>JAZKJV010000369.1:1183527-1769018 GCA_037367405.1 Ottelia alismoides
TACCCCAGGTTCTTCATCCAATAGTCAGCCTTATCTTTAAGGCAAAAGGATCAGCTTTGAGTCTAATGTAGTCTTGGATAACCCGCGGATGCCTAAGATTAGTACAGACCAACTCAAGTCCCTAAGGAATGCATATGGCTCCTCATGTGCATTCCCATGAAAATGAGGCAATAAACTCAGAAAGTACAGTTTCAACTCATATTCTACTTCGGGTTCGACTGGACTCAACCAGTTGGTCATTTGATATTGCCCATGGTTGTATGTCGCATCCATAGGTGCATACTACTCATATTGAACTGGCCAATCTGCGCCATCATAAGTGTTGCATTCTGCTCATATTCCGCTAGCCTAGCTAATACTACATGCATTGGGTCCTCTCACTCTTCCTCCTCTATGTTCTGTCTCTTAGGAGGCATTGTGAAAGAATCTTCTTTCCCCAACAACAGTGCCATCTGATGAATCACATATCGACGAAGTAAATAATTAATTGTTATAGTATGTTCGATTCACAATCAACGGAACTGAGTCTAATATCTCCGCAAAGAGGACTCGATTTTAATTTTTAACCTAGGAAGTCCAAGGTCAAACTCAAGGATGCGAGCAATTATTCAATTAAATTTAAATGCTAATTAATTATCTTTATGAATTAAAGATTCTAGGTGAAGGATATTGCATATTCAAACTCAAACAAATGCAATTTTCAATACTTTTTATGCTTTTAGTTTAAATGCGCACAATAATGCAAAAACACAGAGGAAAGAAAAACACAACTAAGGTCTTGGATTAAGCAATTATGTTAAGTAATTAAATCCACTAGATGATAGACCAAGGTCTCAATTTAGCTCAATATTTTTATCCTTTAAATTAGATCACACTTAAGAATGAAGCAACTTGATTTAACAACCTTAAATATTATCTAATCAGGAGTTAAATGATTTTACAATTAAACATTGGTCCAGATCAGAACATGAGATTAATTAGTATACCAACAACTCAATAATAGCTCAAAGATTTATCAATTAAATAAGCCATCAACTTCAAACAAGTTCCCTTAAGAATTTAGCGTGAATTAAATGTCAAAAAACCAAACGCCACAATGTAGAGCGTCAAACAAGCTTTCCAACGAGTACAAAACACTTAATTTGGATAAAGGAATCAAAAGTTATTCCACTATTTAATCCAAGTGCATAACTGTAAGAAAATATAGAGTTTTACAACAAATAAGTCCATAATTGGACTAAAATGCAAATAAAGAAATCTGCTGAGGTAAAAAGATAAATATATAAAATGGGGAAGGGCTTATTTGCAAATTAAGGAAGTAGATGGGTTAGCGCTACAATTTGTACAACCTCCACATGCCTGAGAGCATACTGGAAGGACTGAACTATAAATACAGTATCCTCAAGGGGCACCTCTGAAATATCTCCTCTATCACGTGCTTGGGGTGCGTGATTTATGATAGTATTAGTTAGTTCGACTCGTTAGACGTGGCATCTTCTCGAGGCTCGAAGCAGCTTTGGATGCTCCCAAGTTGTGGTTAGTGGTCAGAAATAATGCTTCGGATTGGAGACATGTCCCACTTTCAACCATTGGATCATGCCTAATATGGTTTATCTAATGACATCTACTATTTGAGGATGTTTTCTACCTCCTCCACTTGCAGCGGAGGAGCCTGTGATCTGGTGATCAATCTGTTCCTCTTTTGTGTTCTTTGTGACATGATGAAGATCCAAGAACCTTTGTTGTGCTCACGCGAAGAAGCTATAGTCAGAACCACGGGTTGAGCAGATATGATATGCCAACTTGAAGGATGCTTGTCTGGAAGTAATTTGATCGTCGAAGTAGGGTTGAGACTCCCGATCAATGAGCGGCTCGAGCGCCTGCCAGGGTTAGTAGCATACAAAGAGCTGAAGCAAAGCTATTGAGAGGTTTTTGAGATGAAACAGAGGGCTCGACGGAGGTGGAGGAACATTAGCCCTAATGGGTTCTCCATTCTGGAACTGAGATGGACGAAAAAGACTATGATGACAGGCCCGATACGAAGCTAGACGCTATGTGGATCTTCGCTTAAAATTCTTGGTTAAGGAACTAAGCTCAAATTGCCACTGATGGTGCTGTAATAATGTGGTCTTCAACTTGGATCTCGCCAGAATCAACTCTCTATTGTCATGCTCAAACACACGTCTTCACTGTCACTGAGAGGAGGTTAGGACTCGGAGGCGACTTGCACAAGGGGGCAGGATCCGCTAATAGAGGCGGAAGAATGGGTTTTGTTGAAGTGGAGGTTTGGAAGTTGGCAGTGAACAGAGGTGGTTTCAACCACATGTAAATGACGAGAGAGATGGAGATAAGGGGAGTTGAGAGGTTGGTGTGAGTTAGGGAAGTTGGAGAAAGTGGTTGGCATTGCAAGTTAGTCGGGAGACGGTATGAATACGGAGGGAAAATTCTGGGAAGTTGGACATTTAAAGGTAGATGACAACATCTGGAGGTCGAAGATGAACCTCGACCGTCCAATCATAAGATCAAATGGTTGAGGTTGAAGCGTTATTGGGCAGTTGTGATTCAATCGATCAACCTTGCTCAGACGACACAAAAGTGGAGCGGGAGTTAAAACAGAAGGGCCACGTGGAAAATGTGGAGGCACCACGTGGCCCATCCAGAAATAAGAGAAATGGATAAATCAAATAAAAATCTAAAATAATAGATAGGAGAAGAATTAGGAAAAGTGATGAACATGAAAGTTGTAGATCTCGATGAGATCTACAATTCATATAGAAATCAACGAGAGAAAAGTCATCTAAACAGACGTAAAAAATGAAGGAATTTATTAGAATAATAAAACATTTTTATTCTCTTTTATCCATTTTTTTCTGGATTTTTAAATTATATTTTATGTTATATTAGATATGTACAATATTATAGTAATTTTATTTGATTTTTAATGATAAAGAAATACAGAAAATAATAGGATTATAATATGTACATAAAACTGAATAATTAGGGTTAGTTAGTTACAACACATACAAAGTTAGTTAGGGTTAATTGTTATTGTTTTGTGTTGATTTACATAAGAGAGATACGATTAATAATTATGATGATAAATCTGGGATTTATCACTTCATTTACTATTTCTTTTTATTTTTTATTATTCAATATCTATATTATATTATTTTATTTTACCTTTTCTTTTTCTTTTCCTCGATTTAATTTAATTTTTAGTTTTTAAATTTTAAGTTTTTATTTTTATTTTACTTTACTTTAATTCTTTATTTTTCATCTCTTCTTTTCTCTCTTTTTTCCCTCTCTCGTCCCTTCTCTTCTCTCTCTACCTCCCCAAGTCACGTGCATGCCACGTGACCTCCCCCCCCCCCCCCCGCCTCCATTTCTCTGCCCGTACGTGCCATGCACGTGTCACCTTCTTCCCTCCGCGTGCACGTGTGTAGCACATGATCACCTTCTTCCCCCAACTGTTTGCCCATCGTCGCTTCCCCTCTCCCACAATGCATGCCACCCCCTATCGCCCTCCGTCGTGGTCGTTGCAAAACCTCCCTTCCCCAGTCGTTATATCCCCTTCTCCTTGTTGTGTGCATCCTCAGCGTAATTGCCACATGCGCGCTCCCTATAAACCCTCGTCACCATCGCCCTCGACCATCATCCACCATTTCCAACCTGCGAAGTGGGAGAGGGAGAGAGAGTTGGGGATCATGGGAGGGGACAGTGACCATGATCCTTTAGGAGAAGACCTCTTGAATGGTGATATCCAAGGTCTAGTCGACCTTGCTGCTGCATCATCCTAGATGAGCGGCAGAGAGTCACTGTCGTCATGGCTTGAGTCAAAGATCGGAGTTCGAAGCGCCCCTTGCTTCCTCCAGTTCAGGTGAACCTCCTTTTCCTTCTCCTCCTTATTTTCCTTTTTTTTCTCTACCACCACAACACACCCCTCCGTCGCATTGCACCTCACCTTCTTCGCTTCACCCTCTGCCTATCGTCGATGTTGACCGACGTGGCTTCGACCGCCTCACGTCGCTCATACCGCCTCTGCATGGACGAGCTTGATGCCACCAATTTCCTTACGCTGCTTATGCACTTCGCCCCTAGATCTACCAATTGCATTGGCTTCGCCGCCTTCCGCCCATGAACCCCAGCAGCGCACCACCACGCCTTGACCCATGGTGTCATGCGCGACTCGCTCCATCCACCAACTTCGTTGCACCCCTTCAGTCGTCGTGGGATCGAGTAATAGCTCTTGATCCGAAGGCCTCTCCAATAGCCACGTCACCCCCACTTGAGCCTCAACCCATGCCTCAAGGCTTGGGTCAGCTGATCCTCTAGCAACCGCCATGTGGAGCTAAGGAGCTCCAAGTCTCAACCTCAGATTATGAGGCTCTGCCCCTCCAGACGACCCTCCTCAGCATGTGTGCTTTAGGGATAATTGCACTAGAGCCCCTAAAAGTGCTAGAAATTGTGAAGAGGCCGCCAATAGATTCGTGTGCCCCGCATGTGACGCCTTCGAAAAATTGCATCAGAACCCCTATAGGTTTTCTATATTGTAGATAAGTCCCTCCATGGATGTTTTAGAAGGAATACATTTATTTTTATTACATTTTAGTCACTGGAATTTCATTTTAGCATATCTTTCTCATTTGAACTCCGATTTTAGTGCATACAATGTCGTTTTGAAGCTCTTTCCATGTTTTCTAGTTTTATATACTTTATTGGACAGATCAGAAGCTCTTTATTGATGATTATTATTTAAGGATCAAATTTTATCAATCCAGGCTGATTTGTGATAGATTTGTACTATTTATTCTTGAAAAAGTCTTGATTTAATTTGCAGGACCCTGATTATGGGGATTTAAATTCATTAATACTCTCGTAATTGTTGTTTGATCTAATGTAAAGGCTCATTCAAGGATAGATTATTAGATTGAATTCATTGATCATTCTTTGAGGATTTAATTTTTGCAAGGGCCCAATTGAGGCAGAGGAATCAATTCAATCTCCTTGATAATTTATGTAATAAAAGATTAGTTTTAAGATTAAATTACAAGGAGTTTTGAGGTCAAATTATCATTAGATAAATTCATCAAGTAATCTCTTTATTGCATGATTATTCATAAATTATTCCTTTGACCTGCATACTGAAAATAAGTTGTTAAATATTTCCAGAATACATTTCTCTCGATCTGTGATTAATTTTTTAGGATATTGATTAATATTGTTGGGATTAAAATTCAGAGTCATAGATCTTGTTCTTCACTTTTACATTCATTTTCATCTGTATTAGTTCATATCCTCTTTTTGCTTTATTTTCTGACACAGAATTAGCATAGTGATTATTTAATTACTTTGATTAGTTTAAAATTGTACAACTAGAAATCGTCTCTTCCATGTGTTCAACCTTGATAGATGATGAATATGTATTTCATCATCTTTATTCATTTATTTTAGCTTAAAATCCCTTCTTAAACACATGTTATTACTAATAAATCATGGTTTGTATTATTTCTTATTCTTTTGTAAATATTTTATGAAAACCATTGTTTTTAACCTAATAAAAAATAAAGGAAAATAAAGAATGTATATATGCAATAAATACAGGTTGACTCTGACCCCGAGAGAAGATCGAGACTTGACCTGATCGACAAGGAATAAAGTAGGGGGAGATAATACCGCTTGTAAAAAGTAAAAGGAAATCAAATTCCATTCATCATTCATCACTATACATACTCCATTATTTGTATATAATTCCTTACTCTATTTTATTTATTACTTAATTCATCTAAAATAAAAATGTTTTCTTCTTGGAAGTTGTACATAAAAATAAGTTGTGAATACTAAAAATAATTGTACAAATATTCATTATACATTGTGTAAATAATGATACTTTGAAAAAGCCACAAAGCCAAACTTGTTAGACTCATATCTTCTCCATAAAAACTCAAAATAATGAAAACTCACTTTTATTGTATCTAAATAAAATAAGCTTCAAAATGAAAGTGGTTTCACTAAAATAGGAGTTAAGAGCAAAATGTGACTTTTTGGAGTGTATTGTATATTATGCCTATATTGTATATTATTTGAATATATTTATTTCAAGTATTTTTATGTACATATTTGTTCATATTATATTTTTAAATATTTGTAAATAGTATATTTTATGCAAAAAATGCAAATAAAAATTACAAAAATCAAAATATACAAAATTAAATTAATTGTACATATTGTATATATACCACCATGTATATTGTAAATATACTTTTTTATTTAACCATATAATTTATTTCATAAAAAATAAAAATATATTTAAAAACCTTGAAAATATTGTAAATAAATAAAATATTAAATTATGTAATTATATGTAAAAATAATTTATTAAAAATCAAGGTGTTCTATATATAGGTAAAAATACCTGTGAATAAAGATGATTATTTATTTTAACCTATTAAAATAATTTATTTAATTTATTAAAAACACTAAAATAAAATTTATTTATTTATTAACATTGTTTATTTACATTATTTTTTTATTTAAATTCACTTACTAATAATTTTTAATGTATTTAACTTATTATTGTCGTTTGTCCCCTAGTGTAATTTGTCTTATTTTAGACCAGCTCCTATTGGTTGGACCCAGGTCTATTGACCTGTGTCGACTCGCTCTCACCTGCTTTACATGTTTACTTGCCTCGACGGACTTCTTTTTCTTCTTTTTCTTGATCAATCTGATCACTAATAATACCCGATCCCTTCATGATTTTTATCAACCGTTTATCGATTAATCTCGCCTGAATAACTTTTGATCCCCTCATGCCTTGGTTCGCACGAGATTCATTTTCAAATTTCATTGCTCTTTCACCTACTATAAGCACCCCTTCCAGCTCTGCCTCGCATCTGATCTATTTTCCTTGCATTCTTTTACCCGAGGGTGGTGCTCGGACATTGAGGCTATGACAGAGCTTCGATTCCTTCATCTGGGAGTACGCGTGCGAGAGAGAGAGGGAGGGAGGAAACATTCCACGCTACGTGGTTGGAGCTCCACCACCACATTTAAGCTTCTTCGAATTCCGCATCGAATCGATGTGATCATCTCATTCCTTCCATCCATAGGTAGATTTAGACAAATTTATTTTGATTTTGCATTTTAATTCTACGTTTAATTTGCCATTTAGAATTACTTACATCATCATCCCTGAGCTCCGATCTGCCCGATCGAAGCCCTCCAATCACTTATCCTTCCCTTCGACCATCGCATCACATTTGCCATCACTCTCTTCACTCTTTATCATTACCTAATCACCCTCATATCACTTCAAATTTGAGGTATGATCTCCTCCTGACTGCCTTCACCAGAGATCCACATTCCCCCTTCCATTTGTGCATGTTTTTTGTCGAATAATTGGCCGAAGATCTCTCCGAGCATCAATAAACTATTTCAGGTGCTTAAGAGTGTGCATGAATTCAAGCATTGAGATCTGGAAGCACTTCTCATTCGCCAGGCCTGCAACGCATCGAGATCCATATCCAGGGAGATTCGAGCTTTATCAAGTCATCTGATCAACAGAGGGCAGTTGTAGGAACCTCTTCAGAGCATCATGAGACGATTAGGGTGGAGATCGAATGAGATCTACTTGATCAAACTTCGCATGAGTCAGCCTTCAAACATGTTCTTCCAGAGCTTCTCATTGATATCTGGTCAAGAACAAGGTCCGCTAGATTTGATCCAGACCGTCTTTGTGCCCAAATTGTGAGCCTTCATATCAGATCTACAGCGGATAGATCCAAGCTATCCATCCAACATGCTTCTTTGCACGTGATCGGTGAAACTTTTGCAATTCAGGCCTTGTGTTTTTTTAATTTTGTAAATAAGTCTTGGTTGGACACGTGTCATAACACAGATGATTGGTTATTTGCATATTTCTCCTATTATTTGTCGTATTTGCAACTAAGTCCTATTTGTTTGTATAAACGTGCTTCGTACGTGATCTGTTGGTGAATTCACATTATAATTCTGGTGTTTTCTGCTATTGATTTCCCCCTTTAATAACTTTATTCCATCGGGGTCCATGCTAGTGCAACTCACGTGCGCTGGTACGCCCCCCTTTGGGAAAATTGCATAGAGCCCCCCCTCTTTTTATATTGTGTTTTTTGTTTAGTGATTAAAATAAAATTCTTTACATAAATACCCTTTTGAAATAGTTTTAAAATTCATTTATTGATATAGTTTAATAAATTGCTAATTGCCTTCATTAATTCCATAAAAAGCATCTTAAACTCATGCTAATCTATTTTATCACCAGTAATTTTGTTTTTTCTTTTTTAATTAGTTTTAGTCTTTTTAATAATTCAAAAATGTCTTGTTTTTCTCCTATGTGTGGTATTAAATAAATAAATACAATTCATTTTTAAAAAATCCAAAAAGTCATGTGCATTTGTTTTGATTTGTTTTAATTTCTGTACAAATTCCACCTTTATATTTCTTATAAAAACCAAAAAAACATAGAACACTAAAAATTCCTAAAAATTCATATAAAATCACAAAAAATCCAAACAAATCATGAAACACCTTTTAAAAAAATCATATGCTTCTGTATATATTTTGCTTAAATTTGCTTTCATTTCTTATTTTAAAGATACAAATACTTCTATTGCAATTACTATTTTCTAATTTCCCTATTTTTAATTGTTTTAAAAATCCCAAGAAAATAAATTTTATCTAAAAAATTAACAAATTAGCAAAAATTTTCTAAAAAAACCAAATATTTATTTTGATTTTTTGTATATTTTTTCCCAATTTTAAAAATCCAAAAAGACCTTTTTACTTTCTTTTATCTATATTATCCTATTTTCCTTTGTTTTAAAAATTAAAAATACAAAATCAATTGAAAAATTGAAAATCATTAAAAATATAAAATCAGAAAAGCATAAAAAATATAAAAATTAAAGATCCATATTAAAATTTAAAAGATAAAAATCCATTAAAAACCAAGAGTTGCATAAAAAGGAATCCCTTTTTTTCATTGATTTATTTCTTTGATAAATAATCATTGAGATTATTGTAGCCTCCCTGAATTGGATCCTGAATGCTATATAGGTAAATAAATAGCAAACTTTGTATCTTGCTTAAATTTCGTTGTTTGTGGGATTGAGTTTGAACAAATAATTAATAGTTTTCATTGAGACTTTCTTTGGGTTGGGACGACCCCTATGAATATCTTCCACATTTTCTCTAAATAAACTAAAAAATCCTTGAAAAATCTCAATCAATAATTGGTGTCATTGCCGGGGAGGCACGACGAGGATAGTTAGGTCTTTCTTTTAGCATGTTATTCTTGGTTTGTGTACATATTTTCTCTTTCTTTTATTTTTGCCTTCTTTTTCTGTCATTTATTTTTGTTTATGTTTTTTCTACATTTATTTATGGATATGCTTAGTGTTGAGGAGTGAGCACTCAGATTGAGTACGCGTGCAGTGAACGAGCTTATACAATGCTTGCAGGATCCGATTTGTCGGATACCAAAAGCCCCCTAATATCGGACTTTGTGTATTCATCTGAGGTTACTTTCTCTTGTTCTTCTAATTTTGGTACTTATCCACTTCTTTGTTTATGTGTTTGTTTTCTCTTTCTTCTTTTATTTTCATCTTTTATTTTGCTCATATTTTTCATAATTGTTATCTTGAATATTTTGTGTTTCTCTCTTTCTTGCGATGGCTCGGTGAGTGAGGGTCGCATTTCTAGGAGCGTCAACATACCAGAGTGAAGTGGATGTGGCTTATTTCTTCATTGAGCAGCAGGAGAGTGTAGGAAAGGAGCAGAAGATTTGGAGGTCTACTTGGAGCATTTTTTATTTTAGTCTTTTATTCCCATTATTGTAATTAATTTGTAAAAATTTTTGGGCACTTGCTTATTTTTCTGTTTTTATTTGTACATTAGACTCTTGTGGGTTGCAGGGTCTAGTACACCAAGTGTTTGTGCGCTTGGGGGACATCGTCGATTTTTGTTTTCTTAACCTTTTAATTTTATTTGTTTTCTCGCAGTTTTCTTGTGCTTGAGCCCTTAGAAGTAGATTCTATTATCTTGGTTGTGCCAGGTAATCGATTAGGTCCAAACCTCTAAATAAGAATATCTACTCCTATAGATTAGATCGTAAGATTGGACTTAGTCAAAATAATTGGTTCTTGCCTGCTAATAGAAGTTACTTCTTAGGACGTTTCTCTTGAATCATTTAGGTTGGTTTACTTTTCTGTATTTACTTTTATGCAAGGATTGTTTTACATGTAGATTGCTGGCATAAGGTACACATCTCTTATCTCTTGCATGCATCATTGATTTCCGTAGCATCGACTTTTTCGATCTCTCCCTTGTTTTTCTCACTTAGTAAATAAATGATTTGGAAAAAATCATTGGATCATTTACTTGAAAAATTCCAAAAAAACATAACCAAATAAAAAAGGGAGTGCTAAATCTACTTGACCTAAAACAAAATGTAATGAACATGTCATCATAGCTTTGGGAAGAGCAACCCCCTCATTGTTTGCAGGTACTTACCTCCAAACAAAGTGGATGAGGATGTTACCTTAAGGTTAGAGCCCAAATCCTTGGACTTGTGCCCTATGCTCCGGTGCATTACTCTTTGGTGCACTGTTGAGATGCAAGCACTTGCCTAAGACATTAGAAAATCATTTTGGTGTGCTCTGCCTCTTATCTCCCTTCAAGCCTGATATTGAACCCAGCATCCTGGGAATATGTTTCCACTATTTGGGGAGGTTTGAGGGTATGCGCTGGGTGATAAGGCGACTCACCCTGTATGTTTGGTAGTAAGCAATTTCGTGTAGATTCACTAAACTTAAAATTGAAAAGATAATTGATCGAACTTTCACGGTCTTTACTTGTGTTCAGTTGGTGAATCGGGGGTTTGTATTGTGTTTGTTTGCTAGTGTTAGAGATCTCTCTACGCACTTTGCACCTTCTTCTCACTTTTTTCTTCTTGTTTGACTACATGTTCTCGCATCTTGCCTCTTGCCATCGAAGATGTCGGATTTTAGTATTTTGTGCTTGGACTTCGCTAAGATAAATTTAGTACACTCCATTTCGATCGTCTTCAGCTTTTCAAGACGACTCTCTTTCCAAATTCACTTTTTTTCTACATCTCCACTTCTATCATTTATAAAAACATGGTCTAAGACTGACCCTAATCTCAAACTATCATTTGTGACTCCTGATTTTCTGAGATCTGGTCGAGTACATTGTACTTTTATAGAGATCGAGATTGATTTCTGAGGACTCGACTGCACCACCAAAGGGAAAGGGACTGATTAATGAGCAGCATGAGATCAACTCTATGATGTTGGAATCAATTCAGGTCATCCAGGCCCAGTTGATTGTGTAGGCCAACATCCAGGCCGGATTACGTGACATGATCTTAGAACTGAGACAGAACAGAGGATAGAGGAGAGGGGATCATGGATAGATTAGAGGAGGTGGGAATAGGAGAGCTAAGCAGACGAGAGTGGAGCCGAAGCCTACACTTAGAGATGCCTATAACCCAGGTGCAAGACATGCTATGACATGGATTCAGATACTTGTGGTTCATGGGCATTTTGATTTGAAGCCCACTATACTTCCATTGCTTTTGATATTCCATGGACACATTCATGAGGAGTCTTACATTCACCTCCAGCAGTTTGATCGCATATATAACACCATCCACTACCCTAACATCCCGTTAGAGGTAGTGAAGATGACAACTTTCCCATTGAGTCTTATGGACAAGGCTCTATATTGGATCAACCATTTGGGAAAGGTTGTCATATCCTGGGATGAGTTGAGGTCCGTATTTCTAAGCAAGTACTATCCCCTTGGGCATTTAAATCAAATGTAATCATTGATATCTAACTTCTCCCAATTGTCCCATGAGCCTATTCACGAGGCATGGGAAAGATTCAAAGATTTAACAGAGAAGTGTCTCCATCATGATATTACCAAGACGAGCCTAATGCAGAACTTTTTTGGGGGGTTGACCTTGGACAAGGGTTTGAGCTTGGACAACCAGAGATTGGTAGATGCCGCTTGTGGGGGTTCCCACTTCAACAAGGATACGGATGTGCTTTATCATATTTTTGAGGAGATGGTAGAGTTCTGCAGATCTTTCTTCTCCGTATGCTTTCCAAAAGCATCCTACATAATCTTCTTCTTCAGCACCCCACAAGACCATCAACAAGACGACATCTCATGACATGGATAGAGTAGACATCGTTGATCTGACCATTATTGGAAACCATCTATCCAAAGTAGATATAATTGAAAAGCGATCGTAAGAGCTCAATAAATTAAAAGTGATCGAACAAAGGACAAAGCATCTGGACAAACTGGATGAGATTCCCTATCACCTGGAGCTTATTAGTAGTACCATCATCCAATGCCAGAGCCAAGTGTCGCATCCTATATACACATATAGTAGAGCAGCCAAGTTCTTCTACTACTTCAACATCGCAGAGTATCGGAGGTCCTTCTTCTATAGTCCAGCACGTGTAATGTGTGGAGACTCCGAATCAGGTCCTCCGGCAGTCTCCTTTATCATGTGTTGTGTCAAATTACCCGGAGTACCAGTTCATTCCTGAGCAACAGTGTCCACCTCCACCTCATATCTAGGAGGTGAATGGCATTTGGTTAGACCGAGAACGTAGTCAGCCCCGCCCATCAGGGTAGTGTTAGTTGGATTTGTAGCTGAGTCAGAGGCCAATTCACTATCATCAGGGAGGGAGACCACCTCTCCAGCATCAGCAGACTTTACAACCTCACCAGTTTTTGTCTCCACCTTAGTTCCATACTTGGATACGTGGATACCAACAACCAATAAAGCTTGCATACCCTTACAAGTTACTAGACATATCCACAACCACTTGCATATGGGCAATATTACTCGCATCCTCCTCCTCTTTATAGTCATAGGCTACAGTCGTATTCTGGGTACCCACCTCCGCACTACCAGACTCAGCCACCTTTAGTTGGTGAGTAGCCTAAGGCACTTTCGGTGAACCCAGTACAGGATCATCTTGCTACTCTGATGAAGAACATAAACGATTTGACTCAGAAGGTAGATTATTTGAAGACAACCAAGCCCGATATTCTTTGCCGTAATCAGGAGCATGTAGCTCATGATCCATCCACACATGAGACAGGTATGGCATTTGATTTTATATGTTTATCTTAAGTTATTTCTCTTAGGAGCGGTAGGAGAGTGCATTCACCAACAACAGTGGGATTGGGACAAAAGGTTGCTAAGAGAGCTTCACCGCTTATATCATCTTCCTTACCAGTTGAGCAGTAGTCTAGAGTTGCGTATCCAGAGCATGGAGGATCATCTTCATCACCTTCTTCTTCGCCACCACCTCCACCACTAATATTCAGGAAATCACAAAAAGATACTAAAGGAAGATGCAGTGCCGAGTCAACTACGAGGAAGAACATAACCGTCATGGAATCTTCTTCAACACCAGTAGATCGATCAACCCATTCTGTTTTGCCTTTTCCTTCTTCTTCTACACATGTTATGGATGATATTATACTGATTGATTCTGATAATCCATATGTATATGTTGATTCTGAGTTGAATAAAAAGAATGATGATATTGATGTTCATTCCATACCTTTTCCTGAAGCACTTAATAAAACAGAAAAAATCAAAAATTAAAAATAGCACTTTCTGATCATGGAGTGGTAGAGATACTACATAACATCTTACTTGAGATGTCACTCCTAAAAGCCATGGAATATATGCCTTCCGTTAAAAAGGAATGAAAGAAGCTTGTACATCTAGACGTTCCTCTAAGAAGAGAGGATGTAGCAGGACAAAGTGTCACATCATTACCATGGCTACAACTAATGGCATACACCATCGACTCTCGAACAAAAAGAGAGATAAGGAGCATTTATTATCAGATGCCACATTTCAGATCTTCAGTTCGATCGTACCTAGTTGGACAATGGTTCATCTATCAGTCTATTGCCTTTTTCACTACTCGAGCATCTTCAGTTTGGACCTCTTAGGAAGAGCAGGATGATAGCTTAGTTTGCAGACTGATCGGTCAAGGAGCCAAAGGGCATATTAGAGAATGTTGTCGTGACGGTACAAGGCATGCACTATCCTATTGACTTTGTTATCATTGATATAGAGCCTACAATACCGTTACATCATACCCTGATTATTCTTGGACAATCCTTTTTGTGTACAGCGGGAGCAGTCATTGATTATGGGGTAGGTACGATCACTTTCCAGTCTCACGGTGACAGTGTTATTGTTGAGACGATCTCTAAGCCAAACCCGAAGCCCATCAGATGAGAGAGTTCTTGAGTCATCCGTTATAGGGTACCATGATTATATAGCTGAGATCAGACATGAACCACTATATTTGAATGATACTTTTGTCCAAGAGTTCCTTTCTCACTCGGAAGATTTGGAGAGCATAGTATTATGTAGTTTACACATTGAGCAGAGGACTACTGTTATTGTTGATGAGCCAGCACTGCTAGATTTTGTTGATGAGTTGATGATGGCATATGAACATGAGTTTCCTTAGGGCAATGGTGATTCATTTCCACATTATTTATCTGTGCCTAATCATTTCTATTCATTCAATACTTTTCTCACGTCGACTCTGATCGGGGGTTTGAGGATTCATACATGGATACATCCAAGGACGAACCTGATGTCGACATACACCTCATTAATTCTATAACTCAGCGGACGCGAAAGAAGGTCAAGATTTTTCCTTCTTGAGCATTGCATATTCTTTTCGCCTTATATATATATCCTTTATTTTATTCTCCCTTTTTTCCATTTTTATCATTCACCTCTTTCCCGTATGTGTGTGTTATACTTACGATGCACTCTATCCTAAGTATAGGGGAGATGAATGACTTGAGTTATTTGTTTCTTTTTGTTTCATCACTCTTGTACTAAGGGATCCTTTACCTTAAATATATGTGGAGTGATGTCGTTCATTTCATTCTTCTTTTGCGTCTTTATTTCTTTTTATTTCTTCTGTTCCCTCACTTGTCCTTCAACTTGTTGATATTCTTTTTCTATACTTAGGGATCTTTTACCCTAAGTATAAGGGACGACAAGTCGAGTCGTTGAGTTTGTACATTCTCTTCCTCGTTTTTCCCTATTTGTACAGTCTCTATATTATGGTAATCTGATCCCAAGTATAGGGGGGTCACTGACTTATATTCTTTATTCTTTGAGTCATTGTTGTATAGATTCTTTTCACTTTTATATACTTAGCACGAGTTATGTCTCCTTTGTCGCTTCTTGGACACTATGAGGAAATAGTTTGACCTAAATATAGGGGGTGTCGTATATATTGTATATATACTTTAGGCATAACTCGTACTTTAGGTTGTCCAATAATATGGATAATAAACTGAATAAAAATATTTTGAAAAAACTTTGTAAAAATCTTTGAAAATTTCTTTTGAAAAAAGTTTTGTAAAATCTTTGTACAAAGGCTTTGTAAAATTCTTTGTAAAATTGTTGTAAAAATCATTGTAAAATTATTTGTGTAAAAATTATTGTAAAATTGTTTTGTTTGTAAAATCTTTGTAAATTATCTTATATCAAAATTAATTATATTGTCAAAATGTTTGTAAAATGTTGTAAATAAAATCTTTGTAAAATTGATTTGTAAATTTTGTAAACTAGTTTTGAAAACCTTTTGTTAAATATTTGTAAAAATGATTTGTAAAATTTTGTAAAATGTTTTGTAAAATAATTTTGTAAAGTATTTTGTAAAATTCTTGTAAAACTTTTGTAAATTTGTGTGTAAATTATTTTGTCACCTTGTATATAAATAACTTGTTTGTACATATTGTCTATATATATACACTAGTTGTACAAATTGTTTGTAAATAGAAATTCTAATCACCTTATAAATATGTGAATTAAAATTCTTTGTGCATAAAATTCCTTTAATAAAAGCCTCGTATAAAACTTGTATAATTTATATATAATTTTTTAGTTAAAATTTGTAAATAATTTTTTTAGATAAAATCCTTTGTAAAATTTGTGTATAAAACTTGTAAATATTCTTTTTGTAAAATCATGTATAAATCTTGTATATATGTTTGTATAAAATTCTTGTAAATTTGTATAAATCCTTGTGAATTCTTGTAAATGTGTATAATTCTATCTATGAAAAACTTTATAAAAATTGGAAAATTAAAATTCATAAAAATTTGCAAAACTCTCTGAAAAAGCTTTCAAAAAGATTTATCTTTCATTTTCTTTTCATTGGAAGAAATGCTTTATATATATAGGATTTCTTTCAAATAGGACGCAGTCCCTCCTAAGTTCAGGAAGGCCAGCCCCTTTTTGTATAAAACATGATGACTTTAGTAGAATACATATGCAGTTTTGTATTATAATGTGCAGTTTTAATGTTTGTATTATAATGCGCAGTTTTGTATGTGACTTTCTATTTATAACGTGCACCTATAATACAAATTGTATGCGTATTCTACTAAAGTGTTCGTGTTTTATACAAAAAAGGGTCGGCCTTCCTGAACTCAGGAAGGATTGCGTCCTATTTGAAAGGCCCCCTATATATATTCCTGCATTTGCATTTTTCAGAATGATATTGATGCTTAAACTAATCTCGAATAAAATCGAAGAATGGAGCTTGGTTAAGACCTTAATCCACTTAATTTTAGAGGAACATTATAGGAACTGTAGTTAAGACTTTTCATGTTTAGGGACTTAATTCTTTGAGTCCACAAGACTTTGTTCACATGTCATCTTGATTGGTCTATCACCCTGAGTGGCCAATGCACCCCAACCTAATCTAGTGGCATGGACATCTAAAGATGGGAGCTGTGAGTTGAAATAAAGCTTCGAAAGAGGGATGGTCTGCTGGCACAATTTTTCTAAGACCCCAAAACATATATAAAAAGAAAATTTCTATATCTGTAAGGGCACAATAAAGATCTATGCAGTGCAACAATTCTTTCCATCAAATAGAAGCAATATGTATTCTAGAAAAAATCATCATTCGGGTACATATTTGACCACATTGGTCCAGCTTCATAGAGACTGCTTGCCTTAGTGGAGACTTGAATACACCGATCGGCTTCACAAGGAGATATGGCTACAGTGGCCATACTCCTGTTCTCTTCTTATTCTTCTACTTCTCCCCCTTCGATTGTGGACATAGCGCACACCTGAACTAAGAAGGAAATACCCTGCTCCTCGAGGAAAGAGTATCTAGACAAGGGAATTAGGGTCATTTTGCTAAGAGAAGGCTGGTCTTTGTCATTTCTGATGTGGAGAACTATATTTCACATACACGGTACAAGTAGATTCATAGTCATCAGAATTTGCATATGAGGACTTGTTCTGACCTGACTGTTGAGGCGACCTGAATAGGAGTCTTGTGGAACTTAGAGTTTGTTAGGTTTTAACTCCATTTCTCAATAAGGTTCCGCCAAGGTAATGATCCAAAGGTTTGAACAAGCTCCATACTTTGATTTTGTGAAGAATATTTTAAAGATTAAAATTATTCTAAGTTCTTTATTTTTCCTTTCTTTTTCTCTTTTTAGTCGCTTATTCTTCTAATAAGTGTTTGCTAAGAGATTAGCAAAGGTTTGAGCTCCATACTTTGATTTTGTGAAGAATATTTTAAAAATCAAAATTGTTCTAAGTTCTTTATTTTCCTTTCTTCTTTTTCTTTTTAGTCACTTATTCTTCTAATAAATGTTTGCTAAGAGATTAGCAAAGGTAAAGTTTAGGGGGTGATGAATCTGCATTCATTATCTTTATTCATTTATTTTAGTTTAAAATCTCTTCTTAAGCACCTGTGATTAGTAATAAATCATGGTTTTATAATTTCTTATTCTTTTATAAATATTATATAAAAATCATTATTTTTAACCTAAAATAAATAAAGAAAGAAATAAAAGAAAAATAAATAGTGTATATATGCAATAAATACATGCTGACTTTGACACCGAGAGAAGGTCAAGACTTGACCTAATCGACAATGAATAAAGTAGGAGGAGATAAGGCTTCTTGTAGAAACATAAAAGAAAATCAAAATCCATTAATTATTCATCACTATACATACACCATTATTTGTATATAATTCCTTACTCTATTTTATTTATCACTTAATTCATCTCAAATAAACATGTTTTCTTCTTGGAAGTTGTACATAAAAATAAGTTGTAAATAATAAAAATAATTGCACAAAGATTCATTATACATTTTGTAAATATTGGCACTTTGAAAAAGCAGTAAAGCCAAACTTGTTAGACTCATATCTTCTCCATAAAAACTCAAAATAAAGCAAGCTCGCTTTATTAGTCTAAATAAAATAAGCTTCAAAATGAAAGTGGTTTCTCTAAAATCGGAGTTAAGATGCAAAATGTGGCTTTTGGGAGTGTATTGTATATTATGCATATACTGTATATTGTGTGAATATATTTATTTCATAAATTTTATGCTCATATTTGTTCATATTATATTTTTAAATATTGTATTTTATCTAAGAAAAATATAAATAAAAATTACAAAAATAAAAATTTACAAAAATAAATTCATTGTGCATATTGTATATATACCTCTATATATATTGTAAATGTGCCTATTTATAATCTTATAAATTATTTCATAAAAATAAAATAAAAATATATTTAAAATCCTTAAAAATGTTATAAATAAATAAAATATATTAAATTATATAATTATTAGTAAAAATAATTTATTAAAAATCAATGTGTTGTATATATAGGTAATAATACTTATGAATAAAGATGATTATTTATTTTAACCTATTAATTTAATTTATTAAAAATCATTAAAATTAATATTATTTATTTATTAACCAATTTTATTTACATTATCTATTTATTTAAATTCATTTACTAATTAATTTTTAATTTATTTAACTTATTATTGATATTTTGTCGCCCATTGTAATTTGTCTTATTCTAGACCAGCTCCAATTGGTTGGACCCATGTACGTTGACCCGAGTCAGCTCCCCTCTCACCCGCTTTACCTGTTTACTACCCTCGTCGGACTTTTTCTTCTTTTTCTTGATCAATCAGATCACTAATAACGCCTGGCCCCTTCATGTTTTTTGTCACCCATTTATCGATTAATCTCATCTGATTAACTTTTGATCCCCTCGTGCCTCGGTTCACGTACGATTCATGTCACCTTCTTTAAGTACACCCTCTAGCTTCGACTCGCATCTGATTCATTTTCCTTGCATTCTTTCGCTGAGGGTGGTGCTCGGACGTCGAGGTTGTGACAGAGCTCTAATTCCTTCAACTGGGGCTGAGAGAGAGAGAGAGCGGGATGAAACGATCCATGCTACGTGGCCAGAGCTTTATTGCAACATTGAAGCCTCTTCGAATTATGCATCGAATCGAGGCGATCATCTCCTTCCTTCCATTCGTAGGTAATTTAGGTAATTTTCTTTTGATTTCACATTTTAGTTTTGCATTTAATTTCATCATTTAGTGTTAATCAGATCATCATCCCTGAGCTCTGATATGCACGATCGGAGCCCTTTAATCACTAATCCTTTCCTCTGACCATCGCATCACGTTCGCCATCATGTTCTTCACTCACTGTCATTACCTGATCACCCTTAGGGTTCGTTTGGCTACACGGTTGGGCCGCAAGGCTGGGTGAATAGTAAACTCTAAGGAGGGGGTACCCCTGTGAATAGTACCCAACCCAACCCTGCCCAACCCTGGAACCAAACGAACCCTTAGATCACTCTAGATATAAGGTTTGATCTCCTCATGACCGCTTTCGCTAGAGATTCACATTCCCACTTCCATTCGTATGTGTTTTTGCTTAATAATTAGGTCGGAGATCTTTTTGAGCAGTAATAAACTTTTTCAGGTGTTTAGGAGCATGCAAGAGTTCAAGCATCGAAATCTGGAAGCACTTCTCATTCGCCAGACCTACAATGCCTCTAGATCCATATCCAGGGAGATTCGAGTTTCATCAAGCCATATGATCGATGGAGGGAAGTTGCAGGAACCTCTTTAGAGCATTAAGAGACGATTAGGGTGGAGATCGAGTAAGATCTACTCGATCGAACTTCACCGGAGTCAGCCTTTAAGAGTGTTCTTCTAGAGCTTCTCAGTGGCGTCCAATCAAGAACGGGGTCTTCCAGATTTGATCCAGACCATCCATGTACCTCAATTGTGAGCCTTCAGATCATATCTATAGCGGATCGATCCAGACCGTCCATCCAACGTGCTTCTCCGCATGTGATCAGTAAAACTTTTGCACTTCAACCCTTGTGTTTTTGTTATTTCGTAAATAAGCCTAGGTTGGACAAGTGTCCTGACACGGTTCATTGGATATTTGCATATTTTCCCCTATTGTTTGTCATATTTGCAATTAAGTCCTATTTGTTTGTATAAGCGTGTTTCGCACATGATTTGCTGGTGAATTACACTATAAATCTAGTGTTTTTCGGTTATCGATTGCCCCCGCTAAATAAATTTATTCCATCAGGGTCCTGTCAGCACACCTCAAGAGCGGTGGCACGTCCCCTTTTGGGAAAATTGCATAGAGCCCCCCACTTTTTATATTGTGTTGTTTGTTTAGTGATTGAAATAATATTCTTTCATGAATACCCCTGTGAAGCAGTTTTAATTTCGGGTGGTAATCTAGTTTCATAAATTGCTAATTGTCTTCATTAATTCCATAAAAAACATCTTAGACTCATGTTAATTTCTCTATCACCAATAATTTTATTTTTTTAAATTTTAATTAGTTTAAGTATTTTTAATAATTCAAAAACACATTAATTTTATCTTGTTTGTAGTATTAAATAAATAAAAATTGCAGAAATTATTTGAAAAATCCTGAGAAAACTATATACGTTTTTTATTCGTTTTAATTTCTATACAAAATTTACCTTTATATTCTTATAAAAAATAAATAAATAATAAAATTCTAAAACACCAAAAAATCCAAATGAAATCACAGAAAATCCAAAAAATTTGTAAAATGCCTTTTTGAAAACTTTTTTAAAAATATACTCTATTTTTGTATATATTTTGCTGATTTTTACTTTTATTTCTTATTTTTAAAATCCAAAAGCTTTTGTTACATTTTTTGTTTTCTAATTTCCTTCTTTTTAACTGTTTTAAAAATCCTAAAATCTAAAAATTTATCAAAATTCACTAAAATAATAAAAAATTCTAAAAAACCCAAAAATATTTTTGATTTTCTGTACATTTTTACTCTATTTTAAAAATAAAAAAAGACCTTTTTACTTTCTTTTGTCTATAATATCCTATTTGCTTTGTTTAAAAGCTAAAATATAAAAAACATTTGAAAAATTAAAAATCATTTAAAATTATAAAATTAGAAAAGCATAAAAAATATAAAAAGTAAAAATCCACAAAAAAATAAAAAGATAAAAATCCATTGAAAACCAAGAGTTGCATAAAAAGGAATCCTTCTTTTATTCCATTGATTTATTTCTTTAATTTTAATAACCGTCAGGATTATTGTAGCCTCCTTGAGTTCGATATGGTATGCTATATAGGTAAATAAATAGCAGACTTAGTCTCTTGTTTACATTTCTTTATTTGTTGGCTTGAGTTTAAATAAATAATTAATAATTTTTATTGAGATTTCTTTGGGTTACGACTACACTTATCGATATTTTCTCTAAATAAATTAAAAATCCTTGAAAATCTCCATCAATAGTAGACTCACCAAGGAAAAATTGTTCTATAATATTCAAGATTTGTGGTTCTTAACAAATCGCTTTCCGCCTCCTATACTACAACTATCGATTATTAAAGAGGTGAAAATAGTGTTCATCAATGTGGTACCTCTCTGAACATCCAACCTGTATAAAACGCCCTCTTGCCATCTCCTACATCACCGACACCATCGTTCTCCCTTCAAAGCTTCCACCACCAAAACCTACCAATCCCCCCTCCCTCCATTGCAAGATCGCTGCTTTCTTGCTACTCAACTCACGCTCTTGATCATCTCATCCTCCCATGATTTGTGCCCTGTTGTGCTAGATTTTTTTATCCCAGTGATGTTGCTACCATCTGCCATCTTGCACTGCTTTTGTATTCTAAGAGCATCTTGCCCTCTAGAAGATGATCATCTCACTGTTGCCATCGCGGAAGATAAATAAGCAGGCGGCGAAGATGACCTTCCACCACCAAAACCTCCACCCCATCTTGTTGCTACCCATCTCACACTCTTAATCATCTCATCTTCCCACGCTGAAAAAATCTCATACCTCGAGGCGCATCATTGTTGACTACTTATGGCCTGATATCATCCCACATATCCTCTCTATGGGTCAACGAAGATGAAGAAGAAGGTCGAGGATGACTTCGAGGTCAATTTCCAAGAGTTTGATGATGGGTCAAAGATCGACGACGATGATTATATTCTTGAAAATACCAATTTTGGGAAGTTGGGTTTCATGTGGGTTTCTCGAATTTATTTTGTTTGGAAAGTCCTGATTTTGGATTTTGTGTAATTCATGAGATTTTTTATGGGCAATTTGTTGTTGGTTTTGGCTTCTGGCCTGCCGCAGCTGCCACCCTCACTTGCAGGCATGCCATCTCCTTCCCCAGGAACACCCTTAGCCTACCGTTGAACGCCACAAATCGGAATTGGTCCCATCATCGTAGGTGAGTTCCGAGCCAACTCAACTCACCGGTTTGTCCCCTCTCGTCTCCATGAGAACCCAACATATCTTGTGTTTTACTTTACGATGATGGGGGAGGCCGGAGGTCGTCTGTAGTGGAGGAAGATGGACAGAGGAGGAGAATAGGTGGGGAGAGTGTTTGGACAGTTATGTCCCTCTTAACCTCACCATGGTATGAAAAAACTGTGGGTAAGTTCAACTTATTAACGAATAAAGTAACAGAGGGGAAAAACTGATAGAATAACAAGAAGTCAGGGTCATAACTGATATTCCAAAAAAAGAGGGGCATAACTGATATTGCAATATCTTAGAGGGGTACAAACGATAAAAACCCTAAGAATTAATCATTTTTTATTTTTAATAATTAAGAAGGGAATATGTACATACAAAATGAAGCGATATATACATAATTATAAATCATTTTTTCTTTAGCTTTTGGATTTGTTTGGATTTTAATTTTTATGCAATCGGTTAGAGCATAAATGAAAAAACTAAATAGAGAGTAAATAAATTAAAAAGAGTTAAATGTATACATAAAATAACAGATTAAATTAGCAAATACACACACACACGATTTGGTCTCAAAATCCAAGTTTCACATATGAAATTCAATTCCTTTGAAATTGATTTTATTTTATAGAAATTTTGGTGTATATTAATTCAAAGGTAATTACGGGTCCATAGGAGACTGTATGAAGAAGATATTCAACTTTGTAACTTTTTGTCTCTTTAAGGGTTTGGGTTTTTTATTTACTAAGAGTAGTAACATGTACATAATAGAGTTAATTTCATATCATTATGAAATTAATGCCAATTTACTAAGAATATTTGAAGTTTGAGCTTATTTGCATATGAATATATATGCAGATGAAACTCCTCATTTTTTACAACTTTTATTTAGAATTATTTCTCAGACTTATTTACAACATAATAGTATAAAACTATATTGTTATTGTTGGTTGTTGATTTGTTTGTTTTATATTTAGGGGATTTGTTGTTCAGAGATCCAAGCCATAATTTTGATATTAAGTCAATGAATTAAAAATTCATCATCTGCTCATGGGAAATCTGATGAAATTATGAATAGAGAGAATTGGGACTTATAGATTGATCATGGGCACTGGATGTCAGATTGATATGAAAGGATGTCTCTATGTTCGTATGTGCTAGAAATTTTGTTTCTATTTACTTGATGGATAATTTAGGCTTTTTCATTCAAGATATTTAATGGATCATTCTATATTCTTATAGATAAGTACTTTTATGGAGTACTTTGGATAATTATCTTTATTATTTTTAATCTCTTTAATAAATTTATGGATTCGATGTTTTATGTTGAATGCAATGCAGGTGTGAAAAGGAATGCATCATATGAATGTTCTACCCTTTTTATGGCATCCAATATTAGTTCATATATCTAAGGATAGAATGTTGAGACTTATTAAAATGAAATTTTGCATTTATTATATTTTACTAATCTAGGTTGTGCATATATTGCATTAAGGGCAAGAAATCCAAACATATATCAATGAAGCCGTCTACAAGGGCTACCCATCACCTATAATTGAAGCATACTGATATTTTTAGTCCTTTTGATGTCTCATCGTGGGGCGGAAATATATATGTTATCACCATTATAGAAAAAATCTTACAGTATGGATATATCTATCTCTTATATGAAAAGATTCACATAGTAAATATCCTTGAGACAATTATTAGTTAGGTGGAAAGGTAATTAGGCATAAAAGTAAAGTGGTGAGATGTGATTGTGATGGTGAATATTTTGAAATACATGATGAGACATGACAACATCCCGTTCCATTTGCAAAAATCCTTGAAAGAATGGGTATTTCTGCATAATACTTGGAAGACCATAACAAACTGGCATTGCAGAAAGGAAAAATCGTACATAAACGAAAGTGGTTAGGACTTTGATAAGTAATAGTTCTTTTCCCTTTCATCGTGGGCATATACATCAGCATATATACTCGATAAGGTTCCTTGTATGATGTTCGAACGACACCTTTTGAACTATGGAAAAGTAGGAAATCGAGCTTGAGATACCTATATGTGTGGGGATGCCAAGCGAAAAATAGGGTATATAGTCCACATGAAAAGAAATTAGATTCAAGAATTGTAGTTGGGTATTTCATTGGTTATCTTGAAAAGTCAAAGGGGAACATATTCTACTATCTTTATTGATAACCGTCTCGAGCGGTATAATAAAAGAGTTGAATTGTATCACTCACTCGAAACAATTAACAAACAAAAATATTAAAATGCTTAAGATTTCTAGGTAAGTGTACCTGGGTTGAACTCAATGAGCACTCACTAAAAGTTTTTTCTTACTCGATTTCCAGTTTAAGTATTAAAATCACTTGTCAACAAAGATGGACAAATACATATAACACATACACATAAATATATGACACTATAAAGTATAATAAAAGAGAAAAGAACAAGTATAGAGAAATACACACAACAAATAGGAACAAAAAATAATCAAACCTAAGAAAATAAATAATAAATAAATACATAATAAGATATACTTTGAATTTTTTAAAATATGTTCTTGATTTTTTGGTTTTTTGTGATTAAAGAAAAACAAGAAATAAATTAAAATGAGTAATTTTGCAAATAAAAAAATAAGGTAGATTAGGGATTAAAATAATGTGATTTAAGCTTCGAAATTAGTCATAAATATTAACCTACATTTCCCCTATGTCAATACAAAATAAAAGATATAAAATGACTTGCATTTTTTTGAATTTTTAGGCAATATGAATTTTTAGGAAATTATGGAAGTGATGCAAATTTTTTGGATTTTTGGACTTTAGACATAATACATTCAATGCCCTTTGAACACGATGTATACACCATTTTTTGATATTTTCTAGAGAAAAATAATAAACTGAAAATAAAATATTACAGAAAGGCGGCATCATGTTTTTAAAATTTTAAGTACCGAAAATTCTCCCTTTTCATTGATTTTAATCCAATGAATTAAGTTATAAATCGTGTCATTGCAACTTATGAAAACATATCCTTGAGAATTTTTTATTACATTTTTACTCCTAAAATGTGGATAGTGGCACGTCAGGAGTGTTGAACTAGATGATTTTCTTCCTAACTATTTTGGTCAAAAATAATGTGCCCAATGTGAAAATTTAATCTGTGAGGGTGTGGTGAAATGCAAATATGAGTTATATTTTTTTATTATTTTTATGGAGATGAAAATATGTACATTATCAAGAATAATATGCCAAGGAGTGTAGAAATGCAAATGCAATCTATTCTACATTTTATATGATTTTTTAGAATAAGATGAAAGAATTTCAAAAGATGCAGCAATAATGTTTCAATTAAGGCGCAAGAGCTTATCTTCATAGAGTGAATTTTATTATATAAAATATATCAATGAAGTTCAATCAATTTAGAGTCAGAAATCTCCACAAGATAGAAGCTTCTCAAATAATATTTGTGTTTATATTTCATTCATTAGAATGTATGGATACACACTTAAACATGCCAAAATAATTCTTGAATTCAATAATTAATAGATATTCCAATTATTTTCCACTAAATAAATAAAATTATCTTTGGATAGCATAAGTAAATATCCAAAACGATACCAAGTTCATCATAAAACGGATGAGGGGTTTAAAAGCTATGAAGCATTCAAGCTAGGCACTGATTCGTAAAAAGTAATTAATATTTTTTCAATTAGGTCTAGAGATGACTTATCTTTAATATTACAAACTCAGAGGGGTGTATATGTAAATATCCCATATGTGTGGGTCACTTGGTAACCTTCAAAATATGTAGGGGCACCCGTAAAAATACGCTAGATCATGTGCAATACACATATGTCCCTCCCTTTGTCGGTCCAATGGTTGGGTCCTCCTGATCACGGGGTTCGCATAGACGTTTGTGGTCTCTCATTCCACGTTGATCCGAGAGCTCGCCTTTTTGTGTTAATCAACGATGATGAAGCCTTGAAGCCTCGATCGCACGATTGAGATTGGGTAACAATGAATGATTCAAATGAGAGAGCGCTTCACCATTTGGGATTTGGGCTCATTTGGGCAGTGGGATTGATGGAGATTTGGGAGTGGATCAACAACCTCGATTAAGGTTATTCTTGATCAAACGACAGCTTTACATCCAAAGGGCTTATGCTCCTATCGTCCTTTTCTCATCTCATGCGAGGTGTTGCTCATGTCGACACATAATGAGGAGAACACAGAGGGGATCCGATGAATCTCGCGATGATAGCAATGGCTGATGCTTGCTCCTCGAGTGCACCTGCAAATGGAATAAGGGCTAGGGGACTTTGGGCCTCAATCTGGCTTTAAGCACAAAAAATAGAAAGGTGTATGGGTTATCCCCTGATCGAATGTGAGGGAGCGAGGCTGAGCACTAGTGATGTGCTTCATCGGAGATGGATGGCTATATGAGGTAGAAGTAGAAACACAATGGATAGAAGATGAGGGAGAAATCAATGATGCATTTTTTTTAAAAAATAATGGCTTTGATTGATAGAGCACTAACCATCTAATCTAATATGTATTAATTTTAGTACGACCGATTAACAATTTATCGGAACCTTGACAAAGAAATCTCGATGAAGATATTGAGACTTAAATTTATCTTGGATAACTCCATGGTCGAACATAAGGACACGAACTCTTAGTTTATTTATCTAAGATCTAAATACCTAGGTTAAGTGCAGTCTAATGCATATCTGGGTCAATGAATACAACACGGATGATTGCATGCATTTTTATGTGGTTTCATCTTTTTATAATGCAAGTTAGGTTATGATATGCTACAAAATGTAAGATAATCATGCAACATGAAATACAACACAACAATATGAAACACCACTTAAACTCATGAATTAATCTCTAACTGTGATCAATTTAACTAAAGAAGATTAAGCTCACTTTTTCAGGTCAATTCACCAATATGATTCCCAATTAAGAGGGTTATTGATTTACTTAGTGAAGATTAGGCAATTATTCTATAAATGATTATATCAATCAGTAACCTAATCACTTAATTATATCTTATACATGTGAAGCAAATCAGGGATCCAATGTTGCGATCAATTAAGTTAAAAAATTGATGATGATGAATTCAATCAATTTAAAGCTAAGATATATCTCTGAATTTTAGAGAGAAACTCATCGAACAACACAGAGAAATAACTATACCATGTTAAAGAACATAAAAGGAGCTTTAATATGAAACTAAAATCACTTGATTTAGATTATTGGCACTCAAATTATTAAATAATACATCTAAGGGTATAAACACCATAAAACATAGTTTTAAAATAACATAAACATTACAAATAAGTTATGATTGGACTAAAATGCAATAAATGGAACTTGCTATGGCCTTATCTACGAAATAAGTAACCTTGCACGGAAGTGTTTTCAGAATAAATGGAAGTCGACAGGGTACAACATGCAAATTGCCCAGATCGTACACGTGGCATGTGTGGGACTGGTTCAATGGGTAGCTCGGGTGCTGGATAGCCTTAAAGGAAGTAATTGAAAATTCAAGAACTTCGCATCATGGAAACATGAAATATTTAGCAAACTATTTGCTTAAAATATTGTATGTTCATCGCATGAATAAGAAATTTTAGCACAACTTTTGTACTTTGTGAAACCATTAATTTAGGGAAATAAATTTCCTAACATGGTTTCTAATATTCTAATGAATATTGATATAAGATCATGGCTAGGGTTGAGCACTGGATCGGGCTATCCCGACCCAGCCCGTTAAGCCCGACCCGAACCCGAGCCCATTTAAATTCGGGTTAGGCTTAGGCCCAAAACAAAAACCCATTTCTAAAATGGGCCAGGTTCGAGCTGAGTAGAGCCCGACCCGAAGCCCGACCCGATACTCGACCCGAAAGCCCGATCCTAAACCTGTATAATTAGAAATATTGTAGGAAAGAAAACATGAGAGCCACGCCATTAAAATCGAGGATTGTAGGAGTAAAGACATCAATAACCTTGATCCAAACTAGGGTTACAACAAAGGTAACCAATTTACCATTGGCAAACATAGGTAAAGTTACTAAGAGTTTGTAGACATTGTAATGTAATTTCAAATATTATAGAAGTTATCATGTGATTAGTGAATATCACAGGGATATTTGTGTAAGAATTCATAGATTTATAAAAGGTTTTTAAAATATAGAAAGATATTTAAAAAGACATTTCTATATCACCCATTGGATTAACCATTTTCAATTTCTGGTGACATTTCCGCAGGGGTCTTGATGTTATTTATGCTCGAGACTGAGCTTCCTATGCTAACAACAAGATGGTGGCTGGTTGGGATTGATATTAAGAACTGTTGAGACTCCTCGGATTTTCCTAGAACTACTAGTTCAATGCCCTTTCTCTCTCATCTCAAATATTTGGCCTTCTCTTTTCTGCCACATTATAAAGCTAGTGAATAAAATGAGATCAAGACTAAGATGGTCATATCCTTTATTCTTCTTGAAGTCGCGCAGTCCTCCCAATGTCTTTGTCCGCAAGGGAATAATACCAGTTGGACATGCGAGCCCACGGCGAGCCATTATGCAATAAATGTTATTGCACATATCATTCCCTGATCTGAAATGAAGAATAAATAATTTGCACAATAGGTCCCTTAGTACAATTAGGGTTATGTACCATGGTCATCTTAATAATCATGCAACTGTTGATTCAACTATTGAATCATAGAGGCTGGTGCTTGGATGAATATCTAAAGAGTTAGATTGAGGACTCATCAAATACCGTCAAATGATTATTAAGAAATGATCTCCAACCAGAGTAGGAGATGGCAATCCTTTCTTACATAGGCCGATATCTGACCGACCTCTTGATGCAGGTCCTCTGCATGGGAATAGAGATTCAGAGGTGTCAGATTAATTAGGTCAATGAGTTGACTTGACGGGATCGAGATAACGAAAGTCCTATATCGTATGTTGTCACGATACAGGCACACATCCTCTGACCGAAGACAGGTATGTTACTATATGTTTGAGTATGTAAATTTGGCAGACCAATAGGTTGATGACCTAACCAAGTCTATACACCGGCGTGCTGGTGTGCATATAAGGGCATATGAGTAATATGATCTCTCAAAGGGTTCATACAGGTACATTACTGAACCGGAAGACATGAGCTCACTCATGAGATATTGGGAAGAATCAAATTCTGTGCGCACGGTTGTCTCGCTTTGGAAGCTTGACTGAATTTGTAGGTTTGATATATACTTTTGGAAGTATATGTTCAAGACCTAGGTATGATATATGCTTTTGAAAAGTATATGATCGATACCAACTCCCGATGATCAAAATGAGAAACTTACTGATAAAACAGTAAAGTAGACAGTATAAAGTTTGATCTAATACTTCGGGTTTATTCTGAGTCTTCCAGTATGCAGGATGTACATGTATTGGGAATATCGGAGGGTGATGTGATCATAAACGATTGTATAACCATGACGTTTCCATTCATAGGGAGTGATGAAACGGGTCTGGATTTTAGTGACTCCTCTCAGTAGAGAAGTAATCTGATCTTGATCCAAATGTTTGACATTGATCTGAATGTGATTCAGATGCAATGAGAAGATTAGATTTGCGGTCTTGATTTAATCAAGCATCCATGGGAGGCCCGAGATCTGAATTTGAGATGTGATCTCAATATCCAAGTCACTATACGTGGAAAAATACAATCGCCCTGTCCTTATCTCCAAGTATCTGCGGAGAAAGCGCATTATCCTTGAAAGAGTTCATGGATAATTTCATTGTTGATATGTGTATCCGAGCATTGAGAAAATTGATAACTAAATGTGATTTAATTATCATAGATAATATGAATTTGATTCATATTATAAGGAGAGTTATCTGAGATAATTAAATGGGATTTATTTATCAAGGATATGAATAATGTGAATGTAATTCATGTTATTTGGGCACATGAGAAAAGAGATCCAAGAAGATTAAATGTGATTTAATTATCATGGTTATGAATAATGTGGATAGCACTATCCATATTAATCATATATATTATAAATTTGATTTATAATATATAAGAGAGAGCCATATTATATTTTATATTTGTTGATTAATTGTTAATGTGAATGGGATTCACATTAGATGATTAATTGAAAATATAATTATATTTAGTTTTGGGTTGTGAATGAGATTTACATTTTGTTCAATGGCTTGATTGATATTTTCCAAAAGGTAATTTGGAATTATTTTTGGTGAAAATATTATCGACAAGAGATCATATGATAGAATCATGAGATAATGAGATCTCATGAGATAATGAGATCTCATGAGATGATGGTAGCCGTCCCCTTATTTTAGGGGATTGGTTTAGTCTTCTCATTATCTCTTCTCTAGTCAAATGTGATTTAAATTGGAATTAATTATGTTGATTTATAAATATGAATTAATTCAAATTAAATCAATTGTTGTTGTGTTTTACCAACAACAATTCTAGCCGTTGAAAGGGACACAATCAATCTCATCCGTTGATTGTGTGTTGTCCATGGATTGGGATCCATGGACTCCCAAAACCCTATATAAGAAGAGGCACCCCTTGCTCTTCCATACACTCGACATCAATGAATGCTCTCTCTCTCTTTTCTCTCTACACATCTACTCTCTTTATCTCTCATGTGGTCATCCACCATGGATGCTATAGAGAGATCCTCCATCATCGCAGCGTCGTCGTTATGCTGCCCAATAGTTTGCTCGTGGATCTCCGTCTACATCGGCGTGCCTTGCTCATGAAGAAGACGGCGTATCTCATTTATCAAGATCAGGAGATCCGTGGCTTGGATCATCAACATGGATTGCGAGAAGCACGCATCTTATCCACGCGCTCGCAAGCGTCTCCTCCGTCGGATCGGACTTGAGACAAGAGGTCTCTTTGTTTAGAGACTCGATCGCAACCATGCTTCAAGAGGTAATCCTATTACTTATTTGTGGTTTAGACTAAATGATCCGAGAAGTGTTCTTGGATCGCGTGGTTTCGTCACATAGAAAATTTTAATTTCCGCTGCATCGAGCAACTAGTGCGACTAGTCGCTCCCGATCGCATTCTATGATGTGATCATCACGCTTCCGTGATGCGCTTGAGGATTTTCCCGTATCCTTCAAGTGGTATCAGATCCAGTTTATCAAAGGTTTTGGATTAGATCCATGAACCTACGAAGGTCCGGGCTCGTTTGGGTTCGTGAAAATTTTAGCATTTCAATTTTCGTAGCCCTGTCTTGTGATAAAATTTCGGCCCTGTTTAAAATGTTTAAACTCAAAATTTTAAATTGGATAATGTTTCTCATTAATTAAGGAAACAGTAGGATTTGAGTTTGCGTAATTTGGATTTCGTTTGCTCAAGATATGATTGTTTTATTGATCATATGTCCACTGTTTCGGGGATGGCGATTAGAGACGTAATTAAGATGTTAATTACGGTTTTAAAACATTAGAAATACATGTTTATCACATGGTTTCGTTTTAATCAAGTTATCAATCTCTGAAGATTGATTTTGCTTAATTTAGATTTAAAATGAATGAGATATGCTATTTTTAGTTAGTGAGGGTCACTGATATTTGTGAAATGTTTAAAGATAATAATTATTTTCTTGAATGATATTGCATTAACCAAAATGATACGATAGTTGATCTTGATCACAATTGGTTAATATGAAATTTCCAACAAATGTTGTTTTTATGAAAACTGGACAACTTTTACATGTAGAACCTTGTTGCTTGAATAGGATTGGGGATTTGTTTAGCAAATCTCCTTATAATATCATCACAATAGTTCTGATGAATATTATATGGTATAATTCGGTTGAAAGATCGATGATCATCTCAAGTAAAAGTGATTGACTCGGCAATACTTTTTTCCGAGGCGGATATGGTATCTAGTCGGGGATCACTGGGGTAGCGGGTCGCACCGGTTGCGGTCCGTCCCACTCCTGTCGGTACTGGCCATGACAGCGGGTAGGGAACGAATGATGCCGGAGAGATCATGATGTATTTTCTAATTATTAAAATTCGAAATAATATGTATTTGAGATAATACCATAATTCAAGTAACAATTAAGAATGTTTGTTGGATATTTATTGGATCATTAATTTAATATGATTAGATTAATTGGAATCCAATTAAAATTAAAATACTCTATTATGAATAGAGTTGTTATTTCCCTTGGAAGAATTAATCGTAATCAATATGATTCATAATGATTAATTAGAATCTGAATGTGATATGGAGGATCACATAAGTGACATCCATGGTCTCCCGTCAAGGCGAAGGGTTCCGTCGCCAGATATTGTATGTAAGGAGACGCCTGTCCGAAGTGACAACTCCTGCATACAATCCATTTGAATCGGGCTCTTCGCTTCTCGAAAGAGTAAGGCCGTATACGTAGTGACCCTAATATTGGGTCCTCATATTATTGGGGTGATATTGGATTGCATATAGCGAGTATTAAGCATGTTGACGGTTGGTTCAATTAATGACGGGTCAACATCACCTTAGGGGTGGTGGGCTCGGGTGTTAAAGACCGAATTGGGAGATGCAAGTTGGACTTGCAAGGTGGAATGTGTTCCCGCTTCTTTTTATCCGAGTTACAGGTTCTCATATTATTGGGATGTAACGAAGATAAGGAAGGAGATCCCAGATCTTGCTTGAGATATAATGGTAAGTATATCTCTTACATTGAAAGTGATTAAGGGAATGAACTTTCAGTGTTGACAAGGCAAGACAACTTTGATATAAAAACTCCTAATCAAAGTAAAATATGTATATATATATATACACTTATGCAAATTTCTTATTTCAGATAATCCTTCATTAAACCCACTCAATGTTATACTCAATAATAACCAGTAAAATATCATTGATTGGACTCATGATCTAGATATTGTACTTGCAATTGGACAATAATGTATGTGGTTGCAATGTGCAAGTTTCCTCATATTAAGGAGGAACGAGAATTAAATAAGACAATAAGGCATCACCTTAGGGTTCGTATGTCTCTATAGTCTTGATCTTTCATCGAGTGTACTTTGGAAGTGACATGTTGATGGTGATCGTAATTGTCGAAGAATCCTTATAAAATCTATGAAGATATTCTGGCATACATATGTGCTCTTGACATTTAATCATGAGTGACATGGTTCTCTGCATCAGGCAGAATGGTAGCTCTATAAGAGATGATGTATTCAAAATGTTTGAATACCTAGCTGAATCAATATTTTAAGAGTCTAGATGGATGTAGACATGATGAGTGTCATCATTCTACTGTCTATACTCTAGTCATTCGTGAAGCTTCATAATATTCATATTGTATGAATTTAATGAAGCATGTATAAATGTTGAAATGCTCTTACATTGAATTCTTTTGAATTTAACATAAGAGATCCTTAGTCTTAAGCAATGGTTGTTTATAGATGAAGGGAGCGCAGTGGAAGCATGGGTCAGACCCGAGTAAGAAGGAAAGTCAAAGAGTTGACCTACTTCTGTGACTTCCATATGACATCCAAAGAGTTGGATGAATGCCAATACTACAAAAGTTGGTGTGTTGATAGAGTGACTATCAAGTCTGTCTAGAATCCTTAGAGAAGGACTCGGATAGAGCACCGAAATAATCTACATTTAATCATTGAAATTGACTTTCTTATATGATAAGATTAAAGTCTAATAATTGTATCTCATTCTTCTAATGACACTTGCAATTGTTGCATATGTTTTAGAAGACTGGAAAATTTGATCTTCAGGTTTAATAGTCATCTACATGGATATTGATGCAATTGTTGCAGTAATCTCTTTTGGATAAATGGACTTCATATTTTCAGTGGGAGAGTCCTTAGTCTTAGAGAATGCCTCTATGACCTAGATATTAGAATACACTCATTGTTTGTTTCTAAGTGTTGGAAATAAACATGAATTCTGGAATAAACCTATCATAAAGAGTTATGATGGATATATTTCAGATAGTAGTCTAACATCTAGTGGACTCCACAAAATTAGAAAATTAATGAGTGGTTCATTAAGATTTCTAATACTGAAAGTTGAACCTTAAAGGATCAATAGGAGGATGAAGATCATTTGACAATGATCTGGCATCAAGTTTTGGACATATGTTTGTTGATGAGATCAATGTACTAGTAAGATATGAAACTTTAGAATGTCTAAAAAATTTCAAATCTTACATGCTTGTGAATATGGTATTCAAGGTAAAATGTCCAATACACCCTTCTCTGGGAATGGTGTTAGATGTCGAGGTATTCAAGATCTCATACATATTGATGTATATGGATCATCTATATCATAATAAACATTATGGATATGTAATATCTATTGATGAGTATGTATGATATGAGATTTCTTCTCTTAACCTAAGAAACCTTTGAAATGTTCAAAGATTTCATAATTTTGGTTGGGAACCAAAGTCTGAAGAAAGATGATATGAATTTGATCTAACCTAGGTAGCTTGTACCTGTTAGATAAATTCAAAGAATACTTTATGAAGATATGAATATCATTTCTATCTCAATCCTCCTAATGAACCTTAACTCAATAGAGTTGTAGGGAGATACAATTGATCATGTGTGACATGATTTAATCAATGATTAATCTTAGCATAATTATCTTTTAGTTTCCTGATATATATGTAGTAGAGACTACATTATATATCATTAATAAGATTCCATGTGAGTAAGCTGGAATCTGGCACTGGAGAGTGCTACTTCATTAGGAAAATAAAAGATGGTATTGGATACCTACTTTATAACCCTGAGATTCTTAAAAGATCTCATCTCTGAGAATGTGATTCTTAGAGGATGACTCTCTTGAGAATCAAGATGAAAATGAAGTAAAGGGACTCATTTAATCTTGAGATGATAATGAGGCTCCAAATGGAAACTAAAAGGATAATTAAAGATGAAACACTAATACATGTTCAAATGAGTTTGAGGATGTATTCCATGTGTTAGTTAAGTCTGACAATGATCGGATTTCATGTGATGAAACTCCTGAGAATCATGACATGGAAAGATGGATGTTAGCAATAAAAGTCTAAGGTAGACTTCATATACAAATATTGTATATGGACCCTCGAGGATCCACCTATAAGGGTTAGACCCATTAAGGTGTAAATGGATCTTCAAGAGAAAGGGAACCTGATGAGAAGGTAGGGACCTTCAAAGCACGGCACGTAGCCATGAGCTACACACTGAATAGAAGACATCACTTGCGACGAGACTTGCTCTCCAGTGACCATGCTTAAACCCATCAAAATATTGCTGACTATAGCTACACAACTTGACTTTGACATCTGCGAGATGAAAGTCAATATTGCATTCATCTATGAATACCTCTTTAAGGATATTCACATGAAGTAGCCCCAGGGCTTCATGGTTGAGGAAAGCAAGATGTGCAAGCTAAAGAACTCCATCTATGGACTCAAATAAGCTTCTTGTAGTTGGAGCATAAGATTTGATGAAATTATGATTGTTATGATTTCAGATAGAATCTTGATATACCATGTGAAGCTTAGTGGGAGTGCCATTGTGTTCATTATGCTAAATGCAGATAATATCCTAATCATTTGGAATGATACAAGGATGATAATAGGTGTTTTATAGACTGGCTATTCCATATCTTGAAATATGATTTCAAGGATACCTTTTGGATCTTAGTTCTGAAGTTGTTCAGAAGCAAAGAGAAGAGGATATTGGGACTGTCACATTTGTAGTACAACTTGGACATATTTCATTTTTGGAAATTCCAAGAAAGGCTTCCTTCCCTTAAGATATGGTACTGTCCTATATGAAGGGACAACACCTCAAAGATTTGAGGAAGTGAATGCTAGAACTGCTTGCACTTGTGCATCAGTTACGAGAAGCTGAGTGTATGCTAGATGTGTATAAAAGCCAGATATCTGCCATGCAATGGGAGTAGTAAAGTGATGCTAATCCTACTATGGAGAGAAAACACTTGATTGCAGTAATAACAAAAATCTTCATAGATGACAAGAGTTTTGAGATAGTGATCTCAAAGTCTTATCTTCAAAAACTTATGATTTTATAGATAGAGATCTAAAAGGTCTTAACTGTAGATGCCTTAGGAGATGGATATCTCCAGGAATAAGGGTATTCTGATAAGGATTATGGAAATACTGGTTATGATAATTATTAACCTATAGTGTCAAGGACACTATAACTGACAAGATTGAGTATTGGTTGCATAATATGCAACATTCGCATTGGATGCGAGCAATGTTACTGGGGATATGCAAGTGCCGTAAAAGGACTTGACGTAGTCTCGCGGGAACAGAGTGACTGATCAGCTTACCTAGCTATTTTCTAAATAGTCTATGATTGTCACATGAGTGTGGGTTTAAATGATTAGCCCATTAATGGCTCTTTGGGCTAGTGGGAGATTGTTGGACATGCGAGCCCACGACGAGCCATTATGAAATAAATGTTATTGCACATATCATTCCCTGATCTGAAATGAAGAATAAATAATTTGCATAATAGGTCCCTTAGTACAATTAGGGTTATGTACCATGGCCATCTTAATAATCATACACCTGTTGATTCAACTATTAAATCATAGAGGCTGGTGCTTGGATGAATATCTAAAGAGTTAGATTGAGGACTCATCGAGTACCATCAAATGATTATTAAGAAATGATCTCCAGCCTGAGTAGGAGATGGCGATCCTTTCTCACATAGGCTGATATCTGACCGACCTCTTGATGCAGGTCCTCTGCATGAGAATAGAGATTCAGAGGTGTCAGATTAATTAGGTCAATGAGTTGACTTGACGAGATCGAGATAACGAAAGTCCTATATCGTATGCTGTCACGATACAGGCACGCATCCTCTGACCGGAGACAGATGTGTTACTATATGTCTGAGTATGTACATTTGGCAGATCAATAGGTTGATGACCTAACCAAGGTCTATACACCGGAGCGCTGGTGTGCATATAAGGGCATATGAGTAATATGATCTCTCAAAGGGATCATACAGGTTCATTACTGAACCGGAAGACATGAGCTCACTCATGAGATATTGGGAAGAATCAAATTCCGTGCGCATGGTTGTCTCACTTTGGAAGCTTGACTGAATTTGTAGGTTTGATATATACTTTTGGAAAGTATATGATCAAGACCTAGGTATGATATATGCTTTTGAAAAGTATATGATCGATACCAACTCCCAATGATCAAAATGAGAAACTTACTAATAAAACCCTGAAGTAGATAGTATAAAGTTGATCTAATACTTCGGGTTTATTTTGAGTCTTCCAGTATGCAGGATGTACATGTATTGGGAATACCTGAGGGTGATGTGATCATAAACGATTGTATAACCATGATGTTTCCATTCCTAGGGAGTGATGAAACGGGTCTGGATTTTAGTGACTACTCTCAGTAGAGAAGTAATCTGATCTTGGTCCAAATGTTGGACATTGATCTGAATGTGATTCAGATGCAATGAGAAGATTAGATTTGCGGTCTTGATTTAATCAAGCATCTATGGGAGGCCCGAGATATGGATTTGAGATGTGATCTCAATATCCAAGTCACTATACGTGGAAAAATACAATCGTCATGTCCTTATCTCCAAGTATCTGCGGAGAAAGCGCATTATCCTTGAAAGAGTTCATGGATAATTTCATTGTTGATATGTGTATCCGAGCATTGAGAAAATTGATAATTAAATGTGATTTAATTATCATAGATAATATGAATTTGATTCATATTATAAGGAGAGTTATCTGAGATAATTAAATGGGATTTATTTATCAAGGATATGAATAATGTGAATGTAATTCATGTTATTTGGGCACATGAGAAAAGAGATCCAAGATGATTAAATGTGTTTTAATTATCACGTATATGAATAATGTGGATAGCACTATCCATGTTAATCATATATATTATAAATGTGATTTATAATATATAAGAGAGAGCCATATTGTATTTTATATTTGTTGGTTAATTGTTAATGTGAATGGGATTCACATTGGATGATTAATTGAAAATATAATTATATTTAGTTTTGGGTTGTGAACGAGATTCACATTTTTTTTCAATGGCTTGATTGATATTTTCCAAAAGGTAATTTGGAATTATTTTTTGTGAAAATATTATCGACAAGAGATCATGATATAATCATGAGATAATGAGATCTCATGAGATAATGAGATCTCATGAGATAATGAGATCTCATGAGATATTGAGGTCTCATGAGATGATGGTAGCCGTCACCTTATTTTAGGGGATTGGTTTAGTCTTCTCATTATCTCTTCTCTAGTCAAATGTGATTTAAATTGGAATTAATTATGTTGATTTATCAATATGAATTAATTCAAATTAAATCAATTGTTGTTGTGTTTTACCAACAACAATCCTAGCCATTGAAAGGGACACAATCAATCTCATCCGTTGATTGTGTGTTGTCCATAGATTGGGATCCATGGACTCCCAAAACCCTATATAAGAAGAGGCACCCCTTGCTCTTCCATACACTCGACATCAATGAATTCTCTCTCTCTCTCTTTTCTCTCCACACGCCTACTCTCTCTATCTCTCATATGGTCATCCACCATGGATGCTCTAGAGAGATCCTCCTTCGTCGCAGCGTCGTCGTTATGCTGCCCGATAGTTTGCTCGTGGATCTCCGTCTACTTCAGCGTGCCTTGCTCATGAAGAAGACGTTGTATCTCGTTTGTCGAGATCGGGAGATCCGTGGCTTGGATCATCAACATGGATTGCGAGAAGCACGCGTCTCGCTCGCAAGCGTCTCCTCGTCGGAATAGACTTGAGACTGGAGGTCTCTTTGTTTAGAGACTCTATCGCAACCACGCTTCAAGAGGTAATCCTATTACTTGTTTGTGGTTTAGACAAAACGATCCGAGAAGTGTTCTTGGATCATGTGGTTTCGTCACATAGAAAATTTTAATTTCCGCTACATCGAGCAACTAGTGGGACTAGTCGCTCTCGATCGCATTCGATGCGATCATCACGCTTCCGTGATGCGCTGAGGATTTTCCCGTATTCTTTAATACCTTGCCCCTAAAAGCTCAGTTGATAGTCCAATCAAGCTCTTGGAATGATTCAATGAGACTACATCGCTTAGGTCTCACATGTGGAATTCTGCTATCTACGAAGCCGTCGATAATGCTTCCCTCAAAGATCAAAAGTTTTTTAAAGGGAAAAAAGTTACTATGTCGGTCGGGCCCGAACTCAGCTCGTTTAACTTCGGGACAGTTCGGGTTCAGGCTGGCCCATTCAGAATTTTTTGTGTCGTGGCCCAGTTCGAAACCCGAAAAAAATAAACGGGCTCAGTTTCAGGCTGAGGCCTAGCCCGACCCTCCTGACGCAATAATCAACCCTACTCATGGTTACCTCTTGAAGCATGAGTCTCTAAAGCAAGAGACCTCCCGAATCAAGTCTGATTTCTGCTTGTCTCTCTCATTGACACGATGACGAGTCACGTAAATTACCACGAACTTCGACGTCTTCTTCTTCTTCTTGAAGTTGTCCAACCAAATATGAAACCAAGAAGATCTCAAGCTTCTAATTTCAACTCATGAAATCGAGTCCTCTTATACATAAGCAAAGCACGACGAAGAAGATGATCTTCTCTCTTGCAGGGTCGCGCCTATGAAAGAGAAGACGGATGCTTTGAAGGCGGACGTGTAGGGTTGTAGAGAGCGGGGATGATGTGCATTAAATAGCCTTATACTCTTTAAACTTCTCTCTCGATGATCAAGGCAACTTGGAACTATTAGGAGGAATAATCATGCTATGAAAGAGAGGCATTGCCTTATCTTTTTTAGCCATGGGTCATGGACGTTTATGAGGAGTCTTCTCATCATGGTAGATGTCCTCCTTGGTGTCCCTTGTATCATGGATCAAGGATGATGATTTAGTTCTTATTCAACAAGGATTATGATTAGAACTATCTCTCACCAATTAATTAATTACTTAGATAAAAATTTGAGAGTCTAATCCAAGAGAGACATACGTCTCTCTCTCTCAACACACACACTCCCACATTCCAAATATAGATTGTAATTGCTGCTTTATTTATTAATTTGATAATATAATTATCAAAATTTGTAATTTTATGAGATTAATCCTCATAGTTATGAATCATAATTATAAATCCAAATAATAATGTAAATCTAATTTATACTAATTATTCTAATGTGAATCACATAAACATTACTTATTATGTAAATCATATTCACATAAATATTAATTGTATGCTCATATCCATATAAACATTAATTATTATGAATAATTAATGGAATATATTTGTGAATCATATTCATAAAAAAACCTTTATCATAGCAACAATTATTGTTACGAGTCTTAATCCAATCAAGGCTCATGATATATAAATGCAAATACTTGGAGATAATGTCGGGGAGATCATACTATCCATGTATAGTGACTTGAAATTCAGATATTAATCCAATTTTAGGATTTATATCATTTTAGCTTGAAATTGATACACTCGTGTCATTTGAGCTCGAGTGGAACACTTCACACTCTAAGTAAGCTCAACGAAACACAATCCACTCTATGTGAGCTCGCGAAAAGTATCGGCGAGCTGAACCCTGCTTCCTCGACCATTTCTAATCATAGTTCAATCCATTTAAAGCTTAGAAATGTGCTTAAGGAACTTGTATATTTCTATTTCCATGACCATTCCTGTTTCCAACACTTGGACATTGAAATTAGAATTGGAAATTGGATTCAAATGAATTGTGATTTAATCCAATTAACTCTCATCCACATAAATGGAGCCATTAAAATTCATCATGTTTTATCAATCCCTCGGAATGAAAGGGTCATGGTATGTGATCTATTACGACAGATTTAATACTAAGTATTCTCATTCATTCTTCACATTGGATGACTTTGATAAATCCGAAGTTCAAACCTTGGTTTGACTGTTTCTTTGGAATAAATCAATAGATTTCTCATTTGATATTTGGACGATAATATTAATCACATGCTTTCTAAAAGTATATATTAATATCTCAATTTTTGTGTCTTATTTCATAAACAAGACGATCACGCATAAAACTATGACCCCAAATCATCTTATGAGTGAGTTCTATATTCTAGTTCATCAATTATGAATATGTATGATTCCTTGAGAGATCATACATCTCATATGTCTTCAAATGCACACCAATGCACTGGTATATGAACCTTGGTGAGGTCACCAACTTATTGATATGTCTAATGTGCATACTCAAGCATATAGATGCATATTTATCTCATGTCAAAGGAGTTACGATTCATGTCTTAGTTTATCTCGAACTCATCAAGTCAATTCTTTGACTTGATTATTCCAATACTTCCGAATCTCCCTTCATATGCAGAGGACCTGCATCAAGAAGTCAATTGGAAATCAGCCGTTAGAGAAAAGATTGCCATCTCTTTTTCAGACTGGAGATCTTTATTGAGTATCACATGTTTGAAGTCAGCCGTGTCCTTCCAGCTTCATGGTATTCAATATGACCATGATAAATAATCCTAATTGTATAAAGACACCTTAATAATAGAGTGCATTCTCATTAATTAGTTCATTTCATTTCAGATGGACATGATAAAACAATAACTTTTATTGCATTAATGAGCCACCAAGGACTTATCAGTCCAACAATCTCTCACTAGCTCTTAGAACCATCCATGTACAACTCTCAATCCCATACTATATTACCTTTGTTGAAATCCGACTTCATGTTTTCTTCAATGGCGATGCGCTAGGCAACGTGCTTGAGGCCAAAGATCTGCTTTTAGTGGCCGGAGCTGCAAAGTGTCTTGGGAGTAGGAGGAGGTATCCAACAATAACAGATTGGCAATGGAGGTCGGGGGAGGACGAGGTGCTGATGGAGACGTGGGTAATAATACTATATTACCTTTGTTGAAATCCGACTCCATGCTTTCTTCAATAGCGATGTGCTAGGCAACATTCTTGATGCCAAAGCTCTCCTTCTAGTGGTTGGAGCAACAAAGTATCTTGAGGAGGGGGAAGAGGGGTCAGGCGGTGGCGGACTAACGATGGAGGTCGGGGGAAGAGGAGGTGCTGATGGAGATGGAGGTAGGGGGAGGGGTTGGGAGGAAGAGCGAGATGGAGAAGAGGAGGGAGGGATAATTAGATCAGTGGAGGAAAATAATGGAAGGGTCTACATGTAAGTAGAAGTCACTATCCATATTCTATGTATAATTCGAAATTACGAGGATTCAACTTATAATAAGAAAATATAGAGGCTCATGGGCGTACAAAATCCCTAAAAGGTCTATAAAATATAAAATATTCATATTAGGGAGGCTTTGCAAATCCCAACAAATTCAGGCGTCACTACCTAAATACCCTCCCCCTTCCTGCAAGGTAACAACCCGACGCCAACGCGGAACGCCCGTATCCTTCGTAAGAAACCCGTCCATTCGTAAAACTCCCGTCAATTCCAAATTTCCTCCCCCTCTCTTCTCCCCCACAACGCAACACAAAGTCAGAAAAGAGCAAGGAAGAGGAGAAAGAGAGAAGAGGAGGAAGAAGAAGCGATGTCTTCCGCCCCTTCTGCGCAGCGTTACTTCTGCCACCAGTGCGAGCGCACGGTGACCCTCACCCCCTCCCCCTCCTCGGAGCTCTCGTGCCCCATCTGCCATGGAGGCTTCCTCGAGGAGTTTGAAATCCCTAACCCTAACGTCGTCCCCTCTCCTCCGTCTTTCTTCCCCCGCGATCCCTTCTCTTCCGCCTTCTTCCCCCCTTCCCCCTCCCACTCCTCCTTCGACGTCAATCACCCCGCCGACCTCTTCTCCCTCCTCGGCTTCGACTCCGCCGCCCCGACTCGCCCTCCTCCCTCCCCCGACCAATTCAACCCCATCCACTTCCTCCAGTCCTACTTCCAGTCCCTCATGGCCGGCGGCGCTAACATCCACTTCGTCGTCGAGAGCGGCCCTGGCCTTGGCGGCCCTGGGGCTGCTACTCTCGGGGACTACTTTGTCGGCCCCGGCCTCGAACAGCTCATCCAGCACCTCATGGAGAACGATCCCAACCGCTACGGCACTCCACCTGCTTCCAAGTCTGTTGTTGAATCCCTCCCCGATGTGAAGATCTCGCAGGAAATGCTCGCTGCTGACGACGATGAAGCACAGTGTGCTGTCTGCAAGGACACCTTCGAGATTGGGGCGGAGGCCAAGCAGATGCCGTGTAAGCATATCTATCACAAGGAGTGCATACTGCCGTGGCTGGAACTGCACAATTCGTGCCCCGTGTGCCGGTACGAGCTGCCTACAGATGACCCGGATTATGAGAGCAGGAGGGAAGCAGATGGATCCGTGAGGACGATACAATTAGGGCAGGCATCGGGGGGTGGTGGGGGGAATTCCGGCAGCGCTGAGGTTGGGATTGAGGTGGATTCTCCTGGGGCGAGGACGAGGGAGAGGAGGTTTAGGATCTCCCTGCCTTGGCCGTTTGGGGCAGTTGGATCTTCCAATGAAGGGGGTAATAGCAGCGGGACTGGTGAGTTTGGTGGAGGCGGCAGTGGGAATGCGAGTTCGGGAGGCAGGGAAAGTCAGGGGCATGGTCAGAATGCCAGACAAGATGAACTAGATTAATCCTCTTGAAGGTACTATTCTTGAGCCTATATTAGTTTTCATCACTCCGGCAGTGATTGCCATGTCTGTTATTTAAATTTCTTTTGGTATGTGCGGTGTACTTCCTTGAGTCGATTGCACAGATAAAAGACTACTCTTTTATGAACTTGAATTTTCTTCTTCTGTTTCTATGGTAAGAAGAGTATAACAATTTCTTGGAATGATCTCCGTAGTTTGGTATCTTTGATTGGTCGCGGTGTGGTCCTTTGAATCAGTACTACTGATGTGGGGGAATGCTGGCTTCTGTTGAGATTCTTTAATCTGGAAATTATTACCACAGAGTGATTTACATTGATGCGGATAAAGTTTTGGCGCGTCGTCGATAAATAAAATAATTTGGGCGGCGGATTTCGGTGGAGAAAATAGAGGGGTTGAGAAGAAGAACACGCCTGCTGCGCAAGGTTGAAGGAGAAAGAACGCGTAGACCGCGCGGAGAGAGAGAGATAAAGAGAGAGAATAAATCTCAATTTGATAACATACTGAATTGATTAAAAATAATGGACCCTCATCCCTTTATATAGGAGGGATGATATTACAAAAATAGTAAATTAATTTAAATTGACAACTAATTATCCTAATTAGACTCTAACTAATTAACCGACCAAATTTAAAAATCAAATCTATAACTAATTGTTGGAGATCACAGGCGATCTCATTTATTTAATTAAAGACACGACAACTTAAATAAACATAAATAAAATTGACCAATAAAATTAGATAAATAATTGGCCCTATCCGTTGGTTTCACGCTGCATCAACTCTCCTCCGCTTTTAAGAATTCGTCTCCCGACGAATTGTTCGATGTAGATGCGTCGTTGGAGAATTCATCCTTGAATTGTAGCTTCAAACTTCCCAATTTGATCCTTTTCCATGTTACGCTTGTAATTTCTTTTCACTGAGGGACATGGTTGCAAATGTTCTACCCCTTCACTTAAGAAGATCTCATAGCATAACAAGTTTTCTAATTGGCCCCATTGATAATTATTTTTGGGAGGAGGGGGCTTCCTGTAAATTCTCCAAAATAATCTCCAATCCCTAAACTGACGGGATTCAACCCCCTTTGGAAGACCGTCTAGGGCTTTAAGGTGGCGGCTTGCGGCCGAGGGGCTGCGCGCGAGTGCGCGAGGGGGGATGCGTCGAGGGCGGGGTGCCTGTGTGGGGTGGCGAGGCGGAATCGCGGGCTTCGGCGAGGGGGGGGGTGGGGCGGCGTTGGGGAAGAGGAGGCGCAGGCGGGAGGGATGGGGATGCTGGCGTGCGGGGCGCTGGGCGCGGGATTGGGGAGGGCGATAGCGGCGGGGAGGGTCAGACCTGGGAGGCGAGGCGCGGGTGGGAAAGAGGGAGGATGGCGAGGGCGGCTGGCGAGTAGCGGGAAGAGGAGGAGGGCCGGGGGAAGGCGGCGAGAGGTGGCTGGGCGGGGCGGCAACAGGGTGGGGGGGTGGTTGCGATGTTGCGGCGGGAAAGGGAGGGGTCGGGGGAGGAGAAGTCTGTGGCGAGGTCGGGTTAGCGGTGGGTTTTGCGGGTGTGGGGGGGGCAGCTGTGGCCGGGGCTGAGTCGCAGGGGGGGTTGGGGGTTGTGGGAGGGGCCGTCGGCGGTGCGGCGAGGGTCTGAACGGCCTGGAGAACCACTGGGAGGGCTGGGGCTGCCATCGGGGACGCCGTTAGTGATGATGGCTGATCTGAAACCTTCGGGACAACAGGTGTTTCAGCCGTTTTTCCCTCTAAATCGGCCTGGACTGCGACCGATTCTTCGTGGACATCGAGATGTTCGTCGTTGACGGCTAGATCTTCGTCTTCAACTTCGGGTTCGGTGCTTGGAGGCTTCGATAGGGCGCACATAGCCTTGAGATTAGCCATTATCTCTCGACATTTGGACTGGGCATTCTGGAACTTACGTCGTGCGTCCATGTCCTGTTTGTAAAATTCTTCGGCTTGTCGTTTCCACTCCAACGCCTGATAGTCTTTCGTCGCATGTCGGCGTGAACGCCTGGTCGGATCGTCAGATCGTGAGGACGATCTGTAGGCCATGCTCTGATACCAATTGATGCGGATAAAGTTTTGGCGCGTCGTCGATAAATAAAATAATTTGGGCGGCGGATTTCGGTGGAGAAAATAGAGGGGTTGAGAAGAAGAACACGCCTGCTGCGCGAGGTTGAAGGAGAAAGAACGCGTAGACCGCGAGGAGAGAGAGAGATAAAGAGAGAGAATAAATCTCAATTTGATAACATACTGAACTGATTAAAAACAATGGACCCTCATCCCTTTATATAGGAGGGATGGGATTACAAAAATAGTAAACTAATTTAAATTGACAACTAATTATCCTAATTAGACTCTAACTAATTAACCGACCAAATTTAAAAATCAAACTATAACTAATTGTTGGAGATCACAGGCGATCTCATTTATTTAATTAAAGACACGACAATTTAAATAAATAAAATTGACCAATAAAATTAGATAAATAATTGGCCCTATCCGTTGGTTTCACGCTGCATCATACATCCTCTCCGTTCTACAGAGTATGATGAAGATAAAGAGTAGTTGAGGGATTTATTTTTATAGATTTTTTTGTTGGGTCACGGGAGGGGCTTCTGTTTTGTCAAGGCCTTTCACTGAATAATTATAGATTGAGGACACATATCCCTTTTTTTCTGAAAACTCAAGAATGAAGCCTATTTTCTGTTCTTCAAAGAGGTTTATTGGCCTTAAAGTAGACGTGTCATTAAGCCATGCATTATTTTATTGCTAAATGCTAATTGAATTTGATGCAATAATAAATCATTTTTTCATATTTTAACCAATAAATTCTAAATTTTATAGGAGCTTTTGGGTGAATTATATCCCATACTTCTATAGTTGCTGCGTGCTACCTAGATTTAGAAGATGACACTGAGCTAGCTTCTTTCATTTGGATGAAAAGTATTGAATATGATTGCAGCAACTGACTAGCTATGAAGCATTAAAAGCAAGAACAAGTGTTCAAACAAAAAGGCTTGATTTTTTTCTTTTGGAAAGCCAAAAGATAGTTTATTAGCAAATTATTAACCATCCAATTCATTTATATACTAAACAAACTGTGTCTAGAGTATGCGAACATGGGTCAACACAAGGTACATGCTAGTACATCAGCACCTGTTGGGCTTATGACGCCCATATCTTCCCACAAGAATATCACATTATGAAGATATGGTCAATCTCCTCTGAAGATGGTGTTATTATGCTTCAACCTCAGTCACTATGGTCGATCAAGCCCTCTCCCTATGGTGCAGCCCCTCAATGATGTCTCCAGACATCTGACATTCTTGAAAGAGATGTCCAATAGGACTGTCAAGAGGAACAACCAATCCACAGATTTCCCGCCTCACTCTAAACCTATCAAACCAAGGGACATCCATATAATAGGTGTTCCATATCCATGTGCTGTAGCCTGTATCCCACACAGGGGACAGCTCAAGTCCGAATCCATGCCCACCTACTCCTGGTCACCAACCTTTGTGTTCTGAAAAGTATTGATAATAATTGAAATTTACTCATGATTTCCTTGGCCATCTATCTAGGTGGTGTTCCTTGATCTCCATTGATGAATAGCAGTGGTCCATCTCGCTTAAGTGCCGATTATGGCTTCCTAATTATTCGAGAAAGGCCTTAAAAGTGAGATTTTTGACCCCTCATTGAAAATAATATTGGAACGTAAGATAAATTCGTAGTTGAGGTTTTATTATGTTAATTCTAGGTGCATGCATGAATTGGATTGGTATAGAACTAGACCATGATTGATTGTTATACTTAGTAAATGAGCAGGTCAAAATTGCTAAGTATTTGCACAAATGAGCTAATATTCGTGGTGGTTTTTAGCAAATTTAAATCCCAATCAAAACCTAAATCTCTCCCCGCCCTAACTGGGGTTGACTGCAAGTTCACAAATCGGGAAGGGGGGATATATGGATTTGTTGCTTTCAAGTTTCAATTAGATGTATCTTTGAGCTTGTACCCAAGCTATATTTTAGCAGCATATGAATTTTATTTATCTGCCAGCTGTTCAAATTAAGTAGTCACAAATAAATGAATAATCAGAAATCTACCTACAAGGGTTGCATGATTGCAATTTAGCATGGTTCATATCATTGATTTAACCATTGAACCATAGATTCCAGTCTTGAACATTTCAGAGTCTAGGAGAGGTAAAATCAACAGGGGTTGACACATATGTCGGCAAAGGTCATTTGTCGTGCAGATAAAATTTATATTTCACAAGGATAATTCAAATATGTTCTTTTTTGCAATTATCTTTGATGAGAGTTGGATCTGCATGGAACTTTTGGGACATTTAGACCAACAAATGTTTAACTAGGTGAGTTTACTTAAAAAATTGTTCTATTTTCCCAGAATATATGCATATATAAGGGTGAGGCTAGCACATAATGCAGTATGGTTAATCGTTATATGAAGTTCTTGTTGAATTGTTCGGTTCTTTTGTAGGCAGCATTCTGTTAGTGTGAATTTGATGCAATCCAACTATTTCTTAAGTTGTCAATTGATTTTACGTCCTATGAATAAGATGGATGGCGATAATCAACCAACTAAATGCATGATTACGCTAACCCGATGCGGTGCTTGCGGTGCTATTATAATTTCAACCCCAAACTGGCCGCGCAGGTAAATAATCAGATTAGTTCTTGTGACAATTTCTAGCCTTGCAGTAGTACGATGGGAACACCAATAAAACACATAAGCCAAGATCAAGAATATATCACCACGGTGCTCAAATGTTAGAATAGAATGGCACCTGAAGACAGTTTCAAAATGTTACAAGATCTGGAATATTTTGAGTTTGACTTAATTTAAATAAAATTAAACAGTAGCAGAATAGATTCTTAGCAGAATCAGAATCATAGAAAAGGAAAAAGGACATGAAACTAGATGAGCTGAACTCAACACCGAAAAATTAGAAAAAATAACCACCACAATAACATGGAGATGGCAAGGGGGATGGCTCTAGCAATGGGGAAGGGGCTGGTGTTGCTTACGGCGATGGCAGGGCTGGTGACATCAGTAGGTGGTGATGGTGTAAAGGTGCAATTGGCTGCTGGGGTGGCCGGGGAGAAGGGAGCTGAGAGCAGGGGAGGAGAAGGAGCTTGGGAGGATGGAGAGAAGAGAAGGGGAGTTGGGAGGGTAAGGCCCGTATGCTGAGGGGATCTCTGCTTGCTTCTTGCCCTTCCACCCACCCTTGCCGCTCTCTTATAGCATAGCTAGCCCATTAAAATACAAAAAAGACAGCCCAACATTACGTTGGGTGCACCACAGAACATGGGCTGCTCTTTCCAAATCGTAGGTAAGGAAAAAAGACATGAAAATTTACAAGAACACCCTTAGTATATAAACTATCTTTGAAAGACTTAAACTTGGTTGCTACTTGCTGGAATTTGCTTTTGCACCTCCAAGATTTGAGGTTTGAGTTGCATCAGAATTGCAAGTTTGCAACATCGTTTCGTCATTATTTTGCATTTCCTTGTTGCCTTCTTTTGAAGATGTTAACAGTTCTCACAGTTGCTGAGAACGGTGATGGTCTGAGTTAGTGGGAAGATATATGTAGTTTGTTTTTTGAGAATAGTTGGGGGAGGTGAATACTAGTACCAGATAAAAATTATGACGAATATTTCCAATGTCAGATAAACTATTATATAACAATAAGCACCACTTCCACAATTATCTTAACATGAAAATCCCTCCAAGTAAAAATCACAATAAAAAAAAACAATCCAAGTTTTCTCGACTTGGGATTCTTTTTGATATGTCCGATCAACCAATTATTATTCTAGTTATACACTTGCCTATAACTCAATCTTCTAAACATTGTTTTGGTCAAAATTGAAAACTTTCCGCAACTTGGATCACACGTCAAATGTTAGTAAAAAAAATACATTCTTCGATTAAAACCAAGGATTTTCTTGGTTTACATATACCAAAGGTCCAGTGTAACAGATTCAGTGAAATAAAGAGATTCCAAAAATTCTTTTATCAAGTCCATATAGTCTTATATGCTATGCAAATTTATTGGAATGAGAAATAGAATAACAATGAACAGAGTTAGAACGTTCAAACTCACATGGTTTTAGATGTCGTGATACACACAAACACTATCTTGTGTATTGATTTCTGAAATATCGGTTGATATCCCGCAAGATATCATCAATACATTAGGATATCGATTGTTATTGATTACAAGTTGAAGTTTCGAATGCAACTTTCCACTATAGCAATCGATATTGTCGATATATTCTTTAGTTCGCTATATCATGTTGTTTCATGCAACTTTTTCTTGGATCTGGAGAAGGCTTTCTTTTTCATCAATTTTAATGCTTTAAAGGTGGATTTATTAGGATTCTTGTATATTTCATGCTCTATTTACTTGTTTCTTGAGTTTTTCTAGGGCAGGCTATGATTATTTGTATTTATCAAGATCTTAAAAAGAGGCATTTTAGAGTTTTTGATGGGGTTCTAAGGTTCTTCATATCTTTCTTTTTAAGCATTTTAATATACAATCTAGATGTTAATTTCCTTCGAACTAGCATCCCCACCATAGTATATCTTCTCCTACTCCATCATCATTATATGGTTCCAAAGATCCTTCATGTTCCCATCGGCTACTAATATTACTAGTGTCAACTCTAGTATCGGTCTTGCTTATCCTCTCACATGCTAGGTTACATGGCTATTTGCTTTTATATTACATGGATGAGTTATTTTGAGTATACAGAGTTAGTAACGTGACACGAGTGATGATAAGGAAGGCAAGGTTACATTGATGCACCGCATGATTCTTGGTTTTGATCGTCTTTTGGTAAGATTTGCTTTATTATTACTTTAAATGCATATGTCTTTAATATGAGAATGTGCGATACTTATTATTATAAATGATGTACTCTATATATTATTGTTGAATGTGTTTCATTATATTCTTTTTAATATCTTTTAGCAGGCAACACTTTTCATATATTATGAATACGCCATTATGATATATGTGATTTAATGTATATTTTCATATATTATGAATACGCCATTATGATATATGTGATTTAATGTATATTAATGTGCTAAATACACTTCCTTCTTGCCAATAAGAGTGTATTTGAATGTTACTTATTGTTCTAAGTACTAATATGATCTTAATTTGCATGAATATTATTTTTAAGCTAATTTGAGATATCCATGGTACACACGTAAATGGTATGGTGGTAGTGCAATGTGCCTACCATCCAAAAGACCAAGGATTCAAATCCCCCCTTGTGGGAGTTGCGTTACGTAGTTGACAACCGACTTAAAAAATAGTCGAATCTTTCAACATGGATTTGAGCAAGAATCCATGTAGACAACCCTACTTATAGTGGGAGAAGGCTTCACCATTTTTAAAATTGAGAGTTCCACAAACATCATTGGTATATCCTATATCCATGACATATCTCTTTCTAGACTCGCTAATATGACATTGATATATCAAACCTTGCAAATTCACACTGGTCGATTTAAAGATGAGAATCGATCACATGAAGTGTTTATCACATGAGAAGTATTTCTCTAGCAAGTACTGGAGAATTGAATAACAAGCCACAAAGAGATCACGATTGAGAGCTTTCCAAAGTTGATTTGAAGTATTTTTACGGTTTTAGAAAATATATTATTTACAAGACCTTTCTTTGATGTATATGATCAATGTTTATGTAATATGAAGAGAGGTAGACCATAGGAGTTTAAAGATATTGAAGTTCAATAAAGCCTTTGCAAATCAATGTAGGATGAAATCAATATTCAAAACTTTCGATGAAAAATTCAAGTGGTCGATTAGTCAAGGCGGAGTAATCTTTCATTTTGACAAATAATCAATCGAATTATAAATTAGTCAGCGCTTTGAATTAAAAAAAAAAGATCGATCAGTAATGTTAACTGATTGATTAGATGATGTTAGGTGCTTGTTAGAAAACTACTAGTAAAAGTGACCGATCAATCATTATAAGGTGATAAACTAATATGACCTTTAAATTTCGATGAGATTTGATCAAATTTAGTCAATATTTTAATTTCTCCATGACGGTGAAATCAAAATATTACTTTATTCCTTTTTAAGGATTTCGATGAATTGCATCAAAATTTAAATGAAATTGTGCGTCGTCTTGGTGAAATGACAAAAAGAAAGGAATCTAGCCTTTGTTTCATCGAAATTCATTGATATCGACGAACTTTCGCCAATTTCGACATTGATGTGCCGGGTTTTGAGAGAGCTTTATATTTTATGAACAAGTTTCTTTAGTTAGTTTTGAAATTTTGGGTCTAAAGTTATGGAAAATTAGTTATAGATAGGTTGCAAGAGTTAAATTCAAGTTTAACCAAATAACATATTTGTGATCTTTCTTTTTTTGTCATATATATTTGTTCTATTGTCGTTGCATATGTCACCTCTATTCTTGTTGAAGAGGTGACTTTCCTATCTTCTGCTTACAATCTAGCTCTGATATGCTAGTATATATCAACATATGCGATGATTATGTCAATAATTGTAGCATACATGGGGCTTAAATCTTCGGGCTGTTGGCAAGGAAGACCAGCCTTGGCAATTTGCTGGGCTCATGCTTAATTATACCCATTGTTGTAAAAACTGGCTAACTAGTTCGCCCGATTAGTCAAGTCCGAGGGGGTAGCCGGCTCGGCTAGGCCCAACGCCCCCCCCCCCCCCCCCCCCCGCCGAGTCGGTCGAGTTTTACACGAGTTTTTTTTTAATTTTTTTATGCTTCTTCTGATGGCTCCTATTTCTCTTGGTCTGTGTTTTTTTAGTTTTTATGCTTTTTCAAGGTTGCAGAAGTTATCCATGCACGGTTTAAACCATTTATAACATGTCATTTTTTGAAAAACCATGCTATCATGTTGTAGATGGAATCACATACCAAAATAAAAAATTAGGAGGGGGATGTTGCCCCCTACAACCCTCGCGGGGGGGGGGGGGGCAGCGAGACCCTCGTGTTGGTAAGGTACGGTGGCACATGAGGAACATCAGATGGTTAGGATTCAGGGCATATCAAATACTATTCAGTTTTTTATTATTGTTAATGCTATTTCTTACTATAAGCATGTACACATGGCTGATTTATTTTTGTATGCTATTCATTCACTGCTAATGTTATTGATTAGTATATTTGTGCCGCTCATTTTTATGAATTTTTAATAGGTGTAGTATTCCCGTTATGTTTTTTTTATAAATGTATTATAGTATTGAAAGTGTTTAAATACATGCAAATATATAAGAATGTGTATAAAAATTAGGGATGCAAACATGCAGATACGGATATAGGTATTAACGAATCCTTATCTGTTTTTGAATATGAATACAGATGCTGATACAGATATTGATGAATATTAAAACTATCTTACCATATCCTTAAAAATGGATACGGATGTAAAACGAATACTGATCGCATACGAGTAATGTTAGAAATACTCTATAGAATCGACTTAATTATATACGAATTGGATGGAAACACATGATATAAATTTACTAAATGTGTTTCATCATAAAAATTATACAAATATGGTAAAAGAAGGTATAAAATTATGTTACATAGGGTTAACAATAAATCTATGACTATATTTATATACAAAAACAGATATACGGATACTGATGTTTGCGGATATCAAAACAATATCCATATCCATATCCTTTTCAAAATGGTTACGGATACATATGTCAAAATCTGTATAAAACGGATACAGTGACGGATCGGATACGGATATATCTGCAACCGTTTGCATCCCTAATAAAAAATGATTTATATATATTTAAAATAATTAAAAAATTCAAAACTTACTAAAGGCTGACTAAATCCGATTAGTCGCCCGACTGTCGATAATCCTTAGTTTTAGTGACCTCCCCGACCAAGTATTGACTACCGATTCTACAACCTTGACTAGATAGACCTATTAACGCCCACCCAAAATGCTTAAGGATAAATTGTCAAGCAATAATCCTCAACTCTTATAACATACTCTCACACTATAGACTATTAGATGTTGGACGATGTTTAGGCTGTTAGAATCTCTACCACTTAAATTCGCAACATCCTAGTTGAGATATGAATCACTACTTATTTCTAGCAATAGTAGTGATTACATATTTTGGGCAACCTTTTCCTTATATGTCCTTATAGAGGTGGCTTCGCCTCTGAGGTTACTCCTTTCCACTATTAGAGGATATCGGTTCTCATATCGTTTGTATTGTTTGGAGCCAGACTCGAGCTCATATCAGGGAAAACTGGCCTGGACAACTTATTAGGTGCAACCCAATTGGACCACTGATAACTATTGATATGCTTAAGCCAAGTTGTCAAATAGAAGCCAACGACTTTTGTAATCAACTCTCACACTTTGTAAGTAAAGATGTGGGACTATGTTCGGGGTGTTACAATAATAATACTCCAAACTTATATTTACATCTCCGTTTTAATAAGAAGTGAGCATTTCTTTCTTATTTATTTGGTTTAAGAACATATCAAACCTTAATTCTTTGGAAAAAAGATTCGAATTTAGAGTCATTTACATGATTTCAATGTTTTTAATTAGGGATTTTTATCAGTTGTGCTCCTCTGAAATATTGTAATATCAGTTATGTCCCTTTATTTTTGGGAATATCAGTTCTACCCCTAACTTTTCTACAATGATTACTTGTACCCTTCGGGTTAGTTGTCGTCCATCCCAGAGGTTAACTTCAGGGACACGAGGATAATTAGAAAAAATAACAAGGGTGGAAATGTCCTCCTCCCCCTCCAACCCCTTGTCTTATCCACCCCATCCTCCACCTCCCCTTCTAATACCTCCTTCTCCGACCACACTCCCCTTCCAACGCTTCCTCCTCCACATCCGACTACCCCTCCCATTCCAGCCCATACTCCAACACCCCCTCCACTGTCGTCGGCCCTCCTCCTCCTCCGCCTCACCACCCATTCTGGCCCCTCCTCCTCCTCCGATCGCCCTCCCCTTCCAACCCCTCCTCCTCCACCCCATCCTCCTCATCCGACCACCCCTCCCCTTGCAGCCCCTCCTCCACCAAGAGCTGCATCTACCCCACCTTACCTCCCGCGACCTCCATCTTTCCCCACTGCCTACCCTATCACCCCGACCTCCTTCCCCGTCCTTGCAGGTCGCTGCTCCAAGTGATGGGTTCTTCTTCCTCTTCCATTCTTGTTCTTCTTCTTCCTCTTTATTGTCTCTCTCCTAACTACACCTCCATCCTTGCACCGAATCGCTAAATTTTTTGTATTTCCACAGATAAATCATTCATTCCGATCATGGATATGATTTTTTAATTTTTTGAGATTTTTTTGGATTGATTAATCCGTCATTTGCAGTTGATAAACAATTCCATGTTGCAGCAAACAATCCCTTGGTTGATGAGGATGGGCTGGAGGAGGTGTGATTTTTTTCCATGTTATGCCCCTCTTAGCTACACTATGGTTTGAATAAATCATGGTTTAGTTCAACTCATTAACATCCATACTAACGGAAGGGTACAAGTGATCGTTGTGGACGAAGTCAGGGGATGAACTGATATTCCAAAAAAAACTGATATTGTAATATCTCAGAAGGGCGTAACCAATAAACCCTTTAACTAAATTTCAACTAATTTCTCCTTGGTGAAACAAATCTGAAATTTGAAATTTTAGGCGGGGTCAATTATTAACAAGAGACTAAAAAAGTGACCGATTAGTCAATAAGGGTTGATTGATCAAATCGTTAATACCAAAAGTGAATTATCGGTTCATCACAAGTGATCGATCTAGTAGGGGTATACGTACGATGAATCTCGTATTCATCATACTAAAAATCGCTTATTAAAACCCCTGTCTTAATTAATCCAATAAAATCATCATTATTTCTCTATTTTTATCTTGTATTATATTGTGTATAATTAACCCTTAATTATTTGTATTTAATTTTCTTTATTTTTTTCTTGTAATTATTTTATCATCAAAAACCCCTAAAAATTAGATAGATTAATTGTCCATAATTCACTGACCTTTAAAAAGACTAAAAAATACAAAAACAAATCAAAAGTTAAAATTCAGTGTTTTTATCCCCTTAAAAATACCCCCAAAAATGCTTTTTGTACAAATGACCTCTTTTGGCTTTTGTCCAACATGAAAGTTGTAGATCTTGTCGAGACGAGCAACTTTCATGTTTTGACTTTTTCCTAATTTTGCCTCTAACTATTTCTTTCATATTTTTCTTTGTAATTATACTTCTGAATTTTCTGATTGGGCCACATGGCGCCTTCTGGGACGCCCACGTGGCCCGCCTCCCCTTCTGCCACCCGGTGCTCGTCCTGACCATATGATCTCCTTCAATCCGCCATCATCTCGTCCGTCCATCCTTCGCCCATTCCCAGCCATCAGATCTGACTCCCAGATCTAATCCTAACCACACGTACCCGCCTAAATCTCAACCGCCCGATCCCCTCCGCATCCTACGCTTATCACGCACCCACGTCATGCTAAAACCCAGGCCGTTGGATTTTCCTCACTCTTCCATCTTAACCACTCGTCAGCGCTCTAACTTCCACCGTCTGATCCAAACCCAGATTTAATCATCACCACCCATGAGCGCCAATCTCACAGTCGTACGATTAGGTCATCTGATCTGATCGTCACCCTCCATTTCTGCCTTAATCCTAGCCACCCGATCCACGTCCTATCCCACGGCCTTTCGCGCTCTATGTCGCCCTTCCTCTCGCAGCCGCTAGATCTCCCCTACCTATTCATCAAGACCGTTCCCTAGCGCCCATTCCCCCTTCGTAGGATTAGATCGTATGATCCGATCGCAACCATCCGCTCACGCCATCATCCAGGCCATTAGATCACAAGATCCAACGGTTCCTGCCTTGTCTTCTTCCTTCCGCGCGCCTCGCCCCCAGGCGTTACGACTCGCAACCACTCCGCCCCCTTCCATTTTTAGTCGCTCATCCGACTACCTTCTCCACTACCTAACGGTCAACCCTTGTAGCCCTACCCTCCTTCTTGCTCGTGTAACCTCCAGGACCCTCACCATCACTCCTTCACCATTAAAACCCTCGTTGAAACCTCCCCTCTTCACTATGTAACCGCCCAACCTTCTCCACCTATAAACACCTCCCTCCGCCTCCGTTCAACCCATCCACCATCCGCGGGAATACGCCCTAGCTTCCTCCGCCCTCCGGTGACAGCGGAGGGTGGTGTCGTCGAAGCGACGACGGGCACCATCCCCCGGTGTGATCCATGACCTCCGGCCATGTCGCGGCCGCCATTGTGCGCCGCTGAGCACCGAGGCAGATCGCCCTCGTCGTGCGACGACCCCTCGAGGTCCGATGAGGACCTCAAGCCCAGATCACCTCCTCCACCAACACCTCGCTCCGACGAGGTGATTTTTCTTGCCGTTTCTTTGAATTATCCCGATCAACCTACTCGCTGTCAACCTCACCTGATCATCCCATAAGCTCCGCTCGACCGCCAGCACCTTCGCCGACCACCTCCCCTTTCTCCAGAACCCCTCACGCTCCATCCCCTTCTTCACCGCCTCGCTGGAGAAGAAGACCTCGGGCCCCCATTTCCCGACATCTCACGGCCCCCAGCCCACTCACAACACACTCGCACGAGCTTCGGCTATATTTAACCCTTGCAGGAACCTTGATTCGCCGGAGTTCGCATCAGAGCACTTTCGAGCTCCTCTCCTCCGGCGAGGCTTCACCGAGCGTCACCTCCGATCAGCCGCGGAGCCTCGTCGCTGCTCCAGGACCTTCGCCATGCTTCCGGCTAGCTACTTCGACCATCAGAAGATCTCGCGAGCCGCGGCGGAGCCAAGGGCAGGTCGCCGGAGCCCTGCCTTCTCCGGTGACCTGCGGAGGAGAAGAACTTGCAGGTGACGTCCGATCATCTGGGTCGGACATCTGCGATGAAGCCACGTGGCAGCCCGAACCTCCAGCCGAAGCTGCAGGCTCGGGTCCCACCGATCCTCGCCCCGAGCCTCCAAACGATGCCACGTGGCCCGAGCCAGAGGCACCCTCCCGAGCCTAGGTGCCTCACGTGCGGTGCACGTGAGATCCTGGGAAAAGTGCACGAAGGACCCTGGTATTCTTGATATTTACAAATTGGTCCCCAGGCACGTGCCCCACGTGCGTACCTGGGTATTTTACAGGGAGGCCCTCCAACTTTTCTGAAATTGCAAAAAGGCCCATGCACATGGAAAATTTATAATGAGGCCCAGACGGTTATTCTTATTTGCATTTAGGTCCCTCCAGGGACCTAAATGTAATATTTATCATTCATTTTTCTTGCAATTTTATTACAATTATGCCCATGCATTGTTTTCTTCATAACTTGAGCATCGTAGGTCCAAATTGCATGATTTTAGTGTCGTTTTGATCCTTGTTTCGTCCTCTACATCATAGCATGTTTAATTTCTCATCTGCCACTGTTTTAAATGAAGTGAATTTTGGTGATAGATGAGGACCCTGCTCTCCTTGTTCTTGTTTTGATGAATGTTCTTCATGTGGTGATTAATACGACCCTGATTTTCATTTCTATTTTGTTGCTCATATTTTGAGGGTATATTTATATTCTTTTGTTTAGCATACATGTAACCTTGCATAATTTTTCATGCATCCTCTTTAAATTGCATAAAAATCAACTAAAAATTGCATACATCATATCGTTGTGTTTTAAATTGCATAATTCATCATGTGGACCTGAAATTGAGAAATATTTCACACTTGTGCTTCATGAATCAAAATTCGATAAATTGATTAAGTAGCTGTGTCCTTGTGTTCGACCTTGGTAGACTTGCCAAGTAAAAATTATTCCACAACATTCAAACGATTGTGGTTTTTGCTGAACCGAATTTGCCTCCTATACTACGACAATTTCACATTATTGTAGAGACAAATTCGACGTTCATCAACGTGTAAATAATAAATTTTGGTGGGATATTGACATGCTTAAAACACATATGCAAACCAATATATCCGCGGGACTTTACAGCTAGTATTAAAAGTAAAAGAAAATGAAACTTGATGCTCTTTTAATTAAAACTTGAGTTCATCACTTGAAGCTTGAAGTATGCATCATTCCTGCCAGCTGCAAAAGTGAATAAATATGCGTGCCTATCAATAATTGTGTGTCATTATTAAAATAATTGCTCTGAATGTATTGAACATTCTCCCTATTTTAATTTTGAAAAATAGGTTGATTAATGTGCTTTGAAAAACATTTTGGTTGGTTGTACTACATTTTAACAAAGCTTTTTAACAAGGCTCCACCTAATAAAGTGGGTTTTTTTAAAACTTTTGAGCTTCAAAATTAAACTTTTCATAACTATTTAAATTCTTCTTTCTCCCCAGTGTTGTCAAAGTTTGAAATATTGATTTTGATACTCTAGTGTAAGCTCGGAAAGGGATATGCCAGGAATATATTAGGATACCATATATCGGTGGAAATCCCAAAAGCGATTAAAAATGTGATTTTCTCAAAAATTAAGATCGTCCTAATTAAAATAATAAGTAACACACAAATACACTTTTATATGCAACAAGAAGGTGTATTTTAGCACACTCATTATATTGCACCTATCACTACTAAATGTTGTTTGATGAGAGATATGGAAAAGAAAATAATGAAATTCGTACACTAACAATATAAAGAGTACATCTTTCACTTAAAAAAAATAGTTGCCTACAAGTTCGATAAATATGTAGATATGCATCTAACTATATAACACACAAATATCGTAACCGGAGATGATGAAATTCTAGAGTTGTGAGGTAGATCCATATTACATCCTTGTCCTTGTAACTCTTGCGTGGAGGAGAGAATGTGTATGGAAAATGTTATATAGCATGCAAAAATGTAGACTTTTTGGTTTTTATAACTCTTTTTTGATACTTGTGAACGTAGAGAGCTTATGAGTGGGTATCTACATGATGTCACACCCTTTTTTTTCCTAAAAAAGACATCCCTGTCCTTGTCGTTGATCATGGTGCATTATTTGTTAATGCGCTCATAATAATGATTTAATGTCATATAGGAGTACATAACCTTGTACGTTATCATTATGCTGCATGTATTCATGGCCCTCTATATCGGAAAGGATCCCAATGCAAGGATAATAAGCATCAACAGTTCCTGAGTTGGAGTCGATAACATGGGTGCACAATGGGATAGACTTCCCCACTTTCGTCGTTTCACCTCGCATGAGGAACTCTGCCTCAAACACTAAGTTATGCATTACTTTAACATTCCCATAGAATGAGAATTCATACTTTTTTTAATCTTTGAACGCATGCTATTATGGCGCGAGTCTAGCCTCCCTACCGAGAAAAACCGTGTTAATAGTTTGGAGATTGTGAAAGGTTGAAGATATATACTAACATTCACTGTTGTAGAAGTCGGTATTCAGTATTCAATCGCAGGGATCAATAAACAAAGATTATTTGGTACTTGGGAGAATATTCCGAATCATCTAGTTATGAATATTTAGTTATTTAGTATAAAAATTATGTCTAATATATATTCTTATATATTTTTACATATATGGCTATCAATCAATAAGAGTCCAAGATAAAAGTATTAATTAACAAGTTACATATATGGAGTTTTAACATTTATAGTGATATTGAGATAAAATGGAACCTTTAAAAAAATTAAAAAATAAAAAATAATAAAAAATCAGTAGCATGTTCCAATAGTCATCTGAATATTGACTCAACAGTACTAACAAACATTCCATCTTACCTTTTTGATTTCTGCAAGTATAAAATTTGTAAAAACCTACATGCTTTCACTTGAAAGCTTACCTGCTTACTCCACCTTGCCCTCAATTTGTGGTTAAGGATATGGGACCTCCTTGTTTAGACACCTCAGGATAGACTCAGAAAGACTATGTCATCACTTGCCATCGAGTCTTAAACCAACCTAGCTACAACTCCAAGGAGACTAGGGACGAGCACCTCATACGTACCCATCGATGTTTTGGAATCGAAGATAAAGAGGGTAAACTTTGGTTGTTGTCGAGAATGATGAAGTTTAGGTGTTCAGAATCCTTGGTGCAAAGTGGAGTGATGATTTAGTAATATTAAAAAAAAGCTAGGATAGCCTACTACTAATTATATCAATTTCCCAGGCGACAATAAAAAGAAAAGAGAGGCTCAAGGTATCGATATGCTGGTAGACATCGACATTTATATACGATTGATACCGTTTTCCAACCTTTAAGACTTGAGAAGGAGATGATCCATGAGGTTAGGGTGGTCGTTTAGAAGGAGGCATTACTTGGTAAAAGTTAAGAAAGATCCCATAACCATCACCGCAAAGAATGCATGTCTTGCATTTTGGTTTTGGGACCTAAGTCGGGGGTGGTTTTGTTGGCTACCTTGATATTTTTAACCATCATAATTACAGCGACAAATAAGATGGAGGAGTTTGAGGAAAAGGTGTATACAGGTATTCGTGGAACATGACCTATGTTCTTCCGTGATATGATCCATATCCACCTAGAGGACTTGATGTTGCACCACCGCTATGATGTGAATTGCCTCCATCCATTCTCAATAAACCAACCAAAGATATCAAATCCTCCATGTAACTATTGTAGTTGTAGTTGTTGCATCACTCATAATTGAGAGGTTATGCAGGACTTGGACTCGGACTTTTGATAACATGTTCATGTACATTGTACGCCATTTCATTAATTCATGACTTGCTTTTAGACCTTCTGAATGTGTTTGTCCACCCCCACCACCCCTTCCGAACATGTCTGTCCACCATCATCACCACCCCCTTCCGAACATGTCTGTCCACCACCACCACCACCACCAACTCAATCATTATCATCGTCATGTCCACCACCATCCTTAGATTTTTATTCTGATTATTTCCTCCGGTAGTGGTGGAAGCTACACTGAGGGTCTATCATCTGATTGGATCTTGCCATGTAATTGTCAGCATCTGTACCTATTTGCTGACATATATTTTGTTTTGACCTCCCCCCTGCTTCGTAAAGTATCAAAGATTGCAATTAACTTCACTGTGTAGTCTTCTTTGTCATGCCTTTTTTTGCATGTTTCATCTTCAACCTAAGATTGTCATGCACATAAACTAGATCGTGTATGATGCGATCACATTTGTTTAACTTTTGCATTATTTTTTTAATTTTATATGAATGTTCAGATTAGCATTTAAGTTAATATAGAAGGAGAAGGTCGTTTGAAACTTAACAAGTTAATTGAAAATATATGTTTAGGAGTGTTTAATTAAAAGTGAAGAATGACTAGGTTGCATGGGGAGCATAAGCATTTGTCGATCGCCTATAAGTAATAGAGGTATCCTCATATACTGAAGTGGAGTTTGAAGGAGTGAGACCGTCTACCTTGCATTCGACTACACCATTTTGAGGTGTTTAGTTGACGCAAATTAATGCTTGATCTCATCTTTGGTGCATAACTCCAAAAAACATCATACACAAACTCTCCATTATGATCATGTGTTGACTTTGTGATTGCAAATCTTTGTTGGTTCTGAATCTGCTAAGCTAACTTTTCAATTTCTAAAGCTGAATTTTTGCCCGTAAGAAACACAACCAAGTAAATCGTGAAAAGTCGACAATTAAGATAAAGCAGTACCGAGATCCACTTAAGCAATCAAATGTAGATCTAACGAGGTCTATGTGCAATGATTCTGTGGGTTTCGTTGTGCTTAATAGCTTTTGCCTTAAATATGTATTTGTGTAATTTTCCATATTCATAGACAAAGCAGTAGATCTAACGAGGTCTATGCACAGTGATTCTGTGGGTTTCGTTGTGCTTAATAGCTTTTGATGTATTTGTGTAATTTTCCATATTCATAGACAAAGCAGTTATCTTCTTTTTTTATAGAATAGTTTAGGAAGGCCTCTTAATAGGTTAAGTCTGCTAAGCTTATTAGTTTGTTGCATGTGAATGTGACATAATATTCTGTGCTAAAGTAGGGTTTCATCTTGTGAATCTATGTAGTTGTCAAACTTTGATGTGTAGATATTCTTCTGTGTAATTTTTTTTAACAAAGTTTCTTCTGAATCTCTTAACACGTTTGGGTAATCTTTTTATCAGACTTTAGTGTAGTTCAAAGGTATCTTTAGTAGAAGTTACTTTAAGGCCTTTGTCAGAGATCTGAGACACTTAACATGTTATGTTTTTACTAAGCTTACATTATTAGTACATGAAGTAGAGTTATAGATCATACCTTCATCAATAAACATATTTATGTGGTTGTTGCCTAATGTGATTGAGTGAGCCACCCTTCTTGTGTTCTAGCTTAATGAAGAGGTTTGAGTCTTCGGTCATGTATTTGGAACTTCCGTAGTAGATGACCGATTTACCTCCTTGTCGTCGTACTTGTGGTCATGTGAACGAGTGCTTGGTTATGTGACATATTTTGGTGGGTGCAAGTTTTCTCCATTCTGAGTTGATTTTGCTTATATCATAAATCCACTCTTTTTTAAATTTTATGCTTCAAATTTCCATGGTTTTACATCTTCAAGGTTCGTGAACTTTGCAAAAAATATAATCCATAGTGGTCTTTGATGCCCATGTTTTGTGAGCATTTACTGTGTAAGGTTCTTTGGAAGATTTTGAGGTTCATTCTTTTTCTCATCTTTAGTTTCTGTTTGACTAAGAGTACCAAACTTCTATTAAAAAAGATTTAATGTGAAGTGCTGGCATGTGATGTGCCAGCAATGTATACCTTTCTCTTAGGTGTACCTGATTGATAATATATACCAGATTTAGTTTTTTATTGATAGGGTATGCCTAGTATCCTGTCTAAGGTATTGCTTCCTTTGGTGAACTTTGTTAAATGAATTTCAACAATAACAACAACAAAGCCTCCTCTCACATCAACTAGACTCGGTTACATGGATTCTTTGCCTCCGTTCATATCTATTTTGGGTCATTATCGGACTTAGATCCAAGTAATCAAGAGCCTTGCGGATAGTCTCTTTCCAACCTTCTTTGGTCTTCCTCGACTTCTCTTAGCCGCCTCAACATCCTAAATCTTGCATCTTCTAACGTAGTTATGCCATCCACTAAGAATTTCAATTTTTGTTTTAGTTCTCCTATGTTTTTCTCTAAGGCGAAGCCTTCTCCCACTTTAAGTAGGTCAACTACATGTATTCTTGCTCAAATCCATGTTGAAAGATCTGGCCGTCGGTTACCTAATGCAACCCTCACAAGGAGGGATTTGAACCATGATCTTTTGGGTAGCAAGCACACTGCACTACCACCTGGTTATATTATGTTTAAGCTTTAATTCCAGATTCGTTACCTTTTTGTGATTTTTGGCTTTAACTTTTAGCGAAATATCCTATCTTTCAAAACCATATGCTATTCCATGTTATTCACGAAAATCATCTAATAATCCATCGTAAATGAAATCATAAGATTTTACATCGCCGCTAATTATCCTTAGTTCCATAGTTCTCCTATATTTTTTGATTCATATTCTTCGTTCTTGCTTGAGTTTAAATCATCCCATGTGGCTTGCATAGCTTTCACTTGTGAAACTTGTGGTGGTGTCTTGACTATTTCTTCTTTTTGCATGATCCTTGCTCTTTCCATTCTGAGGAGTTATTCTGTTTTTCAATGATACTTTTGTTTAATCATCATTCTATCTGAAAGTGACTCTTTTTCTTGCTGTTGTAGCATAGTACTTCGTGTTTCTTTCTGCACTTTTGATTTTTCATGAACAATTTTCAAGATATTAGAGCAATCCCATTGTGTAGTGTAGTGTAGTGGGGGCTGCTTAGGTGGTCGACAACCATGGTAAAAAATATCAAATCTTTCAACATGGATTTGAGCAAGAATCCATGTAGCCGACCCTGCTTATAGTGGGAGAAGGATTCACCATTTTTTAGAGCAATCCCGTATCGAATCTTCCTTTGATGAGGTTGATTTTATTTGTAGAGCGGGGCATTTGTTATTGCTTTCTTTTTGACTTAATCTTCCGCCAATTTTTCTCATTTTCAATGTCATATTAGAGAAGCTTACAAATTAGATTATTAGTAACACATTCTCTGAGTCGCTGGCTTCCTTGACGACCGTCACAATAATCTTCTATTACAGGGTTAGTGATCTCAAATTTTTTTCTGATTTGCATGGGTTCCTTTATATCTGCATCTCAAGATTTTGTCGCCTGTTTACATGCTTCATAAATTTTATGTACATTTTTTGAGTGGAACCTATATTTTGAATCTTGATCACTTCACATTGCTTTTGCAAAATACTAGTACGAGTCTCTTGTACTTTATTGGTTCCTTCATAGTTGACACGTAGTTTATTCCAGATCTTGTATAATATTTTGTATTAAGCTTGCAAAAATGGCCGACTAAGCCGTTTAGTCAGTCTGTTTCTAATCAGGGATGGCCAACCTAGCTAGGACTAAATGGTCACTAGTCAACCAACCAACTAGTCTTCCATATTAGTCGGTCCATTAGTGATATAAAAAAAATTTCTAATTTGCATGGGTTCGTTTATATTTACATCTCACGATTTTGTCACATGTTTACATGCTTCGTAAACTGTGTACATTTTTTGAGTGGAACCTCTATTTTAAATCTTGATCACTTCACATTGCTTTTGCAAAATACTAGTACGAGTCTCTTGTACTTTATTGGTTCCTTCATAGTTGACACGCGGTTTATTCCAGATCTTGTATAATGTTTTGCATTAAGCTTGCAAAAATGGTCGACTAAGCCATTTAGTCAGTCTGTTTCTAGTCAGGGATGACCAACCTAACTAGGACTAAACGATCACTAGTCAACCAACCAACTAGTCTTCCCTATCAGTCGGTCCATTAGTCGACTGTTTTTTGCAACGGGACCATGTCTTATTTCTTTTTGTGTTTTTTTTATAAAACAAACTTAATCTAAGATGCATAATGTTCAATTGAAATCAATTGTTTTTTTTATTTCATAATGATAGTATAGAAAATGTAAAAAATGAAAGTATATATGAATATATATATATATGTATATTATGTTTGATTTATAAATTTGAAGTAATTAAAAAAAATACAAAAACTGACTGAAGCTCAATTAAATCCGTTTAGTCGTGCGACTGCCGGTTAATACTTAGTCAATGACCCAATCGACTGAGTACCAACTTTGCAACCTTATTTTGCATGATGATATGCAATTTAGTTCTTCTTTAGTGATCACACGGAATAGGGAGTTCATCTCTTTGGAGTTGTAACTTGTTTTCTTCTTTTCATGACTCATTAGTATACTATTTACCTTTTTGTTAAACATGTGTATTTTGACTTAATTACATCTCACACGTCAAAGTCCATGAATTCTAGGAATACATGCATCCAAACTTCCCGGGAGCTATATCTTGTATCATCATTTGGTGAAAATATCATGGTTTATTGTCACTCAAAGGTGTTTCTCATTGTTGTAGTCTTTTCTGTCGAGTTCAGTGACATAGAGCTCTGATATTAAATAAGGATATCTGTAGGATCACGATACTAGGGGGCAGTAATAGTAGATATTAGTCAAAAATAATGAACATATCTGGTCACAAGTAAGTAATAACGTAACAAGCACCACTTGCACATATATTTCACAGTGGAAACCCTTTAAAAACCATGACCCAAGTCTTCTTGATTCACGATTCCCGACCGATCGACCATTCATGCGAGTTATTTATGTGTGAATAGCTCAATCGCTTACAACAATGTTTCGGTCAACACCAACTTTTTACAACTTGGATCATATACTAAGTATTCAGTACAATAATGTAGGTTCTTCGGAGCACCAAGATGTCCTTATATCAAGGCCACATAGTCTCTATGCTAGGTAGTGTTTTTATTAGAATGAGAAACATAACAACAATAGACATAGAGTTAGCACACACAAATAATGTGATGATAGATATGAATAGAGTTAGCACACACCAATGATAGTCGATCACTAGTAGTGTTGATTGTGTAAAAAAGTTCTCTAACCCGTATAAAAGAATCGAAGATCAAACAACAAAGCAGTCGAGGTCGAGAGATCTTTTCAAGCTTGCCGATTTGTGTCTCTTTGATGAATATAATGTCAGTGTAGTATGAAGAGATGTAGACTATATATATGGAGTTTATAGATGTTGAAGCTCTAAATCAATTTATGAATGAAATTATTGTTCAAATTGCCTGAATAATTCAAGTGATTGATTAATCAGAGTGGGGCGATTGATTCGATTGACAAGCAATCGATTAGTCAAGCTATTGTTATTGAATTAAGAATCAATATTAAAAAAAGTGACTAAACATATCAAAGTGGTCGATCAAGAAATATATAGTAAAGTTAAGTGATCGATAAAATAAATCTTGGATGATCCAACATAAATAACTAGCAAGGTTTTAAAAAATGAAAGGTGGAATGAGGTTTCCCTAGAACTGAGGTGGTCGAGGCAAAGTCACCATTTTCTTCCAAAAAATACACAATTTAGCTAAAAGTATTGTATCATAGTAAGTTATATTATGCACAAATCTCCATAAGTTTGAAGCTATTAAATGATTTTTAGTGTAATTCTTCAATCTCGAAGAGGAATAAAGTGTTGGATTTGGATATATTGTGCTTGAGAACTTTTTATATGACCTTCAAATGCTTTCATGTGAAACTCCAATCCGTTTCTCGATTTCTTACAAATATTCTTGTATGTTCTATGACATGGTTGAGATGAATCCCTAAAGTTTATTTTCCAGCAACGAGCTCTTCCATTATCATCCTTTATATCATATTTGATACTTGTAAGAAATTAATAACTTGAAATTCAAATCTATTTTCAGAAAAAAACCTTGATTGCTTCAATTGGAAATTCTTTCATATTTCCTCATCTGTGCAATATAAATAAAGCTGATTGCTTGTTACACTATAATTTCTATTATCCCCTCTAGTTCCCATCTCCCATCAAAGATATCTTCTTTGGCCAACTAAACTATGTTGAGATAAGTAAGTAATGTATTTATTATTACACATTATTAAACGACAACAACAAAGCCCTTTTCCACATTAAGTAGGGCCAGCTACATGGATTCTTTGCCTCTATTCAGATCTATCTTGGTTCATTCCCGGCTTAGATCCAAAACACTAAGACCCCTTCGTATAGTCTCATTACAACACTTATTAGGTCTTCCTCGCCCTCTCTTAGCTAGCTCAACGTCCCAAAACTCACATCTCCTCACCGGTGCGTTAGTTGATCTCCTTTACAAATGGTCAAACCATCTTAAGCGATTTTCTTGCATCCTATTCTCGATCGGAGCTAAACAACTTTACTTCTAATTGCATCATTCCGAATTCGCTCTTTACGTGGGTGGTAACATATCCATCTTAGCATTTTCATTTATGCTACTGCCATTCTCTGCTCATGTCTATGATTCACATGCCAACATTCAGATCTATAGAGCATAGCAGGTCTCATGGCTACTTTGTAAAACTTTCCTTTGATTTTCAAAGAAATTTTCTTATCACAGAGAACAATAGAGGCTCATCTTCACTTTAGCCAGCCTGCATTTATTCCATTAGTAATATCTCCATCAATTTCCTCATCATGTTGCAAAATAGATCCCAAGTATCTAAAAGAGCCTCTATTCTGAATGTTGTCGTCACCAATCTTCACATCGATTCCTTCACAATTGCTTCCATCAAAAGTACACTCCATATATTCAGTCTTAGCCCTACTTATACAGAATCCTTTAGTCTCCAATGCATGTCTCCAGACCTCAACCTTCTAATTTACTCCATCTCTAGTCTCATCAAGCAACACAATATCATCAATGAATAACATACACTAAGGTATCTCATCATGAATGTGACTTGTCAACTCGTCCATAATCAAAGTAAAAAGGAAGGACAAAGCAGAACCTTGATACACACCAATGTTGATGTCAAAATAGTCAGTTTTCCAAGACTGTATCCTTACACAAGATGAAGCCTTATCATACATATCCTTTATGAGATTAATGTATAAGGCATGTACTTCTCTTCTCCAAAACTCTCCACAATATCTCCCACGGGACAGAGTCATAAGTCTTCTCCAAATCAATAAAAATCATAGGGAGGTTCTTTGTTTTAGCCCTATAAATCTCCATTGTTCTCCTCGTCAAGTGGATGGCTTCAATAGTTGAGCGGCCTGGTATGAATCCAAATTGATTTTCTTTTACTTTGGAAACTTGCATGAACCTTCTTTTGATCACACTTTCCCAAATTTTCATAGTGTGACTCACCAACTTGATACTTCTGTAAAAAAGTTTTAAGCCTTCTCCCACTATGAGTAGGGTCGGCTACATGGATTCTTGCTCAAATCCATGTTGAAAGATTCGACTATTTTTACGCTGGCTGTCGAGTACCTAACGCAACCCCTGCAAAGGGGGATTAGAACCCTGGTCTTTTGGATGGTAGACACACTGCACTACCACCAGACCATTTAAGTGGGAGCAACTTGATACTTCTGTAATTTGAACAATTTTAAATGTCTCATTTGTTCTTTATAAAGGGGCACCTCAATGCTTTTCTTCCAATCTGCGGGCATTTTCTTGCTTCACCAACTAACATTGAATAAATTTGTAAGCCACGTCAAACCATGCTCACCTAAAACTCGCCAAATTTTTATAGGAATGCCATCATGTCCTACACCTTCCCAGATCTCATAACCTTCAAAGCCTCCTCTACTTCTTTTGTATTCGTCTGTAGCTTGCACGATTCAAGTAACTTTCACTACTACTAGATCTCCCAAAGTGATCTCTCTATTTTCTTCCCTAATGAAAAGCTTATTGCTTCCATCTAGTCTCTATATCCTTCTGAGTAACAAGCATGTGACCTTCCTCATCCTTAATGCATCTCACCTGAGAAAGTTCTTTGGTCTTTCTTTCTCTTGCTTTGACCAACCTGAATATATCCTTCTGGCCCTTCTTAGAGTTGATATTTTTATACAAAACTTCATCAACTTTTTACTTAGTTTCACTTGCAGCCTTCTTTGCTTCCTTCGCTATTTTGTAGTTTGTGACAATTTCATCTGTTCTATTCGTAGACAAGTTTAAAGCATGCTCCTTTAATTTCGAGCTTCTCTTGCACCCCTCCACCCCACCACCAGCCTCCTTTTGGCCTGGAGCTCCTTCCTTTGACTCGCCTAGCATCATCTCTTTGGCTACCCTTCGGATACAAGATGCTACCGCCTCCCACACCTCGTTTGAGCTTCCGTTACAATCCCAAGATAAGTTTTCTAAAACCTTCTCCCGAAATCTTGATTGCTTCAATTGAAAACTCCACTATCTAGTTTGGGGCGAACACTGCTTGGTGTCTCCCACTCTTTTGGGCCTAAAAAAACTCCACTATCTAGTTCTAGTGATCTTGGAAACCCTTATTTTCTTTACGCCCTTTAATTTGCACATCCATGACTAACAAGCGATGTTGGGTGGTCAAACTCTCTCGGGATTACTTTGCAGTCTTTGCAACACAACCGATCTCTTCTCCTCAATGTAAAGTAATCTATTTGTGTTCTAGAATTAAACACTAGAATTAAAAACTTCTCTAATAAAAAAAACTTACACATGCATTTACTGTCCGAGCACATCAAGCAACCTTTTCTAATTCGGCAATACTCTAATCAATAAATCATACAATCTTCTCTAATCAATAAATCATACAATCTTTCTTTAAAATGGAAAAAAAACTAAAAAGGGTAAAAGATAATTGCAAGGTTTTAGGTGGAAGGGACAAGGTGATTTTTTTTGCATCCAAGGTGCACACCTCGCCTCGCCTCTCCTCATAACCGCCTTGACCTTCTGATGCACGTGCCTTGTCAAAATCATTTTAGGCGTCTGCCTCGAAGATAAAAAAGCCTTGAGGCTAGCCGTTTCATACCATAATAGCCACTAGTAAAAAGTGATTGACTAGTTATCATTGGATAATCGATTAGTCAATAATCATGAATAGGTAGTGGCCAATCAATCAAGGCAGGGTGACAACCAGTGACTAAAAGTGGTCAATCACACAAAAAATGATCGATCAAGCTGGGGATACATGTGAATCATTGATTTGATGAAAAATGATATATTTTAAACACATATACAAGTCTTTAGATCTGTGAGCCATACGAGTAATATTACAAGTAAAACAAGATGCGACTTGAGGCTCACTTGGTTGAATCTTGAGTTCGTCGCTTGAAACTTGAAACACACATCTTGATCAATTTCACAAGTTGCAGATGCAAATAAATACGAGTATCTATTGGTAATTGCGTGTCCTTACTAAAACAGATGTTTGAGACGTACTTTGCTAACATTTTCATGGATCTTTTGATTTTTTGCTTATTGCAGTTTATTATTTTCCACATTCCTAAATAATTGAATTTCCATGAAACCCCCATGGAAAAATCCTAACACCTCCTATGATTTGTGTCAGCATCTACGACTACAAACCAGTAAGTTTGTCCTTAGATTGATTGTGAAATTATAAATGGGCAGCTATTGCTGCACTGACTAGTCACTGAATTGTCGATATTATAGTCAACAGGGTTTTAATAATTAAATTTTCTTTAATTTGATGTGAATGATGCTTCTAGAGTCAGAGTAATGGAATCTTTTCAATCCAGCTGAGGGATCGTGACTGATGTTTGATATTAGTTCCACTTCTTTTGGAATGTGATTCATCAGGGAGTGTGGTATGTATGCTATGGCCTTAAAACTGCTACTTTCAGTTGAGAAAATTGGCAAAAAAAAGATATTTTTGGCTCTCAAGCCATTGTAAAGTAAGGTGGCTCCTTCGCCATCATCAGCCCCTTTCGTCATTGTGTGCACTTGGGATATTTTGTGTTTTTTCCTACATGGTATTGTTATGGTCAGTTTGAGCTGTTCTCATTGACGTTTATGCCATATTCTTTCTTTTGAAGCTGGCGAAATTGATCATGGCTTCCATCGTGGGGTTTCACATATGATGTGCTTATTCACACAAACTGGTTATTTATACAATTCTACATACTTCTCATTGTTCAGGTGCATTTGCCAATTTCTTTGATAGCTTGGTCAATCGTTCGAAATGGTGATGTTGTCTTGAGAAGCTTTGGTTGCAAAGAGCAATGGAGAGGCCTCTTTGGTGGTTCTTTTTAGCATAGATTTCGAACGATTGTGCTCATGTGCGAAGAGCACTGGAGAGGGCAAGCTAGTCTTGGCACGGTGGAGTTGGAGATGTTCAGAGAGTTTGCATCTTGGACCGTGTCTTTGGTCAAAAGTTGAGAGTAGGTGCACCCAGGAATGATCATTAGATCTGTGAGATCGTTCGTGATCTCCTATAGTGTATCCGTGATTATGCAGGGATGTCTGCGGGTTCCGGCCTTTACCTGTAGTTCATGCATCTTGCTTACCAACATCTAGGATTGTAAGCTCTCTCAGAGACTCTCAATAAAGGTCCTATATGACTTTCTTTGAGTCACTTATTCATAACACATCCTTCTAAAATACCAGATATCCAAGCTTCTTAATCTGTTCCAAGATTTTATAAATTTAGAATTTTAAGTAGTCTATAAGTTAGCAACTGTTCCGGAAAAAGAAAGAAGATGAACATGAGAGCAAAAATATGACAAGGAAGAAAAGACCAAGAACCAAGTGCACCATCCGGCATCATTTCTCCTCCCAACTTAGTTGGATTTTCTTCGGGGATCCCTTTTGAACAAGATGATTGAAATGATGCGAGTGTGATGTAAAAATTTTATTTACGAAAATCAGAAATGGGAACAGGAGAGTTTCGTAGTTAGGAATTGGCGAATCGGATGAGACCGAAAAGGAAAGAATGCTGTATCATTAAACGAAGCATCAGGAGCGAAAGGAGTATTATCTCATATCTTTGGTTCTTTATCATTTCTTCATCAGGACCAAAGACAATTGCACGCGAATGTGATGTAAAATAAAAAACTTTATTTACGAAAATCAGAAATGGGAACAGGAGAGTTTCGTAATTAGGAATTGGCGAATCGGATGAGACCGAAAAGGAAAGAATGTTGTATCATTAAACGAAGCATCAGGAGCGAAAGGGGTATTATCTCATATCTTTGGTTCTTTATCATTTCTTCATCAGGACCAAAGACAATTGGCGAATCGGATGAGACCGAAAAGGAAAGAATGTTGTATCAATTGATGGAACAGAGATTTCATTACCATGTACCCCTTATTCTATTTCTTCTCTTTCCCTTGTATGAAGAACTTATTTTCATTATCTCATATCTTTGATTCTTTATCATTTCTCCCTTCGTTTTATTTCTCTGTTCCTTTTCTTATCCTTTCTAATTATTTTTATCCGAACACAGCCAAATAGGACAAGTATGACAGAACCTGGGAGAATTAGAGAAGGAATTCTAGATTTAGCTTTGTTATTGCTTTTATGATTCTGCTCAAGAGAAAAACCTATTTTTTTGGGTCCGTACTTGATGCTAAGGTCTTGGATGTTTCTATTTAGGGTGAGATCCTTCTTTCTTTGATCTCATGCTTTGTGGGGGCATCTCACATTGTCAGAGGGGAATTTTTCATTTGGAGTGCATGCTACTAGCTGCAGACTTTTGACTTACTGGACATGTGGTGTCAACAAGTATGTCACAAACATGATTGAATCTCTAGCCCTTTTTTTAAAGAGACCATTGCAGTGCTCCCGAGGTAATTTCTCTTTGGTAAGAATGCATATGATTCTATATTTTTGCAGCAGTTATCGGTTACCCCATGATATTCTCCCCTAAATCCCGAAGTACGGGAATAACGTGTGAGATCGGTTATCGCATACCTGCGTGGTTTGGTAGTCACACGATGAAGTTCTGGAGGATTTCACCTTAGCATACAAACAAATAAGGATGTGGTTTACCGCACGAAGGCCTGGAGGCTGTGGGTTCCCCTTGACACCACAAGTATTCGATGACACTTGGCAGGGCAAAGCTGCAACATCATACGAAGGAACGTGAGGTCTACTGATGATGTGGACATAGTATGCTGATAGAGTAGGTGACATGGCGTCGGTTGCAGAAAACGAAGGGATTACATAGAAGATGAAGAGTCAAGGCATGAGAAGTCACCTCGAAAGATGAAGGGTTTTCGCAGAAGATGAAGAGTCCTTGCATTCCTTGTACATATAATAATGGTGTCCCTTCGTATAGCCCATGCTTGTGTATATAAGGAGGGGTAGAGCTCTTTTGTAAACAACACACTTGAGAGAGTTTCTTGCTAATAACAAAGAGAAGTCCGTGCCATTGCTCTTGTGTCCTTGTGTGCTTGAGTGCTTGCGCGTTCGAGATGTTTAAGCAGCATGGTTATTCGACATGCCGGTGTAGTCTACATGCATAGGCAAGGGTCAGTTAGCTTGAGAAAAGCTAATGCCACACATGTTAGTCTCGAAATCGGTGCTGAGATTTTACCCCTGTGACAATTGGTATCAAAGCTTGCGAGATGACGACCAATAACGGTAATCGTATTGCTGTCTTGAAGGGGATCGCGGTGGAGATTCAATCCACAATGTATACTCATACCCAAGGCTTGGCTCGTTTGGAGGACGAGTCATGCATGGGATCGTCAAGACTCGACAATGGGAGTCCGCGTTTGGCTAACGTGGTGAATGTGCTTGGGGAGAAAGTAGAGGAGCTTAAGGCCCTGGTGCAAGAGCTACATGGGGAACTCTCTATTGTCAAGAAGGCAGTAGTAAACAACGACTGATCCATCGATGCACGGAGGCCAAAGGTCCCAGAACCCAAGTCCTTCTCAGGCACGCGGTGTTCTAAAGACTTGGAAAACTATTTACGGGGCTTGTAAGTGTATTTCAAAGCTGTCAAGACTCATGAGGTGGAGACGATGTAGTTGGCTACGATACGTGTCGAAAATGACGCGAGGAGATTCAGCCATGCTCTAAGGCAGTAAAGAAGATGCTGGGAGAGTTCAAGGACGTAACACTGAAGGAGCTGCCCAAGGAGCTTACACCGAAGTGGGTTATAGATCATGCCATCAAGCTGTCGCCAGGAAGGGTGCCACCTGCACTTGCATCGTACAAGATGCCCCTTGCACATTTGGAGAAGTTGCAGAGACAACTAAAGGAGTTGGTGAACGTTGGTCTGATGCGTCCATGCAAGGCCCCATATGGAGCATCGGTGTTGTTCCAGAAGGAGAAAAAAGGGAGCTTGTGGATGTGCGTGGACTATCACACGCTGAATAAGGTGATGATGAATAACGAGTACCATGTCCTCAATGTTGAAGACTTGTTTGATTGCTTGGGCTAGGCCAAGTACTTTTCGAAGATGGATCTCAGATCGGGATATTACCGTGTCCGCATCAAGGAGGGAGATGAATGGAAGACGACGTGTGTGACGTGTTATGGTTCCTTCGCATTCATTGTTATGTCGTTTGGGTTGACTAATGCCTCAACTACTTTCTGTATCTTGATGAATGATGTCTTCCGTGAGTATATCGACTCTTTTATTTTGGTTTACTTGGATGACATAGTGGTGTACAACAGGATCTTGGACGAGCATGTTAAGCATCTGCAGATGGTGCTTGAGAAGTCGAGGTAGAACCGGTTGTACTTGAAGACGAAGCTGTTTGCATTTGTCCAGGAGACCATCTCCTTCCTCGAGCATATCGTGGGTAGAGGCACGATACACATGGAGTCTAGGAAGACTCATGCGATTGAAGAGTGGACGATTTCCACAAAGGCTACGGAGCTGGGATCCTTCCCGCGGATTGGTGAACTACTAAAGGAAGTTCATCAAGGGATATTCCACGAAGGCAACACCTCTAACGGACCTACTTCAGAAGGATCAATCTTGCAAGTGGATGCGCGAAGGGCAGGAGGCATTCCGAAAGTTGAAGAGGGCGGTGGTGGAAGAGTCGGTTGGTTATACGGCTTCCTCATTTTGAGAAGTCATTTGAAGTCCAAATCGACACGTCTGGTTATGCACTAGGAGGTGTACTGGTGCAAGATGGACATCTTGTGGCGTCTGAGATCCGCAAGTTGAATCCAACAGAGATGAGATACTATGTATATGAGAAGGAGATGACAACAATGATCTATTGTTTGAGAACATGGCGCCACTACCTCCTTGTATCAAAGTTCGTGGTGTAGTCAGATTACGTGATAACGAGCTGCTTGCTACACAGAAGAAACCGATTCCCAAGTAGGCACGATGGAAAGACTTTCTTGCTGAATTCGACTTCGAGCTTCGCTATAGGACTAGATAGAACAATGAGGTAACAGAAGCTCTCTCGAGGAAGAACGAACCAGAAGAACTGAAGGTCGCAGCTCGCAGACTCGCAATGATCGCATGTCACTCGCACCGGCCACCCGCGTGTCTGGAGACAAGCTTGAGCACATCCGGGAGCAGATAGAAGAGGATCCAATCACATCACGCTTGGTGCAACACATGAACGATGGAGAAGTTTGAAGATTCTGGGTAAATGCTGTCATCCTTTACGTGAAGGACATGAGGCCCTATGCACCCTTGAGCAATGTCTTGAGGAAGGTGTTGTTGAAGGAGGCACATGACGTACAATGGGCTCGTCATCCGGGGGTAGAGTGCACATTGACACTCCTCTCCTCGAGGTACTTCTGGTCAAAGATGGAGGAAGGCATGGAAGTCTATGTGCGTACCTGTCTTGTATGCCAACAAGAGAAGACAGAGAGGAAAAAAGAAAACATGACTGTTGGAGCCCCTGCCCGTTACTTCACGTTCATGGGAGAGTGGACTTCATCACCGGGTTCTTGAAGGTGGATTGGAATAATGCGATGATGGTGGTAGTTGATTGCTTCTTCAAATTCACGATCTTTGTAGCAGCACTCCAGAAGTGCATGATAGAGACCACTGCGAAGCTATTCTTGCAAAACATGGTGAAACACTAAGGCATACCGGTGTACATCGTGAGTGACCGCGATGCATTGTTCACATGTTTATTCTTGATGGTCTTATTTGAGATGTTGGGATCTGATCTCAAGTTCTCTATCAGCAACTACCCGCATAGGGATGGACAGATGGAGCGGATCAATACCCTGTTGGAAGAGTACCTGAGGTACTATGCCAATCATCACAATTGGGTGAGATTACTGGATACTGTCCAATTCTTCTACAACTTGCAGCATACCTCCATCACAGGTCAGAGTCCATTCGAGATTGTGATGGACAGACAACCCTTGATACCACACGAAGTGGCGAAACAAGACAACCAATGACGGTGTCTCGCTGTATACCGTTTCGTACAGGAGAGGTATGATCGGTGGGAAGAAGCGAAGGATGCGTTGGCTCATGCTCAACGCAGGATGAAGAAGGCAACTGACTAGTGTCGTAGGCTGGTCGAGTTCCAGGTTGGGGCTGCTGAAGCTAACACCATAGATTTGGAAGAGGATACTGAGGAAGACACCGTACAATGGTCTCATTTCTCATTACGATGGACCTTTTGAGATAGTTCGATGTATGAGACCGCTCACCTATTAACTACCTCTTCTTGAGATACTAAAGCTGCATCCCGTGTTCCATGTCAACTTCCTGAAAGAGTACCATGAGGACGAAAAAGATAGCACCATGAGGTCATCGAAACGTGTCCCTCCTAATTTTCGAGTTCAAAATATGAGGTAACTGAGAAGATTCTTGACAAGTGCATGGAGTGCCAGAGCAAGAAGAATCGAGAGATCTTTTTCCTTGTCAAGTGGAAGGGACTATCAGAGGAGGAGATAAGCTGGCAACGTGATACAATCTTGTGGCAGCTCGAGGACCTCATTGAGGAGTTCTTGGAGACGCAAGACCAGTCGCGGACGCCTGATGAATTAGGCATGGAAGGCCATATCGATTTCAATATCGTGTCGATATGATATTTCGATGATATTTCGACGAGCGCCCATATTGATGCATTTTTTGAAGTAAATGCCTGAAAAGGAGGATATATCGACATATCGGTACCCATATCGGTCTCATCTCGATATCGATATATTAGCGATATATTGCCGATATATCGCGGTATTTCCTTCCATGGGATTAGGTAGTAGAGGTATGTAACACCCGTAAGGCCCGAGGTACAGGAATAGAGTGCGAGATCGGTTATCGCACGCTCGTGTGGTTAGATGGCCACATGACGAAGTTTTGAAGGATTTCGCCTCAGTATACAAACAACTAAGGATGTGGTTTACCGCACGATAGTCCGGAGGCCGCGGGTTCCCCTTTGCATAACACAAGTGTTTGATGACACTTGGCAGAGCAGAACTGCAACATCCTACGAAGGAGAATGGGGTCCACTGATGATGTGGCAAGATTAGATGGCATGCTCACGGAGCGGGCGACACTACGTCGGTTGCAGAAGATGAACTATAAAGAAGATGAAGAGCAAGGAGTCTCCGCGGATAACGAAGAATCCTTGTATTCATTGTACATGTAATAATGATGCCCTTTCGTATACCCCAGACTTGTGTATATAAGGAGGGGTAAAACTCATTTGTAAACAACACATGCTTGAGAGAGTCTCTTGCTAATAATAAATAGAAGTTATTGCCATTGCTCTTGTGTCCTTGTGTGCTTGATTAGCTTACGAGAAGCTAACACCGCACATGTCAAAATTAGTGTTGAGATTTTGCCGCTGTGTGACAGTATCTATCTTCGACTTATTTATCATATTTTTATCCCATCTGCGTGTGTGCTGAACTCTCTCAGGGCCTTTTCATTGGTGTTTCCTCTGCTTTCGGACAATATTTTTCAGTTCATGGCAATTGTAAAACATGCCATATGACATGCTCTTATTTTGTTTTTATGTTATATTATCTTTCAATATGTAACATGTAACGTATAATATTTTGTAATTTAATGCATATATTTGCTATCCTGTTCCTTATTGAATTAAACACGTTTTTCCCCTGAATTATTTGATTTGCAGGTCGTTCATGTAAAACTATTCCAAGAAGGGATGGGGAAAGATATTTGGCTGCAACCTGTGTCCATATTGCTGAAGACCATCCTGCTCGTTTTCTCTTGGAAAGAATTCCCGACTATTTTTAGCATCTGTATGAATACTGTTTGTGATTTAGTTTGGTAAATATCAAAATTGAGGCGTATTTTTATTTCTGAATTCTTACGAATTTTAGCTTGGAAGGCGTTCTCATGTCATATATCGAGTATCTGGCACCTGCCATCATTTTGGTCCTATGTTTTTTGTCTCTTCTTTTCTAATTTATGAATTGCGCATTTTACATACATGATGTTGGCATCTTCCAGAGGGAAAGCATAGGTGATTGCCATTATGCCTTAATGAGTTTGCAACCCTTCATCCATTCTACATATTAAATTTGCTTGTTAGTTAATCTGGGACTGATGCTGTTAGTTGGCATTCTCCATTTCCGTTATCATAGCTGAGATCTCCCGGTTGCTTGTGGAGAAGTCACACTATCGTTTGGTTGCAGGGTTGTGCAGGGTTGGGTTGGCCATACCCAGGTTACCCCTCCAATCAAACGGCACAATCCTCCTCACAGTTTACTATTCACAGGGGTACTTCTGCCCAACCCAACCCTGCTCAACCCTGCAACCAAACGAACCCAAAGAACGCGTGCGAAAGGGATGGCTTGAAGAGCTATTTGGCTGTCTCATTTCTGCTTGTTTCAAGGGATAAGCGGAACTTATGTGCTATTCTCTGTTCGCTTGGCAAAGAAGGGATAAAGGATAATGGATATAAGGTAGTTATTGCTGTTGCGATTTACCGTTCTTATATAGTTCAAATTCCACGAAAGCCACAATCCTGATACTGAAACATATTATGCGGTAGATATAATATAAGCAACTGATGCTCTTCTTAACATTTACATATCATACTTAGTACGGTAGAAATTATTGTACTGTTACGTTGAAATTGTACTACTGTAGGTGATTCATGATACTCAGTCCGATCGAATGCTGGGAGGTTTCGATCCTTCAGCTCCGTGTATCTATCAACAATCTACATTGCATCACAAAGAAGATGCATGACCATAAGATATGAAGGCAAATTTTCAGTATCATATGTAACGCATACACTGCAAAATAAACTTCTTGTGGCTTCAAAATGCCTAGCTTTTGATATCATGGAATTACGGGCATCACAAGCTGGACAAAAGTTATAACAATATGAAAACCTTTTTTAAATCAGTTGAATATAGATTGAATCAGCTTATATACAAGTTATGAGTACTTTTATTAAAATAACATTATTGATCAATAAATAAAAAATTCGTAATAGAATTAAATGAGAAATTATATTCAAAAAGATGTTGCGGTGACTATCTATGTTATCCAATTCTATAACTGTGGCAAAAAAATTTACTTGGAATGATTTAACAAAGAATTGTAACAATAATGTACTTGTTATCACTGCTCTGTTAATGGAAAATTTTATTGCATGTAATGCTTAATGATTTATTGTTAAAATGTCTTCTACTTTGTGTCAATAAAAAAATTGTTGTATTTTTTTTAAGAAAATGATTATATTTCATTCATCCAAATAAGTCGTAGAGATGCAATCCAAAAACCAACTAACTGCTCAACTGAAGCTTAACAGTGAGTACAACTGGTAGGAGGAGGACTATTAAGCCGTAAATCCGCACTTGAGATCAAATTACTTATGCATGATTGCTTATATTATTTTGCAGTTATTTGTCATTTTAGTTGTCAATGTCTTTTAGATTTAATTGTTGCATAATTTGAAAAAATGACTCCAAAAGGTCAACCACCGATATTTATTTATTTTTTAAAAAATAACCTTATAAAACTTGTGATTTTACATAAATAATCACATAAGCATTATATTACTATAATGCATTCATTTTTTTACAAGGGGAATGATCTTGTATGTATTTTCATTAATACATGAGTAGCAGATGTATTTATGTACAATTATGAGTTTACATGGATATTTACGGAAAAAAAAATCTATCTACCAATAGAAATTGCTTGGATTTTTTATGCTATTATTCACATTTGATTTATTTCTATTTTATATTCTTGTCTATTTTTAAGGATACAATACTACGTTGTTCATAATTCACTGAGATTTGTATCTACATACATATTGATATTTTAAAATAAATAAATAAATGGTAACCATGGATGCAATATATATCTGATCCGCCACTGTATGTTTTATGCAGATTTTGACATATACATTCTTGTCCATTTTAAAATGGATATTAATAACAATTTAATATTCATTAATATATGCATCGGTATATCTGTTTTATAAAGAAAATAAAGTTGTAGATTTATTTTTAATTATAGGCAAGATAATTTTGTACCTTCTTTTTTATAATGTACAAGCCATCTATTATATGTATATTCAAGGTAATCTGGAGATTTATTCTAATATAATTCAAATATGATCCATATCCATTTTACCATAAAAATGGATCTATGACAACATTTTGCAAAATCCATCCCTATATTATCCGTTAAATATATACAGTAGATATAGTTAGCTGCGATTTATATTTGAAATTAGCAATGGATATCATATTCATTGCTATATAATTAAGGATATGAGAACACATTTTTAATATCTGTTAATACCCGTATTCATTCCTATGTTCGTATTCGAAAACATATAAGGATATGGTGACCCATAAATCTGTATCTGAATCTTATGGTTTGCATCCTTAAATATCAATCTTACCATTTTATATTAATTTCCCACCTTTTATAGTTATTAAATATTATACATTAAGTAATTTCTTATGCAAAAATCCGTTGCATAAGAAACAATCCATATCTAATTTTTTTGTTCACCACAATTCTATGTTAGTATGATATTTTCTACCAGTGACTAAACATATTGTCTTGTTCCCTCAAACTTATACACTTTCTCAAACTTATCTACTTGCTTAACATATTTCCCCCTATTCGTTTATTCGCTAAATCAAATTCAGCAGCGAGTTTGCATTCTTATTTTTACATCACTATTGAAAGTTTGAAGGAAACTTCTAATCGAAAAATTAAAGATTACCATTTGAAATATAATCAAGTCTTGTATTGCATGGTGTTCAGAAGAAAAAAAATCCATCATTGAAATATCATAATTTCAGAGATGATAGTGGCTATGTAATATTTTTTTTTCAATGCTAAATTTGGTAGTTATGGACTTTGTCAAGCGAATATAAGATACACTCACATGCTACCAATTTTCATTGTATGTAAAATTAATTACAACACTACAAGAAAAACGAGTCGTGGTCACAAAATATGGCTACGGAAACTTGTGGCTACAATTCCGTTGTCAAAGTCTTCGAATATGTAAGGAGGAGATTCATGCAAGAGTTGTGGTCACGACAACTTATGTGGTTACTTGTAGTAGCCACAACATATTCGTGGTTAAAGAACTCTCACGGCGAGACTCGTAGCTACGGCTATAGGCCACGACAAGTTGTGGCTAGAGTCCAATTCTGTGACCATAAGACCTACATCCATGGGCGTAGTTATGTATCCACAACTTGTTTTCCTTCTAGTGCAAGGTGAGAGTTCATAATAATTCATTCCTAATTACGTGAAGAAGAAGAAGGTCTTATTTATTTGTGTTTCACTGCATCGACATAGTGCAACATTGATAAGTAAGATTAGTATTTCGAGGTTGCGACGATTTCATTTCCTGTATTATTGTACGAGGTGCTTAGCTTGTGAGAATCCCTCTTTTGGTTTGAAATAGAGGTTTGACACTAGTGATTTCATCATTTTGATAAAAGAATGGACCAAGTCATTTGGTTAATTGAAATCCAGATTTAGGATAACTCGGGTCGTAGTTCTTACTCAATTTGGGTTTCCTCGTTAAAATACATGTGATGCCTATTTGGGTTTCCTCGTGAATATAAGATTGGACTATATTAATGTTGTGGTTTTTTGTTTGTGTTGTGATCCACAAGCTATACGGGATCGAATTAATTAATGGATTCGATTAATATAGTTTTGCAGTAAAACTTAACTTTTATTTATGAATTTTAAGTTGCCATTGCAACTTATAAACCCGTATGAAAATAAATTTTAGTTTTTATTTAACTCGGTGGAGTACGAGTGTCAATCTCTAGGAGGAAAACTTTTAATTGTGGGTTATATACTCTATATCTTTAGTTCTTATTATTTAATTTTGAAAAGTTTTTTTCCTATTTTCATTTTAAAGGAATATGATATTTTTGTGTGTTTTTATAGGTAATGATATTGAAAATGGAACCGCTATGTGCATGAGCTTATTAATAAATGGCATTGATCATTTAAGGTCTCTTGAGCCCTTTGATGAGAGCCTTTTGCTAGTGTTAAAATAACGGTTTCGATTGATGTTTCGTAGAAAAGCTATTAGCAATCAGAAGATGATGTATTATAGTTAGTTTGTTTATTTTATTTGAGAAAGTCCTCAGATCGAACTCAGAGAGACAATTTCAAAATTTAAACAATGATATGCATGCAAATCAATGTGTTAGGATTTTCTTGTATTTTTAGTATTTTAACTTTTATTATTTCTAATTAGTTTGAAAAAGGATGCTTTTTGAAATCAGTTTAAGTATACAGAATACACATAAATTTTCTACATTGAAAATAGGTATAGAATTACATAAATTGAAGTCGGAAAATACGTCATTTTTGTTATTATGAAATATTTTTGTAAATTTTATGTACATATTAAGGTATTTTTTAAAATAGGGTTATTTGAAAGCACTCCATATATGTAGGATATCATATGTTTTAATTATCTTAGAAATACTAAATAGCAGTAAATTTTCAAATGGGGATTTTCCTAAGGTAACATGAATTATAATACATAAATATTTCTATGTTTATATTTTCCATATTTATTTTTATAGAATTTTTGAAAGATTTCTTTTATTTTTTCTTGATTTTAGGAGTTATATTTGATATTGTTTTAAGATTTTGTATATATGATAACATTTGATCAAAGACACATAATGATTTTTGTGGACATATTTTTAATAAATTTCAATGTTGCTTTGTAATTTATATGATTTTTATTTTAGTAAATAGAAAATGATAATAATTTTAGAAATAAAAATTTGGAGTGTATAGGGATATATACAAGATGAATGCTAAGTAATTTTGTTTGAAAAATATAACAATATACACACAATTAAAATACATTACTAGATTTTTAAAATAATTAATACAAGGCTCAAATAGTAATATTTGATGTATTTTTTTATTGAAAAGAAGCAATGCTGGTTTGTTTGGTTGGTTGCGGGGTACCCCTGTGAATAGTAAACTGTGAGGAGGATTGGGATGTTTGTAAGGAGGGGTACCCCGGGTTGGGCCAACCCAACCCTGCCCAACCCTGCAACCAAACGAACCCTTAAAGATCTATGAGCGGGCCAAGTTTCAGACATCAATTCATTAAGATGCAATATTTAAACAAGTTAAACCTAGCACGCAAGGAATAAAAATTAGAAAATTTTACACTATGCACCTTAAAAACTTTGTATGTTGCCTTTTCGATCTTGTATACTTCAAAATTATCACCTAAACCATGCAAAATTGTTAATTCTTACACTACGGATCCTGTGGTTGACTTGCATAAATTTAACCATTAAACGAGTCATTCAAATTTACCAATGTATATATCCACCATTTTCAGTCCATCAAGAAGCACCATTGCTGGACCACATGGAGCGGCACCACCTTGGCGCCTGTGCAAGAACAAGGAACGAGACATAAGCTCCAGATCTTTTTGGCTCTGCCCCAACCTTCTGTATCTGGACTAAGCCCTGTAGCCATGGCTCCACTTCCCATAGGGTTCCCGAGCAACATTACTTGATGCAAGATCGACTGCAAGTACATGGAGATAGATTTGGAATCAAACACACTTGATTGAGGAGACCACAATGGCCTATCTTCTTCTTCTTCTTCTTCTTCAAGTTGGAGCATCACCCAGATCTTCACCGACCACCATCAGCTTCACCTGAGTTGCAACCAACACACACGGGCAAGCTGAGACCATGCAAGTCTTCTCCCCTAGCCCCAAGTCCACCATTTGATTTCCTTTGACCATCACTCAGGCAACAAGGGAGAGGACATCGACACAAGAGATGACATCGTGGCATTTGAGCTCGATGGCAATCTTGATGTGGGCGACAACGTTGAAGGCGACGCCGGGAAGGGAGAGGTTGTTGTCGGCGTCGTGCTCGATGGTATCGAAGTGGTTGGTGGAGCGAGGACGAAGGTGTTACAACCGTTGGGGAAGCAGTTCTGGAAGAGGAGGTGGAGGGTGCTGACATCGACGGTCCCATGTCCAATTCTGAGATCGAGTGGCTCGAGCGTTGCAACAGAATCTGCTGCACTACACGCTACAGCAGACGATCCGCCTTCGGTGGTCGGTCCGATCCCAAGCATCCCCACCTCTTCCCAACGTCGCCCCAATGGTTGCCACATCTTCCCAATGCCCCCACTCGTCCCTAGTGCTGCTTGATTGCTACTTCCCTTCCCTAATGGCCCCACCCTTGCCTAACGTCGCCCTGACAACCACCTCACTTCCACAACGACCCCACTTCTCCCTAACGTCGCCCAACCTCCACCATTTGTTTCCAACACCGCCATCATCCCCTCGTGCAAGAATCATCATCATGTTCCTCGAGAACTAGGAGAAGAGAGAGAGAGAGGATGATATAGAAAGAAATATGATACGGAAAGATTAACTCAAGGTTAACCCAAGCTATTGACTAAGGTAAAGTTAAAATTGACGGCACAATAACGTAAGACGGAGCAAGTTTGCAGAGTTTAGGTGATAATTACGAAGTATACATGGTTGAAAAGGTAATATGCATGGTTTTTAGGATTTGTGGTGTAAAAATTCCAAAAAAATTAGAAATAAAAGATACATGCAAAAATGCCAAAATAAATTGCAATTCAAGAGTACTGTTTCGTACAAGACCCTAAAAAATCAGACACAAAATGAATATGTTTGAGGGTATTAAATGCAAAGGAAGTTATAGGGCTAAAATGTAAATTAAACTAAAAGAAAGCAATTACAAACAAGCAGCGAAGGACATGTTTGTAATTACAAGACCGATGGTTGGGTTGTATTGGAAGCATCAAGAAACCTCTGAAGGCCTGGTTTCAAAATGTAATGTATAGCCCTTTGGAATTTGGACGGCTAAGATTAGAGATACTCGATCGGATTAAGACCGTTGAAGGGGACACGCAACATACTTCCGCTTCTCCTCCTCCGATGGGACAGTAGATGGTGGCAGCGTATGGGCGGAGCTCTGGTGTCTCTCTCTCTCTCTGTTCCGCCTTGCTCCTTCAGCTGTTAGTAAACACAGAGCACATTAAAGAGGTCACTGACAGCTTCGTCTCTCCTCATACTTTATGCCTCAAGGCTACGCGACGTCTGGTCTGGAGGTTAGTGCCTCAGATAAGTTTAGAAAGGAGCTGTCTACAAGACTTGAGGCCAACTCAAATGGCACCCGAATCCTTAGCGAAACAGCTCTCTTATTACCAGAAGAAGAAGCCAGGCATCAACAGCAATCGAGTCCGATAAGAATTAGCAAAAATAAAGATGGGGTTTCTGAACTTGGAGGAGAAGATTTAAGATTTTAACCCACAATCTGGTCTTCGATTTGAGATCAACTAGAATTCAGCCGGACCCAAAGCGAAGTTTATGAGGCTTCTGGGAGTCGGAAGGCGTCATTTGATATTGATTTTGGGTAACAATTTGCAGAAACTCAACATTGGAAAAACAAGCGGGGATAGCTCAGTTGGGAGAGCGTCAGACTGAAGATCTGAAGGTCGCGTGTTCGATCCACGCTCACCGCAATCTTTTACATTTTTTATCCCTTATATTTAGTTATTTATATGTTAAATAGAACGACAATCTCAATTTTTTCACCGCACCATGTTTTAGGGGCACCCCGCACGTATTTTCAGATATATGTAATCCTGTTATACAATAAGCCTGTTGGATGGGGACGCTCTGTCTCGCTCTAAATGCTCCAAGTGCGTCACAGATTCACAGTGTCACAAGACTCCCATCGACCTTCGCTGGTGATTATTGCACACAAAATAACATGTCCTGCAAGCAGCATATATAAAGGGGTTTCTCTTTTTCGATGAATGTTTAAATATGATGATGATTCTGGGAACATAAGAAGCATAGGTACACCAACTGTTCAAGCTCGATCGATCGTCTGTCCTCTCTTTATCTATATGCCACACCCCACACACGTCAGGACAGGACGGATGTTCGTAACAGATGATAAACTCGTGATTTTGGTCTGTTTGTTTATTATGATCCCTGGAACATGAGATCTAGAATTAAAGCATCCTTTTATGGTTTTGGAAAAACATACGAGCAAGAGAGAAGTCACAGGAACACAAAGATTTACCTGCAAAATCCTCTTCAACGGAAGGAGAACCCGCTGAAGGAGATAATCTGGCACGTATATGCCAACATGTGTATACGCATCTCGTGTTGTAAAACAGAGAAGGATCTTGGTGATCAAATCATGTTGGACATGATCATCTGGAAGATTCTTTGAAGCTTTATTGATTCGATAAAGCTTCATCTGAAGACTAATGTGGATACTCATATCATTGAGCATGATCAGAACTCATAGCATCTTTGTCAATGGTACTCAATGCCAACATTCAATCAGACACACAATCTGCTTTCATGCTTCCTCATGTAACGAGATTTCCTTTAAGATAAATCAAGTATCTAGAAGTAGATCAACAGTCGTCAATGGACTTTGCTCAATCAGTACATACGTAAGCCTCAATATTTACTTCTGTCCTTTCGCACACATCCATCTTCTTTGTGTTCTTCAGACAGCATATGATCTATGACATCAGTTGACTCACGGCATTCACAGCACAGAAAATGTCAAATCCTATCGTGCGAGGTAGATAAGCATCTTAACAAGCCTTTAGTAGATCCATTTGAGAGATTCATCCAAGGGTTTTTTCTGTTTAGTGCTCAACCTGTGACTATCCTCCGTAGGAGTATTGGCAAGATGATAACCCAGTTTTCATGTTTTTCTGACAAGCTAATGAAATATTTTCTCTATAAAATGCTTCAACCTTTGTAAAAATCGGATTCGGAATGATGCAATCAGAAAGAAAGTTGGTGTAGCTCCGATCGAGGATATGCGAGAAAACCACTCAAGATGGTTTGGTCATTTGCAAAGCAGATCAACGGATGCACTAGTTAGGAGATGTGAGTGTTGGGATGTTGAGTCGGTTAAGAGAGGGCGAGGACGGCCCAAGAAGTGTTGGAAAGAGACTATACGAATGGATCTTAGTTTTCTGGATATAAGCCTGGGATTGACCTAATATAGATCTGAATGGAGGTGAAGAATTCATGTAGCCGACCCTACTTAATTGTGGGAAAAAGCTTTGTTGTTTTATAAAATGCTTCAACCTTCATTGCATCAGCGAACCTTATATCTTAGGAATTATTAAGTTTTTTCAAGATATTTGATTTCAAAATCTTTGTCAAGCTTTACTTGAGTGATTAGTTTCACCATCAATGCCTCTTTTAACAATCATGCCATCTAAATAGACATTCAAAAGCACCAGTACTTTTTCTTTATCTCGCTTGATGAAGAGGTGTGACAGGCCACACAATCACGATTGAACTCTAATTTGTATCTATATAAGAACTGGTGCATTCCCAATTATATGATCGACTACACCACTTTATGAAATTTATTTATCAAAAATTAAATTATAATCTTTGTTATTGGGGCACCAGAGAGGATTTTTTTACAGTACACATGTCGATATGCACAGAGAAGATTTTTTTACAGTACACATGTCGATATGCACATGGAGAGAATCGGGCTACGCATTGGGAGAAATCAACAAGTCTGGAAAAACCAATTTGCAGAGATGGTAATGGATGTGAATCTAAACATTGACCCTTTTGCATACGAAATCTATGATGAATTAAAAGGGGAATCAAATGATTTTCATGAACTCTTGCAGAAGATCGAAGAACCACTGTTGCCTCGTAGTAACTCATTTTCAGTACTATCTGCTCTCATAGATATCATTGATATTAGCTTAGAGGTGTTGATCAAGATCATAAAATGATGATACTAGAATAAAATAGCCTGCCATGATGAGTACGCTTGATTTGTGTGAGAAGAAGATTGATACTTATCCTAATCAACATATTATATAGGGAAACCTACGAGAATGAGATCGAATGTCCAACACGTGGAGGCTCCAGGAACAAACCCAGTACGATATAGATGTTCCTCCGAAGATGTTATGTTATTTATCTATCACCATGTTTAAAGAGGCTATATTATTGTAAAGAAATATTTAAAGACATGATTTTTTTATGTAGGCAAGTAGATAGATATAAATTAAAAAAGAGTTTAGGTACATCGAGGAGGCCTAAGCCTCAGTCAGCCCAATATATCTGAGTATTAGAGAAAAGAAACAAAGTTTCCAAAAAAAATACATGCCATGGGGTTAGAACCCCCAACAGACTTGGGGTCAACGAAAGGAACCATCGATCAAAGAGGAGAACTTAAAATCTAAGCAGCAAAAGAAGTTGTGAGGATGGCAGAAGACAAGCTAAGCTTTCTTTTCACTTGCAGCAGGCGGGTGCAGATTCACAGACCCCATCTTTGAAGATATAGCCCCCGGATGAGAAAGATGAAGCAAGAAATTAGACCTGAGCAGAAAAAGAAGAGATAAAGCTGGCAGAATTCGAAACAATAAGAATAGGCACTGCTCTCTCTTGCCAGGTAAAAGTATTACAGGTGAGGGCCACAGGCATCCTGTCTTGATATTCAACTTATGGGTCTAAAATGTTGTATGATATCATATTAAACATGGATTGAATCTACTCAGGCTCAAGGATCTGTCATCTCCAGAACCTCATTTATAATAGCACAATTGATTAAACACTGTTAGAATCAAACAATCAAAACACACGTAAAAATGGAGGTAACGTGGAAAACCTTACGGAGAGGGAAAAACACGGAGGTGGACAATTCTTAATCTTCCTCACTAGAGATTAGAGCCCTCTTCACTAAAAACTTAATTCCAATTAAGGGGATGAATATAGAGGACGGGTTAACAGTCTCTCGTCCTATGATCCATTTACCCATATAAGGCAATAACTCAACAAACACAGTGTTTAACGCCGTTACCATTCAAGCATGACTGCATGAGTAACAGATAGAGGCTAATTCACAATGATGTTTTTGTAACATTTCTTGGGTCAAAGTTTTCTCTCTAAAAAAACCCAAGCAAAGAAGCTAATTGTTGGTGGGGTAGTGTTATTCTAGAAGTGACCATGGCCAATATCCAAATCGAATTCCAAGTAGCAAGATGTGTGGTCTATCAGAATAATTACCGCCATTCCAAAGCAATATTTTACGAAGAGGAGCAAACTCATGAATCACATGTTTAGGTATAAGGGTAAGAGCACAATACAGTAATAATAAGAGGCGTAGACGCAACTTTAATAAGAATGCGACGAGAAGAGATGGAAAAGTGTGTCTATCTAAAGAATTTATTCTCTTACAGACCTTGTCTATAATTCTAAGCCAAGAACCCACCTTATAGTCTAGTGGTAGAAGCAGTGGGCTCTAGGGGTATTCAAAAATATTCGGATCAACGGGTACCTGGCTTGATCCGTTCATTTTGACCCTAAACTCTATGATACCCATTTGAAAATGATGAGTCGGGTACCCGCAATGTCATGACCCGTGCCCCATATAAAAAATCCGACGGGTACCTGCGGGTACCTAGTTGGAAGCTTCCACTATCAATTCATTCACAAAAATGCAAATGGTTAGATACAAATACCAATATAGATGTTACATTATTCTTATCTATTTTAAAAATATAGAAATGGATGCGGATATAAATATTGGTGAATATGAAAAACATATTGTCAAATCATTATAAATGAATACCGATATGAAATGGATGCAAATTAGATAGGAAAAATAATAGAATCAAAATTGTATAGATAAGATGAGATTTATATGTGTGGGATGGCTCATATATGTATCCATTTTGAAATCGAAATATATATGGATATCAAAATTTGAATTAACATGTATGATAACAAATCGGATACGATTCGAATCGATATACATATATTTTGGGATCCAAACATGATGGTAATGAATGCAATTAAATACGAATTGTATCGCACACACACGTGTACGCGCATGCACCCCCCACCCACACGTGTGCCCACGCCCGCACATGCAAACGTCCATGCCCGCGTCCACACGCACATGCGCACACACATAAGAGCGTGCACACACATTGCGATAACCAATTGTGATGATAATTAATACACCCATTTACGAATAGTAATATATACTTATATATTGTTTGTCATGTTGTCCTCCGATTATATATATTTACATCTTGTTTATCCGTATTTGATTCATTATGAGGATGAACCTACGTGAATATGTAACTATTGGATCCGTATTCGATGGTATTCCTTCCAATTGCATGCATTCATATGGTTTTCATTATCCACATAGTTTTATGTATCCTCATTAATTTATCTATGTTTATTTATCCCTATCTGAATGCATTATGTAATATTCATATTTTCATATCCGGCATTATCATTATGAATATGATATAGATACGAATATACATAGTTGGACATATCATTTGCATTTTTATATATGCCACCTTTCACTAGAAGTATTTCTCTTTATCCCCACGGGTACCTACGGGTACCCGCGAGTAGCCAACATCCATTGCCATTAACTGGGTACCCGTTGGAATGGGTCGGATCGACCCGTGATCCAATACTAATGGAGCGGGGCGGATCACAATCAAATGGGACGGATACCCACCCCATGAATACCCCTAGTGGGCTCCTACTCTAAAGACTAGGGTTCAACTCTTTCCGCCCCCATTAACTATTAACAAAACTTCAATGCCAAAAGTTTTTGGGCAACCTTTTAGTGCGGAGGCCTTCTCCAAGATAAGAGGTTCGCCACGACTCCCAATTGAGACCGGTGGTTAGAATGGAATGCACGTGATTATAATTGTTCCGCTGTATAGAAAGTTTGATTTTTGGGAAATTAACATCTAGGCTGGAAAGATTAGAGAAGATTTTAAGAATCTTAAAGATATTCGTGACACTTTCCTCGTCATTTTCAGAAAAAATGAGAACATCATTATCATATAAGAGGTTAGAAATGGCAATCGAGTTGTCGGATTAGAATAAGGAAGAATTCTACTAGCTTTCTTAGCATTACATAACATACAGTCATTTTCAAAAAAAAAATGAGATCATTATCATATAAGAGGTTAGAAATGGCAATCGAGTTGTCGAATTAGAATAAGGAAGAATTCTACTAGCTTTCTTAGCATTACATAACATACAGTCATTTTCAGAAAAAATGAGAACATCATTATCATATAAGAGGTTAGAAATGGCAATCAAGTTGTCGGATTAGAATAAGGAAGAATTCTACTAGCTTTCTTAGCATTACATAACATATAATGAAGAATGAAAATCACGATGTTGAATAAAAGTGGTGAGAGATGGTCACCTTGTCTTCGGCCTCTAGAAGGGATGAAAACTTAGAGTCCTTGCTATTAATCCTGCCCGAGAGTTTGGTAGCAATGAACAACTTTTGAACTCAAATTATAAAAAATTCACACATCACAAGTACTAGTTGAGAGAAAGGAATAACAGAATATCCAACACTTGAGTGGCCTTCTCCCATAGTTTTATCCCGCTCCTTATGGAGTAGGGTTTCATGTAAAATCACGGTGTTCTTCATGTTTATAGTTCTTTATCTCTGATATGCTTCCGCGTTATCATTTTCTACATGCTATTAAAGCAAGCTCGATTTTGGTGTTTCTTCTTGAAGATTATTCTTATGTTCTTAATTAAATATTATTATTTGTTCATGTTTGTGTTTCGTCTGAGTTTCAAGAATATTCTAATTTTTTAAACCCTAATACTATAGAGATTCAATGGCATCATAGTGGATTGTTATATTTGGGAAAAAATAGGGTTTTTTTCTCGAAAACCTAATTATGCATTGATGCCAATGACGATAAGAGTGGTTCATTTATCTGAGTTCTGATTCTAGCACACAATCTGAGTTCTGGTTCGAGTTTGAGAATATATCTAGGGTTTTATAAAACCTATTTTTGTACAGATCATCACCAAAGTTCTTGAAATCTTGAAGCTTTTGTTGTACACATATGCGACAATTCTGTAATCACTGTCGAGTTCCAAGAAAAATTAAAGTTCCATCTCTGGAACCCTAAATTTGCTGCACATTCTCACATTCATCCACTCAGGCAATCAGGACCACATGCAATTCTCGATTATGCATATCTCATAGGTTTTTCCCATAAGGAAAACCCTAATTGTAAAGAAAAAAAGCTTGTTGCCCTGCATTCAATCAAGAAGAAAGAGGAGAAGGAGCAATCATCAAGCCCCTTCGTGCCCAATCTTCAACATGAATTAGTCATATTCTTTTCCACGCGTGAAGCCCCTCTATCCTGTACAACTCTTTAGGTAGCAATGGCTTATTCAGGCGATGACGGTGAGGATCTCTAGGTGGAGAGAGAGAGAGAGGAGTGGTCGCACTTGCACGATCAATCCTTAGAGCAATGCATCGTCAACATCTTTTTCTCTAGGCGATGATGGTACACATAAGAGATGGGTTCTTTCGTGGAACCTTATTGATGGATATAGTCTACATATGTGTTGTGGCTGCTTAAAAAAGTTTAGAAGAGAGAAGCCATGTTTGATTATTTTCAGACCCATGATTAGGCGACCTTTCCTGCATAAAAAGGGTGATTTTTCTTAGGACCATGTTGGCCATAGTGTTCTTGAAAAAAAGAGGTAGCATACAAAAAAGGTTGTACGTAAGAAAAAATATTTGAGAGAGAGAGAAGCTGAAAAAAAGAGAGAGATTAACTTATTAGTTTTATTTTCGTCACCTTAATTTTATTCTCCCAACTTGATCAAGTTCATATATTCCATCCATTATGGGAGAAAGGAGGAGTATTTTATAGAGTTCTATATTCATGTTTCAAATTCTATAGGTCAGATTCAGACTCTTCAGATCATATTTCAGACTCTAGCAGTTCGAGATGAACATGTTTGCGATCATTATGTGAGAGGTCCCCTTATCATTTTGGACCTAGGGTTTTCATGTGATCCATATGGACTCCAAAGTAGAGATTATATTCTCTGAGCATCGGGGTTTTAATGTGTATCCATAGGGACTCCAGAGTAGAGATCCATTTTCTGAGCCAGTATGGAAGAGACTCAGTTCTCGATGAGGAGACTCTTTTTTCAAACTCCATTATCCAATGACCATGGATTCCGATGATGATGTTTCCACAACTTCTTCCAGTTTAGCCCTCAGAGAGATGGTTCAGTTGTGGGCTAGAGTTCTCCATGTGGAGACTCATTCTGGTTTCAGTGACTCTGCACAGTATAGAGCACACGATATCCGACGACGAGACTTATTTCAGTTTCATTGACTCTGACAGACATAGTACATAGCACACATTCTCTGACAAGAAGACCAAGTTAACTTCACACTCCATCCCTTCTGTTCCTCTTCAACAACATGATATGAGAAGCAATGCCTTCAACATGCAATAGTAGAAGTATGCATTGAGCTGATGTTATATGTAGTGTCGTGTATTGTGAATGAACAATTTCTTTCTATTTATCGAACATGAACATTGCATGATCTAGATTGAGAGGGAGTGTTAGATTATTCGTCAATAGGTGAGTTGGATCCCTCCAGGGTCTAATTACCACATGCACCTATGTTAGTCTCACACCGTCTATCAATGGGGACTCAATCATTCTGATGAGGTTATATAAGAAGCCCCGTACCCATGGTAACAGTTGAGAGAAATGAATAATAGAATACCCAATCCTTGAGTAGCATTCTCCTTTGATTTTATCCCAATCTCTATAGATTAGGATTCCACGTAAAATCCCAATGTTCTTCATATTATAGTTCTTTATCTATGATATGCTTCCGTACTATTATTTTCTACAATATGAGGTTCATTTTGTCTCCTCAATAAGAAGGAAATCAATATCATGTTCATCGAGGAGCCTAAGAAGTCTGTTGATGGTTAAGCTTTCATTGAAACCACATGCATTTCAATTTAGAATATTTTTGTTCATTTAAAAAAGTGATTCCAACAATAAAAGAAGAAAATATGTGAAGAACAGTCCAGATTAGCAAAAAAGCTACCAATAGCCGCTTAAGAGGCTATGTCAAAGGACACATCCTTAAGGAAGTCAACATCAAATTGAGGAAACAGATCCTCTGCTGTAGAGAGGATTGCCGGAACATCACTAGCACCCCCACACTACAAAGCGCAGAAGGTAGTTCTTCTCACTATCACGGTGCAGCTCCTCCTTACCAGAACGATTATCTAGGCATGTAAAAGCCTTCAGAGGTTTGCAATCAGGTACAATAAATATCTCAAAGTGTGGATTACGAAAAGGGAACTTAATCCTTCTTAGGAGCTTGTGAATCACATCTTACAGAACCAGAAGATTTGTAGGCATGGGCGGTGTTACGACATTTATGTTATTTATTTCTATCGTCTTGTTTATGTAATTTACACATAGAGCTTTTCTCCTATATAAGAGAGCTCTAGGGTTAAATGGAAAACAACTTTTCATTCTATCACTATCCACATGGTATCAGAGCAACGATCCTAGACTGGAGCATGTGCGCTAATTCCTCGTCCCTACCAAAAGCCTCATGCGCCACCACGCACCGCCGCCGTACGCTCCGCCCTCGCGCTCCCTGCGCTCCGTCGTCTCGCACGCCTGCACCTTCACGCTCTTGTGTGCCCGCACGCCCTCGTGCCCTCGCGCGCCTGCGCGCTCGTGCGGTTGCGCCTTGCGCGGTCTGTGCCTCTTGTGCGGCTACGCCTCCTGCGCCCTAGCACCTCCTACGTGGTGAGCCCTAGAACCTCATGCGCCTTAACGCCTCACACATACCCGTGAGCATTACAACCTAACTCTTCAAAGGAACCTTCAAGGCATGGAAGGGGTTGTGGTATGAGTCTATTCCCACAACCGCCCGTGTAGATATTCTTGTCTAAGCTTGTAACCCAGTCGATAGAGATTGTTGTCATCATGTCATACAACAAGGTAGATATTCCATCCCTATGTACCTTCAAAGGTCCAACACCCATTGTGAAGATGGATGGAATGAACTATGAACTGTGGGCCATGCAGTTCATGAGTTTGATGCAGTGCAATGGCAAGAAGCATATCCCCACACAAGAGGAACATGTTGATAAGACTGGGGTTAACACCTCATGGGAGTCAGACAATGCCTATGCATGTGCGTGGTTATCTGGCATGATATCCATGGAGATAGCCAATGACATTCTGAGTCAGCTCACGGCGAAGGCTATGTGGGATATCCTTGATGTTACATACTCTCCAGTAAAGAACGAGTCGAAGATTCTGCAGCTTCAGCATGACATCTTCACTTTGAAGCAGAATGGTCATCCTCTCCATACCCTGTATACCTCTCTAAGGGGTATGTTTGAGAAGTTACATGGTTATATTCCTTTGACAGCTACACCAGAACAACTCAAGGCATATAGGGACTCAGTGATGACATGAGTATTTCTAGCATCACTTAATCATGAGTATGATGCAACCAGAGCATAGATTCTTACATATGCTACCATACCTCCTATGAAGGAGGCATATCGTAGGTTGTGTAGACTCTCAATATCTCCTGGTGGATCACAACTGTCTCAGACGTCCTCATCCATGGCAACATCCCATGGTAGGGGAGGACCTCCACAACTTCGAGGTCGAGGTGGCTGTGGCAGGGGAGGGGGTAGTCGACCCCCTCGGCAGTCGTGTTCTTACTGTCGCAGAATAGGTCACACCGAGGAAATATGTTATTCCAAGCATGGATTTCCTACTACGACAGCTCGTATTACATAGCATACTCAGCAGGAAAGGGGTCCTTCCCATGTTTCTGATCAGAGGTTTGATGATCTGGTGGCACGACTTAGAGAGATTATGCCTAGTCAGGAGTCAGCAGGTTCTTCAGGATCTTCGGAGGTAGCTGCATTAACATCAGAATCCACGTCAAGTACAACATATGCTCTTACTAGTTGTTACAGGGCAGATTTATCAGAGTGGATCATGGATTCAGGAGCATCTCACCATCTATGTGGTGAAAGAAGTCAGTTGAATGTTTTTCGTTCGTCTCAGACAGGACGATCAGTTGTGATAGATGATGGGACACACTCTTCCATTACTGGTTAGGGGGAGGTACAGTTGACTCCTGTGATACGACTTCAAAATGTCCTTTATGCTCCTGGATTTTCAATGAATTTACTTTCAATTAGTCAAATCACTAAAGATTTACATTGTCGTGCCATATTTGATCTATCTGCTCTTGTGTTTCAGGACATTCTCACGAGCAGAGTGATTGGAACTGGCCGTAAGAAAGGGGGTCTTTACAGACTGGTGCAATCTCTGTATGCTGGTGTCTCTTTCTTCATGCTGGATATGTTTCTCTCTACACATGGCATCTCCGGTTTGGTCATCTTCCTCTGCAAAAGATGGCTCATGTTCTTCCACAGATTTCTCCTGCGAGGCCTGCCGACTTGGGAAACATCATCGGTCTTCTTTCCAGAGTCGTCAGGGTCCAACTAGTCATGGTCTGTTTGAGTTGCTTCATTTTGATATTTGGGGTCCTAGTCGTGTCCCTGATCTTCAAGGACACAGATTTTATCTTGTTGCTGTTGATGAGTTTTCTAGATTGTCTTGGGTTTTCCTTCTTAAGAATAAGTTTGATGCTGGTCATGTTATTCAATCTTTTATTACTGAAATAAAGAATATTTTTTCTGCTAGAGTCAAGTACATACGGTCTGATAATGCTTTAGAATTTTGCAATACTCAACTCTCTCAATTCCATACGTCCCATGGGATTGTGCATCAGACGTCTTGTGCATATACCTCCCAACAGAATGGAGTTGCTGAAAGGACACATCGTCATCTTTTGGATGTTACCAGAACCCTCTTGATTCAGAGTCGTGCTCCTCATTCCTATTGGGGAGATGCGGTTCTAACTGCATGTTATCTGGTAAATCGTATGCCTTCGTCGGTGTTAGGGGAGAAGATCCTGTTCTTGATTGCATTTCTTGAGATGGATCTTTTCTCCCTTACGCCATGCGTCTTTGGTTTGGTTGCATTTATTCATCGATTCTCTCCTGGTCTTGACATGCTCTCTCCCAGAGCTGTCAAATGTGTGTTTGTGGGGTATTCCAAAACCCAAAAAGGATATCATTGTTTTGACCATGTTCGACGACGGTGCTATGTCAGTGCCGATGTCACCTTCTTTGAGTCCATTATGTATTTGTCTCCTACAAGTGACAGACTTACTCCTTCAGAGGATGGAGAAGATATCTATATGCCTCCTCCTCCGTCATTACCATGCTCTACTCCATCACTACCATCACCACCACCACCACCGTCTCCTACTTTCTTTCCTCAGGTCTACCAGCGACGACCCCCTGCTCATGTGCCTCCTTAATCATCCAGCACGCCTGAGGTATGTACTAAGCATTTGAGTTCTTCTAATGGCACAAGTAATTTGCATGTACAGACTGAGGTACAGGGAACCGATGATATCTCTACTCCTCTTGTTGATGATCTTGATATCCCTATTGCACTTCGATGGAAGAAACATGCACGGACAATGCACCCTAAATATGGGATGGATTTTGATTCTCAGGTTTCCTTAGAACGTCTGTCCAATGACTTTCAGCACTTTGTTATAGGATTATCGGCTGTAGAGATTCCACGGTCCTATCAGGAGGCACTGTAGAGCAGTCAGTGGCGTTTAGCTATGGAGGAGAAGATGGCGGCATTACAGTCGTGAGGTACGTGGAGTGTCGTACATCCTCCATCAGGTGCGCATGTTGTTGGCAGCAAGTGGGTTTTTACTGTAAAGCATCGGGCTGATGGTACAGTTGACCGATACAAGGCCATGCTGGTTGCTCGTGGGTTCACCCAGACATATGGGGTGGGCTATCATGACATGTTTTCCCCAGTAGCGTGCCACTCTACCCTACGGATTCTTATTACTGTTGTGGTACGTGATTGGCCCCTTTTTCAATTGGACGTCAAGAATGCTTTCTTGTATGGTGATTTGCAGGAAGAGGTCTATATGCAACAGCCACCTGGGTTTGCTGCTGAGTGGGAGTCTAGTATGGTATGCCGTCTTCATAAGGCTATATATGGCCTTAAGCAGAGTCTGTGGGCTTGGTTTCAGAAGCTCTCGGAATATATTGAACATAAGGAGTTTGTCAAATCTATTGCAGATCATACTCTCTTTGTAAAGAGAGACCAGCGAGGTATTGTAGTCATCTTGGTTTATGTTGATGATATTGTTATCACTGGCAGTGATGAACAGGGCATTCAAGCAGCTAAGGATTTCCTTGGACAACAGTTTGTTACCAAGGACCTGGGTACGCTTCGTTACTTCCTTGGATTGGAATTTGCATGAAATCGGCAAGGCATAATTATGACACAAAGGAAGTATGTTACTGATATGTTATCTGAGACATGTATGACAGGATGTAGACCAACTACTACCCATATGGATCCTGTTAGAAAATCGGAAGCGGAAGCGTAACAGGGAAAAGATAAAGAACAAACAAGAACATCGGGATTTTTACGTGGAACCCTACTCCGTGAGGAGCGGGATGAAACCACGGGAGAAGCCCTCAAAGGGGCGGATATTCTATTCCTTTTTCTCAATGAGTACAGGAGGTCTAGGGCTCCTTATATAGCCTCTCCAGAGCCTCTAAGTCCCACCACTGGACGATGTGGGACTAAACACTGGATGGGGTAAATGGATCTTCTCCAGGATCCATTTACCCTGCTACAACTCAACATGACACACTACCAAATACTCTAACACTCCCCCTCAAGCTGGAGCATGCAATGCTCAGCTTGGACAAACAGAAAGATACTCAACTCAACGCTACAGAACACTACGGACAATATCAACCCAACACGCACATTGCTGCAGTCGAGGACGTTGCTTCTCATGCCGTGCAGGTGAGGAGGACGAACGGGTTGGAGTGTGAGTCAACTGAATCTCCTCGTCGGAGAGCATGTGCTCAGAACTGCGCCTGTCAGAGTCACTGCAACTGAAATGAGTCTCCTCGTCGGAGTACTCTGGCCCGCCACAATATGTGGACAACTGCTCCATCTCTGAAAAGGGCCAAACTGAAAAGGCCGTGGCTGTGCAATCCTCGTCGGAGTCCACGGTCGCTGGAGAATGGAGTCTGAAAGTCTCCTCGTCGGAGAACTGGGTCTCTCCCATCTGACTCAGAGAATGGTGCACTGCTCTGGTATACCTATGATACCACATGAAAACCCTTGCCAACATATGGCATAGGGAATGGTCCTCTACTCTGGAGTCCCTATGGCTCACATGAAAACTCTAGCCGAACAACAAGAAGAAGAATGATGGGGACCTCTGACAATGATGGCAACATATGCTCATCTGAAAATGACCGCACACTCGTGCGTCTCTGAAACTGAGACTCGGAACCTTCTGACGTCGAGTCTGAACAACTGTAGAGTCTGAATATCTGGCTGGTCTGAATAATCTGCATCTGGCATCTGAATCTGGAGCACAAGACCTGTGACTCTACATATATACTCCCCCTTTCTCCCATACTGGTCGGAAAACAGAGAAATCGACAAGTTGGGAGAAGACAACACAATGGGGAAAACACCAAGAACATGAAATTTGCGGCTTTTTCATTTTTTATAAGCCGCCATTTTTTTTGCATTTTTTTAAGTCGTTCAAACCATTTTTTTTACGGATTTTCATTTTTTTTTGCAAATATTTTTTTAAATGCGTACGGCTTTTTAATTATACGCGCCTTTTTTTTCTCAACTCTCCCTTTTTTTCTTTTTTTAAAACTGACATTGCCCATCTTTTTTTTTCTTTCTTTTTTTGTTACAAATCTTGGCTCAACAAGACAGCCCCCCCTTTTTTTGTTGTGCTTAACCTCACGGGCCCAGGCCGAAAAAGCAACAGATTTTTTTTATAAAGAGCCGTAGGCTCTAGGGTTCCCTTCAAGAAACCCCCATCGATTGGGGTTGCCACCGCCAATTGGAAATCGTGGGTGGCCAGGGCTTGAGGTCACGCGTGAGGATCGTGCGCGTGAGGATCGTGCACGCAAGGAGCTTGGAGAGGAGGGGCTCCGCCAGATGCGACTGGAGATGATCGCCGCCTCCGCATGTTGCTGCTGAAGGAGGTGCTCACAGCTAGGAGCCTCCTGCTCGCGGCAGGAGGAGGAAGCCGTGCGATGGAGATTGCGCCGCCGCCAAAGTCGGTGAACTGGAATCGCCTGCTGGAAGATGCGCTGCCATGGGCTCTCGCTAGCGCGCGTGGAAGAAAACGCGAGATGGGTCTCGCCGTAGAAAACGACGCCACCTTGCAGCACCTGGAAAACCCTTCTGAAGAGGGTTTGTTGCCCTATCGAGGAGGTGCGTTGATGTCATGCCTGCGCTTAGCGATTGGGGGCACGCTTGGAGGACTGGAGCGAGGGCCGCAGACGTGGAGGAGCGGGAACTTCTGGAGGGGCGATGGGGTTGTGCTCTGGGAGATGCAGAGCCTGCGAGATGCTCTGGGCTGTGGACCATTCCGCTGCCGTCATTAATGGAAGATGCAGATCTGGATCTGGCTGATGAATCTAGGGTTTCGGAAAACCCTAGATACCTTTCTTCGTCGATCGGAGCCGCTGGATCACTATCATTCTTAATCTTCAAGCATAATCGAATCTCGAAAATAAATCTTCAAAAAATAACGAACGAATCTTCGAACAAATGATGAACGAACAAAAGAACTCCTCAAGAATCGAACCGCTCTGATACCATGTTAGAAAATAGGAAGTGGAAGCGTAACATGGAAAAGATAAAGAACAAACAAGAACAACGGGATTTTTACGTGGAACCCTACTCCGTGAGGAGCGGGATGAAACCACGGGAGAAGACCTCAAAAGGACAGATATTCTATTCCTTTTTCTCAATGAGTACAGGAGGTCTAGGGCTCCTTATATAGCCTCTCCAGAGCCTCCAAGTCCCACCAATGGACGATGTGGGACTAAACACTGGATGTGGTAAATGGATCATCTCCAGGATCCATTTACCCTGCTACAACTCAACATGACACACTACCAAATACTCTAACAGATCCTAATGTGAAGCTTTATGATGATGGGTCTGAGGAGGTGGACAAGAGACGATAAGAGAGCTAGTTGGGGAAACTATTGTATGTTACTATTAGCAGGCCTGATATATCGTTTGTTGTGAGTAGGGTAAGTCAGTTCATGGAGCAACCCAGGCAGGCTCACATGAATGTAGTTTTTATGATCCTGAGATATCTGAAGTCATCTCCAGGTGCTGGTCTTCTGTTTAGAAAAGATACGTCTCTTTCAGTTACATGGTGTGCAGATGTAGATTATGTTGGGTGTCCTAATGACAGAAAGTCTACTTCAGGCTTTATTGTATTTGTTGGCATCTCACTAGTATCTTGGAAGAGTAAGAAACAAACTTTCATTGCTCGATCCAGTGCAGAATCAGAATATAGGGCAATGGTCCAAGGTAGAGATGATGTGGGTTAAATCTGTCTTGACTGATTTAACTATTGAAGTACCTCTTCCTATGCATCTTAAATGCGATAAACTGACAACTTTGTTTATAGTTAATAATCCAGCCTTTCATGAAAGGACAAAGCACATTGAAATGGATTGTCACTATACTCGTGATCTGATCCAAAAGAGGCTCATTTCAACATCTTATGTATCATCAGTAGACCGGATTGCAGACATGTTTACAAAGGCTCTTGCTAGAGGTCCTTTTCATCATTGTTGTTCCAAGCTGAGCATGATAGATATATATGCTCCATCTTAAGGGGGAGTGTTACGATATTTATGTTATTTATTTCTATCGTCTTATTTATGTAATTTACCCATAGAGCTTTTCTCCTATGTAAGAGAACTCTAGGGTTAGATGGAAAACAACTTTTCATTCTATCACTATCCACAGGCGACAAAGAAGAAGTATGACATTCATTCTTTGACATTTTTGCTTTCTTGAATATATCACAATCCGATGGCCAAACAAGATTTGCTGTTTGAGTTGAGTTCCTGTAAATGTCAGAATAATAACTTTGATCATGTTTTCTCCCAGAAGAGGAGCTTTCCAGAAGAGAGGAGCAGTCCACCACTGTAAGCAAAAAGAACACACCACCGGAGGGTGAACACGAAGGATTAAAAGGGCTTGGTGGTGGTGGTGGAGGGCAAAGACATGGCATGTCATGCCGGTCATCCCATTCAGAGCACGAGAATGAAAAAATGGAGAAAAAAACGTGCACTTTAGCTATCCAGTTCATATAACCATAGCAAATAGATTTGAGAAGATTAGCTTACACAGGTAAAAGTTCTCAAAAATGGAAAAAAACCTAACTCTTTATTAGTAAAAGGGATTTTTACATGCATAACTTCCTATATTTTCCATAATTACGGTATCAACCCTCTATAATTCCAAATTGTATGTAAATTTCTAAATAGTTGTTTACCATTACGTGACATAATCTTGTGTTATCTTCCATCAACTTTCTCCGTTAACAATGACGAAATCCATTAAATGTTGACAATTTTAACTGTTCTATTCCTCCTTCAACAGCTCTTCCTACGAGTTAACTACCATCATTGTCATCACCCTCACCACCTCGTCCTCAACTGTGACGTACTGTGTGCACCCTCCAGGTGAGGATCTCCAACTGAATACATAATCAATAGAAGGAAGAGAGGATAGCAGAGCTCGCTCTTACTTATGTAACTCTGTCTGAATCTCACTAAATCTAACTTGTAGTGGACCGTAATCACCAAGAAATTTCGTTCTACGGGGATCTTTCCACTCCATTGGAACCCCAAAGAACCCATCTTAGTAACCTTCTCATACCACGCTAGGATCGAGTGGTGGGCATGCCACGAATAATAATAATAACAATGTGTACGATACAGTGACACTAATAATGCAAATATTAGGAGAGAATGGCAGCCCAATCTGTTAAAATGCACGAATTTGAGCAGCAAATGCCTTTCGAACATGTTTGAAATGTAGATGCATAATAACCTTTTGTAGGCATCACCGATTCGAAGATAGCAAGGGATTGGTTTGGGCACATGAAGAAACCATTTAGTTTGATGGATTGTACTGGTGAAAAGAAGTTGAAATATATAATATTTTTGCTGAAAGAAAGTGTTGATGATTGATAGAAGTCAGTTAGGATGAACTACCCTTAGGATGAACTACCCTGACTCATCTCAGATTACATGGCAGATACTCGAGAAGGAATTTGATGAGAGATACTATCCAAGAGTATATCAAGAGGAGCGACCCAAGGAGTTTTTATTCCTCACGCAAGAGATCTTGGATGTTGATAAGTATAAAAAATGCTTTACAAAATTGTTGAAGCTTGCCACCTTTTTGGTATCTTGCGAAGAAGATAAGTGTCGATCTTTTAAAGATGGACTCCGCGTGGATATAGAACCAATGGTCTTGTCCTACAGGTATACTGAGTATGGTAAGTTGGTGGAAGCAACTCATTGAGCTAAATGTGTAGTGCAAGAAAAGCGAAGACATAATTACCTAGGAAAGAGGAATTCTAGAAATACATGCCCTCCTTATCTGCAATGTAATGCATGTGGAAAACGTCATCAAAGAGAATGTCGTAAAGGAACGAGTGGATGTTATCATTGCGCCAAACATGCCATGTGCACCGAAATTATTCTGTTCTGAATACAAACTATAGCAGTACAAGAGAATCAACTCAGAATATTTCTCAAGGTAATGCTACAGCTCGTCAATCCCAAACAGCAGAGTCATACGAAGATATGATCTTCAAGGAAGACAAACAAGAAGGAACAAAGTTGAGAAAAGCTTTCTCAATGACACTTAAAGAAATCATCTCTACTCATGTAGTGTCAGGTACCGCCATTGTTTTTAGTAGGAGTGTACATACTCTTATTGATTCCGATGCTAGCTATTCATTTATTTCTAGAAGATTTTCTGTGTATGCTGATATAGAAATGGGCACGCTTGAGTATGCCTTATCAATCTTCTTAACTATAGGGGGCTTGAAGTTATCTGTCTAGAGATTACTTAGTAGGAATAGGAGAAAGTTGAGTGATGTTGAATCTGATTCCTGCAGAGATCAAGGATTTCGACACAATTATATGGCCTGATTGCTTGAATGCATATCACGTACTTTTAGATCGCTATAAGAAGGTAGTTGTTGTCCGAAGACCACGTGAAAATAAGTTCATTTTTTATGGGATTGATGATTGTATCCCATTTGTGTCATCTCTTGCCTAATAATACAAAAATGACTAAGGAAGGGATGGTTATCTTATGTTGCCATTACATATAACACAGAAGCACTCATTGTTATTCTAGAAAACATCTTATAATGAAAGAATTTTTGAAGTATTTTCTGTATGAACTACCGGAATTTCAACGTAGAACTTCTATAGCTATAACACCATAATGGGGTTTAGGATCATAAAAATCAAAGAGTAAAAGTCATGCTTAAACCCTAGTTGTCTAGTAGTAGCCCCTACTACTTATAACCCATTACCGCACTTTGTGATTACTAGATATCTTACTATGTTTGGGGTGTTACAATCTCTCCCACTTATATATGCAATGTCCTCATTGTCATATGTATCGTCACTTATTCCTATAATAGTGGTGGTTACACGCTCTTGACTAGCCCTTTCTTCCTATCTCTTTAGTTGTGGTGGCTCTACCTCTTGTGTAGTCTATTTCCACTATTAGAGGAAATGTACGCTGATATCATTTGTAACGTATCAGACCCTACACCTTGTCCGTTATTAGAGATTACTAGCCCATACAACTTATTGGACTTCAGCCCAACTGGAGCCCTTGACCACATACTAAAGTGCTTAGCCCAAGTTGTCTAGTAGTATAGCCCCCTACTACTTATAACCCACTACCATACTTTGACATTACTGGAAGTAGTATTATGTTCAAGGTGCTACATTAACTTTGCCTGCAACTTCTAAGAAGCTTTCTACCCCTCCAACTCTTGCTCCATGTTGCTTGTCTATGTCTTCACTTCCACATCTCCCTACATGTCTTAGCTCACCTCCATCCCCGCCTGCCTCTTCATCTGCTTTGTCGTTTCAAATAAAGGTGCAATCTTGGAGCTGAACTAGACGTTTGGGGAAGGTAGGAATATTCCAAATGTGAAAAATCTGATGAAAGGATTTGTTGGTTCCTCGCAAAATGTGAGTGGAGGTGTTTTGTCACAGAAAGATGGAATCTTGGGGAAGAACATGACCATTCATGGGAGGGGAAATGGAAAGGGGAAGGACATGGGAGGGGAAAGGTTGTCGGTGTGGGCGGTGCCGGAGGCGGTGGTGGGCCAGTCGGGGCAGAGGGACATACCATGGGGAGGAGTGTGAGGAAGGGGGATATGGGATGCCAAGAGGTGGAGGCGACGGAGGTCCGGAGTTATGGGAGGTAACGAGGGGGGAGGAAGAGGAAGGGAGGTTGGGGGTTCCAAAAATAAAAAATAACAACCATATGATCCAACCAAGGTTAGATTAACTCAAGGACATAGTTGAGTTAATACAGTAAAATAATAAAGGGTTATATGTGTAAACATAAGTGAATATCCAAGGTTCTAAGCGTAATTCAAAATTATAGAGGGTTTATTGCGTAATTATGAAAGTATAACATGTTATGGGAGGAAAAATCCCTCAGTAAAATGATGGTTTCTTGCGTTATGACATTGATATGAAATCTTCGTGTGCTTTTTCTATCCAATGTTTTGCCACCTTGGATCGTGCCCATGCCATATCCTTCTCATAGTATCCACTAGTGCAAATCTAATTTGTTCCTATTCCACTTTTTCGTATACTCTTGAAGAGCCTTCATCCAAAAATCCCAACCCTCGATAGATAGTCTTTAGTTGAAAGCTTGTTTAACACAACTCTAAAAAGATAACATGAACGTTTAAGGGCGGCTTTCGAACCCAAAGTTCCATGACCCATTTAACATCATGTGCTCGAAATTGGACAAGGTTAGCAGGACAATCAAAGGAGAGCATCTCCAACAAGTGGGTCCAGATTGATAACCAATTTAACAAGATCTTGGTTCCTCAGAATAGCTCTCAACAACAAGGATGTGCATGATCTCTTACTAGCGACCAAGAACAAGCATCCCGATGGATATTTGTTGAACATATAGTCAACCCACATTGAAGCTCTTGTCCTCAGAAGGCACTGAGCTCAACCCACCAACTACCTCATGTCTGCAAAAATCTAGAAGTCAGCACACATGGATCCAATTATTGTAACTACTACTTAGGAAATATTCTCTCTCCCAACCCACTAGACCATCATCCCTTTAACAGCTACTTTCAAGAGTTGTATTCAGCTAACAAAGGAGCTCTTTGTATTTTTAGCCATAGAGCGAACCCCGCACTTTGTCTTCAAGGGCCACCATTGCCTTGGATCCGCCATAAGCGGAAAACAAGGGTGGGCATTCGATCAATTTGGGTGGGTCTATGACATTCCATTTGGGTTGACGAAATGCCACCCATTATCTGATAAAACTAGATTTGGGCGAGAGGTTTATGTCGATCCAATTGAGTGATAACCCTAATTGCACAGGTGAAAAACCATGTAAATAGAAGATTGGATGGAGTTGGAGGCCAAGCAATGATGGGTCCATTGATGAATGACAAAGGATGCTAGTCAAGCATGAGTTGAGGTCAAGAGGACTGAAGATGATTCAGGGATATTAGAGATGTGATGAGATCGTTGACTCGAGACCGGGTAGGGTTATTAGGATGAACAAGGCACCTGAAGTGGATTGGCATTGGAGTATAGTAGTAAAGAAATGAGTTAAGATTAGAGGTCATTGGAGTAAGGCTTAATGTCTCGAGGGGATAACCAACCTATGGGGAACCAATCAAACTGAGGTCACTAAAGAATAGGTTGGAGGATTTACAACATGGATGGAAGCGATTGAAATGAGGCTGAGGGAGCTAAAGTTAGCTAGCTATTGGCAAAACAAGATGGCATTGAAAATCCATATATATTTGCTCGCAATAGCAATGCCAACTACACTAGCCCCCATAACCCATCCAGCGATATAATCTTCTTCTTTCATTGCCTAAGGCAATGACCCAATCTTCTTCACCGGTGTCGCGCCATCTACAGTGGTCGCTCGTTATCATTACTTGTGTAGATAGTGTCACTGCACATTGCACATAATTGATCCTGCATCGCCTCGCACAGTGGTTCGTAGTTGTGATCATTCCATGAAGGACTAATTTCATGATAAAAATATAACCTAAAAGTATCACAAAGTCCAAAACGAATTTCCCCATGACTTGCTCATTGAAAAACACAAGCACATAACCAAGCAAACATCACAAGAAAAAACACGTCAGAAAAAAACACAAGCAGGCATCACAAGGACATGTTTTGCAAGGAAAATACCAAATGCTGGGTATAATCCAGCATAGACATGCAGTTAGATTTTCTTCTTTTTCACTTCTATGACAGTATACAATAAACGAGTGAGCAAGCGAGATCGACCTCCAAGACCCTTTAACACAAATACATCATACAATATATCAAATTGGATAGGGGAGTATTTTCCTAGAAAGTTTTTCTTTTGGTTGCTGGGTTGGACTGGGTTGAGTTGGGCTGGGTTGGGGTGGGTGAATAGTAATCTGTGAGGAGGAAGTACCCTTGTGAATAGTAACCAGGGTTGGGCCAACCCTGCCCAACCCTGCAACCAAACAGGCCCTTGGAGATTAGGTGAAAAAACTTGAACTAAAAATTTTTTTCTCGAGGGAGAGCTTGGTTCCCTACTACAATCCACCAGCAATCCATCCAATTATACAACCGTAAAAATGGCGAAGCCTTCTCTCACTTAAAGTAGGGTCGGCTACATGATTCTTGCTCAAATCCATGTTGAAAAATCCGACTATTTTTACGCTGGCCGTTGGCCACCTAACGCAACTTCAACAAGGAGGGATTTGAATCATGATCTTTTGGGTGGTAGACACACTGCACTACCACCAGATCATTGGAGTGGGTACATCTATTATACAACATTATGTAGGTAAAATTTGTGTACTAGAATAAGATTTTCCGATTCCAAGATCAATGAGCTGATGGTCCGATAAAATATAGATTTTGGGAGTCAGAAACTGAATTTATATATCTAGAATGCATATTGCAGGTTACAAATGATGCAAATACATGGGGACTGCTGAGTAAATTTAAGCAGATTCTACTGCAGTAAACAACACCCTATAATTTCGTTGTACCCTCTTCCCTCTCTGCTGAAGCAAAAGAAACAGGCTGCAAAGGATGATCCATCACCGTCAAGCTCAACACATCTGGTCGTGAGTAATGCCCAACAACATCGAAATCGAACTTGGCCCTTACTATTTCCCTCATATCTGTAGCTCATCAAAATGACAGGAAAATTTTCTTAATGCATTTATTAAAAATTTTATATTAAGAGAAGAAACTACATTTGATCATCTGTCTCACCGAGGTCTGCGGAGATGAGTGTTTCGCCTTCGTAGTTGGGCCCAGCTAGAACAGCACCATTGGGTGACATAATCACGCTCCCACCAGGACAAACTACAGAGTCGGGTGAAAGTTCGTCCCTTTCACCGCCAAATACATAGTCTGGCGGAGGCGGATAGTCCTTCCTCCTGCAGAATTGGTTTGCTGATAGAACGAAGCATCCTCCTTCCAGGGCAATGTGCGTCATTGATGCTTGCCACACTTCTCTGGCATCAGCAGTTGGTGCACAATATATTTCAACACCTGTAAACATTCCATGAAACCATACAATTTGGTAAAACGGCAACTGAGTATAATATCAGATGATTTTTTTCTCCCAAAGGAGAAGTGAAGATGCTCCAATTATACCACCCTAGCACAACTCATGTGTACCCACATAAATGTAGGTGCAAACAAAATCAATTGAGTTTTAGAATTATTAAAACATGGTACATCTAAAACGAATTATTGGAAGATAATGTTCTAGATAATCTAACGTCAGGCCAACGTTTTTCTCCCGAGTGAGAAGTGAGGATGTTCCAATTGTAACATCCCAAGCACAATTCATGCAGCTTAGTAATGTTGCCCATGTCTGCTCGAACATGAACATAGGGGCCAACCATCTAGAAATTGCAATTATATCAGCTAAGTTAATTAGTTCTATGGCTCTTCCCTGGATAAGGAAGTACAAGAGTGTGCTACAGAATAAAGCCACCACAGCTATTCATAGGCGGATTCAATGACCATCATAAGAAGGCATTGCATATAAGTAGTTAATGTGGTGTCCTCTTAAAAGGGATTTGCTGGTTTCACCTCCCTACAACCACCCTGAACGAAGAAAAAAGGTGGTCAAACCACTGGTAGTGAAACCTATCACCAGGTCCAGACCTACCTCACGAACCCTTTACAACCGAGCAAGTGTACCTAAGTCCAACAGAGGACTAGGAGTTGGACCCGTATATAAGAAAAGTTAGAGAAGAGTGAAGATATTTATATAGTTGCAAACTAACATCTAACTGCATGGGCAAACCAAAGAGCTACTATACCAGTGACTTCTTAGCAGTTGAGAGTTTGATCTGGTTTGAGCAGCAGACTAGATATCTGGACAGAGATCTTTAATACATAATAAGCTCATTGAAAGTAGAGCCATTTACTAAGTTTGTCGGGCTCAGACATAAAACTAGTTGGGGACGATGGTTGGATAGAATGGCTTCTGATTAATTGGAGGTTGAAAGAAATGCCTGAAAATCCGATTCCAAAGCCTTTGTATGTTCCCCATTGCTTATTTGTAGAAGTCCTATGTAATAGAGTATCTAACTTCTTTTTCTTTGATAATCATCAATTTCTAGTTGCTTCATAATAATTAGGTAAAGCTTCCGCTTCCTTCATATTGAGGTAACATTCATAATTATATAAACTATATAATAATGGTAGCCTATGAAAAAAATCTCCACTCTCGGAGATTTGAATATCATACTGGTCCTCGCTCGAACCCTCTAGGAATAGAGAGCGATAAGGGATAATTAGTGGTTGCAATGCAGGCGGGTTGAGTCGGGATTTGGTTAAAAGATTGATTTTGAGGCTCTTGCGAAGGATATCAATCGAGCAACAAAGAATAAATTCTTGTGAAGAGGAATCGAAAGGCTGGATTACAAATCGTCATTCATGCTACAGCCCTCCAGTTTCTCTTCACCAACATGACATGAGAAGTATCGTCATCACCAACAACCATCAGAGTATGCCTTGAATCAATGTTGTGTGTGTTGCCATGTTTTCAATGTGTGAGTGTTTTTTTTGTTTGTCCAAGTTGAGCATTGCATGCTCCATCTTGAAGGGGGTATTAAAGAAGCTTTAAATAGGTAATTGGATCTCTACAGGATCCAATTACCATGCTCTCATATTTAGTCCCATACTGACAATTGATGAGATTTTGGTATTAATGGGGTCATATATAGAGCCCAACACCTATTGTAATCCTCGAGGAACTCAATAGAAAACATAGCCCTTTTGGAGTGTTGTAGCTTTCTCCCATGGTTTCATCCCGTTCCTTTGGGGTAGGATTCCGCGTAAAATCAAAGTTTTCTTCTTACTATTTGATTCCACTTTTCTATTCTGTATTATCACAAACACCACAGATTTCCTTGCGTCATCTAGACAGGATGATCGTTTTACTTTCCGTGGTGGACAAGGTTGTAACTCTAAATATGGTCGAGGATGTAGCTATCTTCGATGAATACAGTGCCACAAGATGGGCCATCCATTTGACAGGTGTTGAGCAAAGTTTAGAAAGCCCTCTGTGGCTAACCGAGCTTCTGCTAAATCTGATGATTTCTCCATTGATACGATAACTGGACATGGAGTAGAGTGAAAAGATAATGCATATTGGGCATAGATGGGAATTAGACAGAGACATACCCAATCAAATACCATTTTAGGCCCTCCACCATTCCATGTTTGCTTCTTTAGGAATGCATGTCTTCGATCGTCGAGAGATAGGACTTACCATGGAGTATGGAGTTCTTTCACCATCCGGCTCTTCCGCGGTATGTCCTTTAAGCAGTGAAGGCAAGTTGGTTCACGGTTGGAAGGTGCAGAAACATGAAAGAGCAAAGCAAGCGACATAGAAATGTTCGGATATTGAGTAGAATCGAAAATTGAAGAGTTTTGTCGACAATAGTCAAAAGAAGGGGGTGTTGAATCCCCTTCCAATAGGGGTCTATCACTGCAAATAGACTTTACTCCATTCAAATGAATGGGTAGGTGGTTATGAGGCATCTTTCACCCCGTCCCTTGAACCGCATTATGGATCCCCACGCCTTTTATTATCCAAAAAGTCAAGTGGTTCGGTGCTCAAGTTGTCAAGATCAATGAGCATGTCCTTCTGACTCTGGACAAAATAGACCCCCTCTCAGGATCATGGTGTGGACTGTCCAACTCTCCTATGCAGATTTCGCAAATCATGCATCTATTGCATGGTAACCTTGCCACTAGATTGATCATGCACCTACTGCCAGTCTCGAGTACTGTAGCCAATTCTGCTTCAGCTTCTGTATCACCTTGGCTTATTCATTCCGGAGCCTTGACTCATCTGACTAGAGAAGATAACTCTTACTTCCGCTTTGCCCTGCACAAGTCTGTTTGATTCGTGAACAGTTCCATTTCTCCCATTACCTCAGTTGGTAGTATAGAGTTCTTTTCCAGACTCAAGTTTTCTAGAGTTTTTTATGCTCTCAACTTTCCTTAAAGTTTATTATGTGTATAGATAGTAATTTGAGCTCAAGTGTAGAGTTGTTTTTTTATGAGCATCTCTATTATTTTCAAGACATCCAGACGATGGTGGGGGCATGAGAAGAAGGTTATATACTATCTCGATATTCCTACTAGAGCTCTTCCATTGTTACTGATCCGTTCCTGTAGCACCTACATCTTGGTCATCTATCCTCCGTAGTTCTCTCTCAAATATTCCCTAAATTGACATACTCAAGCTCTTTAAATATGAGGTATACAAGTTTGAGAAATAAAGCAGAACATCGTTCCTCGTAGGACCGAGCCTTATCGCTCTTCTCCCATTGCTTTAGGGACCTTGTCCAGTCCATAGTATGGGTAGTTACAAGTAATTTACCATTTTTTTCATGATGATTGTATCATATCCCCCAGGATTTATTTGATGAAGCGATGGACAAACTAATAAAATTGTCAAGTTTACTTTTTCATTAGCATTTAAATTTTCAGGTCTACCAATGCTCCTGAGTTTGTTCAGCAGCAATTGGACTTAGTTTTTTTACCATTCAAGTACCTACATCAAACATCATGCATGTAAATGGGCAGAAAGGAAACTACGCATCTTGGATGTCACTTGCACCCTCCTTACTCAGATTAAGGTCCCTAAAACGTTATGGGAAACACCATCCTTACTGCCACCTACCTTAGTAATCTAGTACCTTCAACTGTTCTTGGTATGGAAACCCTTTCTTGTTATTCTCGATGGTGAGTGTTGAGAGGCATTGTTATCTTTCCATATTTTATGAATTTTCTATTTCTTTTGTCTCTATTATGTAATTCGGCCATCAAGGTTTCTCCTCTCTATATAAGAGAACCATAGGGCCTCATACATAAACAAGTCGTTATTTTCTTCACATGGTATTGAAGCAACGGCCCTAGACTAGAGATCTCGTACCCCCTCGACCTAGTCCCACTCGCCGCCCACCACCACCTCTCGTCGCCGCTATCGGCTCACAGAAGACCACCACTGTCGCCGACCACAACACGAGGCAACCTCCCTCATCATCGGGGACCCCGTGGCATCTTTACTCATCGTAGCAGGTTCCTACAGCCCCTGTCGGCCTCTAGTTCACCGCATCCGCCACAACAACCTTGCATGGTTGCAACTGCCATCCCTAGCGGCCCTGCAACACCATTGCCACCTGCAGTTAGGATCCAATCAGACCCTATTGGTTGTCGCCAGTGCTTCTAGGCATCATTACGGTCATCTCCAGCTACCTGGTTGCACCCTAGGTCGCTGCCACCCACTTGGCTGCATCATATTTGATTGCCCTACTATCATCCAAAATTCGCTGATCAGTCTGATTTTGGGCGTTTTTGGGTGAAATCAGACCTCCAGGTTTCTCTGTGCATCCTAGAAAGACTCCATGATTTGATAGGATGGTTGTCTAAGTCTACAACCATAACCAATTCTCATATGATTGTGTATGCACTTTCAAATCAGTCTACAGTCCTAGTCGAGTTCTATCCCAACCTTTTTATCATCATGTCAGAAATCAAGAGTGACTTCTCCTCGTCGGGTGCCTTTAAGAACACGATGCCCATCGTGAAGATGGATGTGACCAATTACGAGTTGTGTTCCATGCAACTTATGACCTTGATGCAGTGCAATAAGGAGCACATTCTGACGAAGTTCGAGCTGGCAGACAACACTGGGATGAATGCTTCATGGAAACAGGATGACACGTACGCCCATGTAAGGCTCTCTAGGACTCTGACCACAGCTATAGCTAATGATATTTTGCATCAGCCCACTACCAAGGCAATGTGGGATATCCCTATCGCCACCTATGGTCAGACGGAGAATGAGATCAAGATTCTCCAGCTACAACATAATATCTTCACGACCAGACACTACACTCATATTCTTCGCTTCATGGCATGTTCGAAAAGCTGCACGGCTTCATGTACGTGACCACATCTATAGAGCAACAGATGACATACAAAAATGCCCTAATGGTTGGGTTTTTCTAGAACCTCCTTACCCTAAGTACGATGCATCACGCACCCAGCTCCTCAAAGGTGCATCTAGACCTTTGATGAAGGAGGCTTACATCGGTTTTATCAAGATTGCGGTCCCATCTACTACCACCACTCATACCTCCTCAGCTATATCTATTCCTCACAGCAGATGAGGTACATCTTCAGATAATGTGATCCCTGTGGCAGAGTAAGTGGATGTCAACATTGATCATGCACTTACTGTCACCAGCTTGGTCATCTGGAGGAGACTTGCTACCTGAAGGATGGCTACCTCACGTCTGCTTATGCAGCCGAGCACTACTGTCACTTTTGTGCCTACTACAGATCAGGCATTGGATGGTATTATCTCCGGTATAAGGGAGATCATGACTACTACTATTGTACCTACTAGCTTTCTTGCAGGAGAATTAGACATTGTTGCCACAATCAGAGCCTCTTCTAGCACCTTAGGTATAGTCTATGCACTTATAAGTTGTCGCATGTCAGCCATGATAGAGCAGATCATGAATTATGTTGCATCCCATCACTTGTGTGGCAAAAGAGCTCTATTCCTATCGTACAGATCTGGACCTACATGCTTATCAATTATCATTGCATATGAGACTCATTCCCCTATGATAGAGAGATCTTTTTGACACCGTCCATACGTCTGCATAATGTGCTTCATGCATCTGATTATTCGATGAATTTACTAACTATTAGTTAGATCACCAAGGTTTTGCATTGCCATGCAATATTTGACCCCTCTTCTCATGTGTTTTAGGACATACTCGTGGGCATGGTGATTGGATATGTTTATGAGCACGAGGGTCTCTATAGATTAGTCCAGTCCCAATATATTGATGCTTCTTCCATTCCTAGTGGATCAATCTTTCCATAAACGTGGCATCTTCGATTAGTTACCTTCCTCAACAGAAGTTATATCATGTCCTCCCACATGTCTCCTCGCGGTCTACCTTTCAATGTGGGGCTTGCCAGCTTGGGAAGTATTACCGATCTTCTTTTCCTAGTCGTCAAAGTCGTAGTAGCAATAGCTTATTTGAGTTGATTCATTTTGATATTTGGGATTCCAGTCATATTCCTGACCATCAGGAGCGCATATTCTATCATGCAACGACTGATGATTTTCTAGACCGTCATGGGTTTTTCTTTTGAAAAACAAGTTTGAGATTGGCTTCGTTATTCAACCATTTATTCATTAAATAAAAAATATTCTTATGCTATTGTTAAGTATTTTGCTTTGATAATGTCTTGGAATTCTTTCTCAGTTCTTCAGGTCCTTTGGCATTATACATCAAACCTCTTGTGTGTATACTTCCCAACAAAATAATATTATTGAACACAAACGTTGTCATTTACTTGATCTGATCAGGATACTCCTTATTCAAAGTTGTGCTTTCCATTTTTTTGAGATATGCAGTCCTCACTGCTTGTTACCTGGTGAACTGTATGCCGTTCTATGTGTTAGGGGAGAAGATTCCTTTCTCGATTGCATTTCTCGAGAAGGATCTTTTCTCTCTTACACTTCGTATCTTTGGTGGTGTGGCAACCGGTTATCACCTGACTCTTGGTCGTGACAAGCGCTCCTCCAAAGTTGTCAAGTGCCTTTGTGGGCTACTCCCCCCATTGTTTTGAACATGTTCGACAAAAGTACTACATCAATGCTGATGTCACCTTCTTTGAGTTGGTCATGTATTTTTCTCCTACATGTGACATGTTGATTCCATTTGACTCTGGAGATGAGGTCTACATGCCTCCTCCTACGCCACCACCACCTTCACCTGTGAGTCCTCCTACACCGACACCACCTCCAACACCCCCATCTCCTATTGTGGTTGCTCCTCCACCCCCACCTCTCAGTAATTTAGGCTCAATTTTTGCCACATTTTTACATACGCAGGCCACCTTATGTTAGTCATGTGAGCCCGGGGTGAACCATTCTTACAATAAATGTTATTATAATGTTTGATTTATCAATAAAAGTTATTAATTCTTTTTTCACTCCCTTTCTGAGATTAAATGAAGGAATGCACTATAAGGTCCCTCTGTACAATTAGGGTTATGTACCATGGCCATCTTAATAATCATACATCTGTTGATTCAGTAATAGAATCATAGAGGCTGGTATTTGGATGAATATCTAAGGAGTTAGATTGAGGACTCATCAAGCACCATCAAATGATTGTTAAGAGATGATCTCCAGGATGAGCAGGAGATGGCAATCCTTTCTCATTTAGGATGATATCTGACCGACCTCTTGATGCAGGTCCTCTGCATGGGAATAGAGATTCGGATGTGTCAGATTAGTTAGATCAAAGAGTTGACTTAACGAGATCGAGATAACCAAAGTCCTATATCGTAAACTGTCACAATATGGGCACGCATCCTCTGACAGGAGATAGATGTGTTACTATATGTCTAAGTATGTACATTTGATATACCAAGGTTGATGACCTAACCAATATCTATACACCGGCACGCTGGTGTGCATACAAGGGCATATGAGTAATACAATCTCTCAAAGGGATCATACAGGTTCACTTCTGAACCGGAAGACATGAGCTCACTCATGAGGTATTGGGACCGATCAAATTACATGCATGGTCGTCGTGCTTTGGAAGCATGGCAAGAATTTGAAGGTATGATATATGCTTTTGGAAAGCATGTGATCGATACCAACTCCCAATGGCCAAGAATGAGAAACTTGATGATGAAACCCTAAAGATGACAGTGTAAAATTGATCTATATCTTCGGGTTTATCATAGGTCTTCCAGTATGCAAGATGTACAAGTATTAGGAATACATGCAGGTGATATCATCATAAACGATTGTATAACCATGACGCTTCCATTCTGAGGGAGTGATGAAACAGGTCCGGATTTTAGTGACTCCTCTCAGTTGAGAAGTAATCTGATCTTGGTCCAAGTGTTGGACATTGATCTGAATGAGATTCAGATGCAATGAGAAGATTAGATTTGCGCCCATGATTAAATCAAGCATCTATGAGAGGTCCATGAGATCTGGATTTGAGATGTAATCTCAATATCCAAGTCACTATACGTGGAACAATACAATTGCCATGTCCTTATCTCCAAGTATCTGCAGAGAAAGCGCATTATTCTTGAAAGAGTTCAAGAATAATTCCATAGTTGCACTATATCTAAGCACTGAGAAATGGGTAATTAAATGTGATTTAGTTATCATAAATGATGTGAATTTGATTCATATTATTTAAATGCATGAGAATGATTATCTAAAATAATTAAATGTGATTTAATTATTATGGATATGAATAATGTGGATATCACTATCTAATTATTCATGTATATTATAAATGTGATTTATAATATATTCAAGAGAGAGAGAGAGACAATTATGATTTACATTTGTTAATTAATTATTGATGTTAATTGGATTCACATTGGATGACTAATTAAAAATATAATTTATATTTTTTTGTTTTGGGATGTGAATGTGTTTCACATATTTTTCAATGACATGGTTGCAATATTCACAAGATAATTACGAATTATTTTTGTGAAATTATTAACAATAAGAGTTATTGTAAATCTTGAAGATATCATGAGATAATGAGATCTCATGAGAAATTGAGGAAATGGACTCATTCCACCCAAGAAGGGCGGATGGCCACTAATCTCCATTAGGAGAAGCGTGGTCGTCCCCCCTTTTTAGGGGATGAGATTAGTCTCCTCATTATCTCAAGACTAGTAAAAGTGATTTAATTTTGAAATTAATTATGTTGATTTATCAATATAAATTAATTTAAATTAAATCATTTGTTGTTGTGTTTTTACAACAACATCATGGCCATTGAAAGAAACACAAATCAATCTCACTCATTGATTGCGTTATGTCCATGGATTAGGATCCATGGACTCCCAAAACCATATATAAGAAGAGGCACCCCCTGCTCTTCGAGTTACACAATTACGACGTCTCTCTCTTTCTCTCATTCTCACGTCACCCCTTCTCCCTCTCTAAGAGTGGTCGCCCACTGTATTCTTATATCTATTATGTGGTTAGATGAAACGATCCAAGAAGTGTTCTTGAATCATGTGGTTTCATCGTTTAATTTTTTTAAAATTCCGCTGCACCGAGCAACTAGTGCGACTAGTCGCTCTTGATCATATATGATGCGATCATCACGCTTCTGTGATGCGCTTGAGGATTATTCCATAATCTTTCACCTTATGTATCCCTCGATCATGGGACTTTCCCACCATCCAACACGCTCTAGGTATGTTATGAGCATTGTGTTGTGATGGCACTGATGATTTATCTATACAACAAGCTACTTTACAGGACGAGCATGCATCTCCCCAGGATGCTACTTTACAGTCCACATATGGTATAGATGACCTTGATGTGCACATTGCTCTCCGGGATAAGAGGCGTACATGTGCAATGTATCCTCCGCTGATCATATTTCTCTGGGACGTCTTTCAACGGATTTACGGAGGTTTGTCTTGGCCTATTAGTTGTGGAGATCCCACCAACATATCAGGAGGCTATGCCAGACAGTCATTGGCATCTTGTTATGGAGGATATGGCAGTGTCATAGTCATATAACACATAAAGCTTGGTCACTACTCCTACAAGAGCTTCTGTGGTTGGCTACAAATGGATGTTTACAGTGAGTACCATGCAGATGGTAGCATTGATCGTTCTAAATCTAGGTTTGTGGTTCGTGGATTCACCCAGACTTATGGATTGGACTGTCATGATAACTTCTCTTTGGTGGTATGCCATTCTACTCTTCGGATCATTCTCTTTGTTGTAGAGGTAAGGGATAGGTCTTTGTCTCATCTAGATGGAAAAATGCATTTCTATATGGTGATATGCAGAAGGAAGTCTACATGCAGTATTCACTTGGGTTTGTTGTTAAGGGGGAGTGTCAGAAGGTTTGCGAACTCCATAAGGCTATGCATGACCACAAATAGAGTCCCAGAGCACGGTTCTAGAAGCTGTTAGACTTGATAAAGCAGCATGGCTTCACGAGACCGACTACAGATCATTCAATGTTTGTTCAAAGAACCCATAGAGGTATCGTTGATATGCTGGTCTATATTGATGATATCATTGTTGCAGGAGATGATGTGCATGGTATTAGTATGGCTAAGGAGTTCCGTGGACAGCAATTTGTCACAAAGGGTCTTGGCGATTTACGATACTTCCTCGGGCTTGAGTTTGCCAGGAACCAGCGGGGTCTTATGATGACTCAGAGGAAGTATGTTACTGATCTCCTCTTAGAGACATGAATGGTAGATTGAAGACCTACCACTATTCTCATGGATCCTAGCTGAAGCTATATGATGATATAGAAGAGGTGGAGAAGCGAAGGTACATAGAGATCGTTAGGAAGCTCCTTTATATGACCATTAGCATGCCAGATTTGTTGTGAGCAAAGTTAACTAGTTTAAGGAGAAACCGAGATATGCACATATGGATGCGGTTCACATGATCTTGGGGTATCTAAAGTCCTCTCTAGGTATTGGATTTCTCTTTAATAGAGGGACATCTTTTGTTATCACGACATATGCAGATGCAGACTATGCAAGGTGCCCCAAGATAGGAAATCTACCTTCGGCTTTGTTGTGTTCATAGGGAGCTCTTTGGTGACATGGAAGAGCAAGAAGCAAACAACAGTTGCTAGATCTAATGCTGAGTCAGAGTATAGAGTTATGGTGTAGGGGAACACTGAGATGATGTGGGTCGGATCCGTTCTAACTGACCAAGCTATTGGCACGCCTCTTCCGATGCATCTACAATGCAAAAACTAGGCTACTCTTTTCATTGCCAACAACCTTGCCTTCAATGAGAGGACCAAGCACATTAAGGTAGATTGATACTATACACGTGACATGATTCATAAGGGTTTTATCTCTACTTCCCATATTGGCTCGGGAAAACAAACAACAAATGTTTTCACCAAGGCTCTAGCCAGAGGACCATTTCAAAGATGATGGTCCAAGATAAGCATGTTTGACGTACATGCTCCATCTTAAAGGGAGTGTTGAGAGACATTGTTATCTTTCCCTTTCTTATGTAGTTTCTATTTCTTTTGTCTTTAGTACGTAATTTGCCCACCAGTGTTTCTCTTCTCTATATAAAAGAACCTTAGGGCCTCACGAATAAATAAATCATTATTTCTTTCCATGGTAAAGAACCTTTTTGATGGGAAAAGGCCTTTTGTTGTTGTAAGGAACCTTTTTGTTACCCTTACGAGTTTTGGGTTACAATGCCTTTGTCGATAACTTTCATACTAGGGATGAGTAATCTGCGTGTGTAATCAAGTGTGTTTTTCTAGGGTATTCAAGAATCCGGAAGGGCTACAAGTATTTTGACTAAATTGTGTGTGTGTGTGTGCTATATTTCTTTTAGTGCCATAATTTTTTAACTGACCAACATCCTTTCCGAGTATGTTAATGATATTCCCTTGGAATTCCCACTTTCGCTCCAGGTCTAGCACATGAGGTGACTCGGATTGTCCCTCCTCTATAGGGCTTCTCATTGCTCTAAAGAAGCCTAGAAGATAATGTATTTTGCATCATATGTCACATTTTACCTCTATCGATAGATTATCTTACCGTGACTTGATATCTAAAAATGCTCTTATGGCCATGTCTCTTCCAATTGATCATCATATGGCATTTCAGAATCCAAGATAGAAGTAGGCTAGGGATGTATAAGTGGGTTCTCTTATCTCAAGGAGCACTTGGGATCTCGTGCCATGTCCCACAGTCGTTGCTCTTGTAGCTTGCAGATGGGTCTTCACGATCAAGCATGCTCTATATAGGTTAATAGAAAGATTGAAGGCCCAATTTGTGGTATAAGGATTCACTCCGACCCATGATGTGGACTCTTTTAAGGCTTTCTAGTGGCAATGATGGGATCTATCCACCCGATTATCTATGTTATTGTCTTAAGTAGGACGTGCATATGACACAACTACCAGATTGCACCATTGAGGAAAAGTATGTTTGTTATCTATGTAAGGTTATTTATGGCCTAAAGCAGAGCCTACAAGCCTTGTTTGATGGACTCGCCCTGGAGATCAGCTCCATTGGGTCTTACGAGACTGTAACCAGCTACTTTATGTTCATTCTGTAGAGATATTTATATATTTCCATATTCTCTATGTACCTTTTTCTTTATTTTATTTCTCTGTATCAATCTTATGTAATTTACGCATAGGTCTCTCCTCTATATAAGAGAGCCTAAGGTTCTCAGAAATAAACAATGCACTCATTTCTTCCAACATGGTATTAGAGTGTCGGTCCTAGACCGGAGCTCGTATACCCTAACCCTAATCTATACCCGCCAACCCCCCCTTCAATCTCGACGCCGCCGCCCGCCAGCCCTTCTTTTCGTCGGCACCGCCAGCCCCCCCTTCGCGCACCTCCGCGACGCCGCCAGCCCACGCACCTCCTCATGTTGCCAGCCCTCCTCGGGCCTCTCCACTGTTGTCGCCAGGCCGTCGGCCCCACTTCTGTCGTCCTCTCTTTTCGTTCGCTTCGGTTGATGGATTTGATTGCATAAGTCTACATATGCAATCGAATCCTCGCATGTCAGTGTAGACATCTATCTATCGGTCTACAAAACCCTTGTGATCTTCATCCGGCAACATGTCAAAAAATTAAGTCGATGTACAAGCCACATGTACCTTCAGAGGTCCGGCACCAATTGTCAAGATGAACGGGACGAACTATGAGTTCTGGGCTATGTAGTTCATGAACCTTATGAAGTGTAATGGTAAGAAGCATATTCTTACTGACGATGAACTGGTGGAGAAAACAAGGATTCACACCTCGTGGGAGGTGGACGATGCATATGCCAAAGTTTGGCTGTCAGGTACATTGACGATAGAGATCGCCAATGACGTGTTGCATCAACCCACTGCCAAGGCAATGTGGGATATTCTTGCAGCAACCTATTCTCAAGCACGGAATGAGACCAAGATGCTTCAACTACAGCATGATAACTGTCAAGCAGAACGGATGGCATCTCCACTCACTGTACACATTCTTACGCGGGATGTTTAAGAAGCTCCACAACTTCATGCCTCTGACGGCCACTCCTAAGCAGCAGAAGACAAGTAGGAATGCTACCATGGTTGGTGTATTCCTTTTTGCACTTGATCCTGAATATGACGCTGCTTGCTTTCAGATCCTTGCGGATGCTACTATTCCTGCTATGGAGGAAGCTTTCCGCAAACTTAGCAGGATCACTGTTTCGACTGCTAATACTAGCCAAACTACTTTGGCAATGGCTGCCTCTAGGGGCAGAGGCAGCTCATCTACCTTTTGTGGACGTGGACCCTGTGGTAGAGAAGGTCGAATCCATCAACCATGCACGTATTGTCATCGTTCTGATCATTCAGAGGATACATGTTATTCTAAGCATGGTTTCTTAGCATCAAAACGGGTAGCGGAACAGGTCATGTGACCATTGTTCCACCCTTACCAAAATTCTACACCCGTCAGCCAACTTCTGCTCATGGTCATCGCCCGTCATCCAGCACGCACCAGGTTTGTTCTGATAACATGATTTCTAACGATGGGTCTGGTGATATTTCTGTACAGGGATCATTGTAGGAGGAGGTTCTCGAGGATCTAGACATACCCATTGCCATTAGGAAGCAAAAGCGTACATGTGTGTCATATCCCTTGCTTCCCAGGTGTCCTTTCATCGCCTAGCATTTTTTAGAGATTTACAGTTGCTCTATCTGTCGTGGATATTCCACGGACTTACCATGAGGTCTTGAAAGATAGTCGTTGGCATTTAGCTATGGAGGAAGAGATGGTTGCTTTGCAATCATGTGGAACATGGTGTTTGGTGTCTGCTCCTCCTGGTGCCTCTATTGTCAGTTACAAATGGGTGTTTACTGTTAAATATCATGCAGATGGGAGCCTTGATCGTTACAAGGCAAGATTGGTGGCACGTGATTTTACTCAGACTTATGGTGTAGATTATATGGACACATTCTCTCCTGTTGCTCGTTACTCCACTTTACATGTTCTTCTTTCAGTTGCAGTGGTACGTGACTAGCCCTTATTTCAGCTAGATGTTAAAAATGCATTTTTGTACGGAGATCTACAGGAGGAGGTATGCACGCAACAACCTCCGAGGTTTGCTACTGAGGGGGAGTGTCAACAGATTTGTAGACTCCATAAGGCAATATATGGTCTTAAACAAAGTTCAAGGGCATGGTTTCATAAGCTCTCAGATCTGATTGAACGGCAGGGGTTCAAGAGGTCAAATGCAGACCTTTCTCTATTTGTGCAGAGAACACCTAGAGGTACAGTTGTTATCATGGTTTATGTTGATATAATTGTTACAGAAGATGATGTGCATGGAATAAAGATGGCAAAAGAATTTCTGGGCAGTCAGTTTGTCACTAAGGATCTGGGCACCCTAAGGTATTTCTTAGGGTTGGAATTTGATAGGAACGCGCAGGATCTTGTAATGACCCAAAGAAAATATGTTACAGACATGCTTGTTGAGACGAGCATGATTGGGTATCGACCTTCTACTACTCCTATGGATCCTAGCATGAAGTTATACAGTGATGATGCATACGAGGTTGATAAGAGGAGATACAGAGAGATGATGGGAAAGCTCCTTTATGTTATTATTGCCAGACAATTTATCTCCTTTGATGTTAGTCGAGTGAGTCAGTTTATAGAGCAACCTCGACAAGTACAAATGGACGCTATATACATGATATTGAGATATCTAAAATCTTCCAAGTGCAGGACTATTTTTCAAAAAGGAGCAACTCTCTCTGTATCCGTGTACGTTGATGCTGACTACGCAAGGTGTCCTACGGATAGGAAGTCTACTTCGAGCTTTGCAGTGTTTGTTGGTAGTTCTCTTGTTTCTTGGAAAATCAAGAAACAAATAGTTGTGGCTAGATGAAGTGCCGAATCTGAATATATGACTATGGCGCAAGAAAGTACAAAGATGATGTGGGTTCGAGCAGTGTTAACAGATTTGCACGTAGATGTTCCTCTACCCATGCAGTTACAATGTGATAATCAAGCTGCCCTATTCATTGCAAAACAACATGTATTCCATGAGAGAAAAAAACATATTGAGATAGATTGCCATTACACTAGAGATATGATTCAGAAGGATTTTATATCTACCTCTCATGTCAATTCAGGAGCAAACAACAGATATCTTTACCAAGGTATTTGCTCAGAGGACCATTCTTAAGGTGTTCGTCCAAGCTGAGCATGATTGGCATCTATGCTCCATCTTGAGGGAGAGTGCAGAGATATTTATATATTTCCAGATTCTCTATGAACCTTTTTCTTTATTTTATTTCTGTATCCATCTTATGTAATTTACCCATAGGTCTCTCCTCTTTATAAGAGAGCCTAGGGTTCTCAGAAATAAACAACGCAGTCATTTCTTCCAACACATTCGAAGACAAACTTTAGGTACCTTTATTCTTACACTATATGTTAACGATATGATTATTACTATAGATGACAACGCAAACATTCTCAAGATCAAGACCTTTCCATTGAAGGTGTTTGTCACCAAGGACCTTGGTTACCTGTGATACTTTCTTGGAATTGAGGTCACTTGTATTTCTGGAGGACTATATCTATCTCAAAGAAAGTACTTCCTTAATATTATTATAGATGTAAGTTTATTTGGATGTAAACCATCCTTCAATCATGTTGAGCCTCAAAGTCATGGCACTTCTCCGACACCTTGTTTGAGGATACTTCGTGATACAGAGTCTAGTGGGCAAACTATAATATCTTACAATCACAAGCCCTGATATCTCATGTGATGTGAGCAAAATCAACCAATATATGGAAAGACCCAAAGTATAGTAATTGATATGATGTTCTTCTCATCCTTAGCCACTTGAAAACTTCACCAAGCAAGGGATTGTTATATGCTGCTAATAGTCACACCGACAGTACATCATATACAAATGCATATTACGCTAGTTGTCCTAAGGACAGACACTCCACCATTGATTTTTCCATGCCTATTAGTGGAAACTTGTTCACCTTTATGCAACAAGAAGCAGACAGTTTTTTTACCAAGTCTCTTCGAAAGAAATACCTTTCACTACCAACCTCAGGAATAATCGACAGATATTTACCAACTTGTGGGGGAGTATTGTTGTTCACTTTATTTGGACATTATGTTTTGTCTATTTTTTGGTCTTTGTATTTTTACTAGTCTTACTAAGGGATCTATTTATTTTTCCTCTTGTGTGTGAATACGGTTTCATTTTATATAAGAAACACTATCCCTTGAATAAAATCATCTCATTGCCTCCCATTATTTTTTTCACAAGGGTAAAGGTGGAGGGACAGCTTATTTAGTGAGTATCGAACCACCAATTTAGGATAATGGTTCTAGATAAAAAGAAAATATTATACTAAGGGTATCCTACTCCATTTATATAGGAAATGAGGCCAAAATATATAATAATGACGGAAAGGAGGAAAGGTAAATAAAGAGTACCAGGATAATATAATATGGCATCTCGCTCTATTGTCTCATCAAAAGCTAACTAGTAAGTGGCATTGTTCCGGAAATACCAATCAAATACAACTGGTTTGTCTTGGCCATGATCAATTAGTTAGTGTTTGCCAATATGATCTATATCAACTCTTCTACCCTGGCAGTCACGGTTGAGAAGAAGGTAAAGTAAAATCAAATAAGCATGTTGAAGTCATTGGTCCCCTTGAGGAACTCCCATACCAATGCCGCCTCTCCTCTAAGGGGATCCCGATACTTTATACGAGAGGATCAATTCCCAAGGAACTCTTCTATGCCATGCTTCTTGTTGGATGAAAAAATGATCTATATTATTCATGAGACTCTAGGGCTCTCTTTTACAGAGGAGAGTCTCAATGGGTAAATTACACATTGTAGATAAAAGAAATAGGAAATATATAAATAATACATAAATATCTCTACACTCCACCTCAAGATGGAGCATAGAAGTCAATCATGCTCAACTTGGATCCACACTTCTGAAACGGGCCCCTGGCCATGGCCTTGGTGAAGATATCTGCAGTCTGCTCCTTTGAACGAATGTGGGAGGTAGAGATGAAGCCTCTCCGAATAATATCACGAGTATAGTGACCATCCACCTCAATATGCTTTGTCCTCTCGTGATATTGACAATAAGTAACGCGGCATGGTTGTCACACTGTAAGTGCATGGGAAGTAGTATATCAATGCCAAGGGAGACTAGGATTGATCTGACCCATATCATTTCGGTGGTCCCCTATGCCATAGATCTGTACTCTGATTCTGTGCTAGATTTGGCAACCATTGTTACTTCTTACTCTTCCAGGATACTAATACTACAAACCCTGAGGTAGACTTTATATTTGCAGAGCATCCTGCATAGTCTGCATCTGTGCAAGCTGAGACATTAAGGGGTGTCCCTCTCTTGAAAAGTAGCCTTGCATTTGGAGATGACTTCAAGTACCTCATAATCATATGAACTGCGTCCATATGTACCTGTCTGGGTTGCTCCATGAACCAGTTAACCCGACTAACAGCAAATGAGATGCATGGTCTGGTGATTGTAACATAAAGTAGCTTCCCAATCAGCTCTATGTATCTCCTCTTATCCACTTCCTTTGTAACATCGTCGTATAGCCTTACGTTGGGGTCCATGAGAGTAGTAGAAAGGTTGCACCTGCTCATGTCTGTCTCTGCCAAAAGGTTTGTAACAAACTTCCTTTGGCTCATCACAAGACCCTGCTGGTTCCTGGCAACTAATCCAAGTATCGTAGAGGACCGAAATCATTGGTAACAAATTGTTGCCCAACGAACTCCTTAGCCTTACCAATCCCTTGCACATCATCTTCCGTAACAATGATATCATCAACATAAACCATAATAACAATTATACCTCTATGGGTTCTTTGGACAAACAACGAGTGATCTGCATTCGATCTCATGAACCCTTTTTGCTCGATCAAGTCCGAGAGCTTCTGGAACCATGCTCTTGGACTTTCCTTAAGGCCATAGATAGCCTTGCGGAGTCTACAAATTAGCTGATACTCCCCCTCAGCAATAAACCCTGTCGATTAGCATGTAGACTTCCTCCTAGAGGTCACCATAGAGAAACATACTCTTGACATCAAGTTGAAACAAAGGCCAATCGCGTACCACGTAACAGTAAGAAGAATCTGAAGTGTAGAATGATGCGCTACTAGTAAGAAGGTATCCTGATAGTCCATCCCATACATCTGAGTGAACCACGTGCAACAAGCCTCGTCTTATAACGATCGACTGCATCATATGCTCGATGTTTCATAGTGAACACCTACTTGCAATTGACATCAAATGTCCCAAGGGGAGCTGGGACTAAACTCCAAGTGTCACGTGACCGTAATGCAACCATTTCCTCTTCCATCGCAAGATGCCACTACTGTCTTACATAAACTCCTGGTAGGTCCGTGGAATATCTACATCAAATAAGCCCACGATAAACCTCCTGAAATCTACAAATAGGCGTACCAAAAAAACAATGGAAGCAAGACGATACAAGGCACATGTACGCCTCTACTTCATAAGAGCCATGGGCACCTCAAGATCATCGACAATCTCCTCTACATGCCCACTAGCCTCCTGAGAAGGGACCTGTTCATCGTGTACAACAACTTGCTGTAGAGACAAATCATTAGTGCTATCAGTAGAAACAATGTGTTCAGAACATACCTAAGGCATGTTGGATGACTGGGGAGGCCCATGAGTAGTAGATGGCATACGGGTGTAGAATTATTGTAAGAACTAGGCTATGGGACTAGGAGGTGGTGGAGGAGGAGGAGGAACCGAAGGTGGTATTGGGATTTGCAGTGGTGGTGGTGAAGGAGGTGGAGGCATGTAAACCTCCTCTTCATAATCAAATGGAGTAATCATGTCACTTATAAAAAAGAAGTACATCACAAACTCAAAGAATGTGACATCAACACTAACATAATACCTATGACGAACAGGATCATAACACCGATATCCCTTCTGTGTCCTGGAATAACCCATAAAAACACACTTGACAGCTCTGGGAGCAAGCTTGTCAAGGCCATGTGACAACTGATGCATAAAGGCCACAGAGCCAAACACAAAAGGTGTGAGGGAGAACAGATCCTTCTTGGGAAACATAAGTGATCTTTTCATTTAAAATAGTGGAAGAGATACGATTCACAAGATAGCAAGCAACGAGGACTGGATTAACCCAAAAGGAGTAGGGAGCACGACTCTGAATCAGAAGAGTCTATGTCACATGTAGTAAATGACAGTGTTTACATTCAACAATGTCGTTTTGCTGGGGCGTGTAAGCACATGATATCTGATGTAAAATGTCAAGGGATCAAAAGAAATATGAAAGATGTAAGGTACATAAATCCAAAGCTTGTCAGTGCGAACAATTTCACAATAGCAAAAATATATTCTTTATTTCATTGATAAATGATCGAGAAATTTGAGGAAGCAGATGACACATCTTCTAAAGGGGAAGATGACCAAACCAGAGATGCCACATAAAAAGAGAGGCTGATCCTACATAACTAGATGAAGCACCATCATAAGGAGTATGGATCAGTCGATAAAGGTCTCCCTACTCATGACCACATCCAATTACCCTATCCGTGAGTATGTCCTGAAACACAAGGGAAGATAGGTCAAAAATAGCACGTCAATGTAGATCCTTAGTGTGGAAGGAAAAGAAAAAGATATATTCCATCTAACCCTAGAGCTCTCTTATATATGAGAAAATCTCAAAGGGTAAATTACATAAACATGACAATAGAAATACATAATATAGAAAAGGGACAGAATAACATAAATATCTTATCACTCCCCCTCAAGCTGGAGTATATATATCTATCATGCTCAGCTTGGAAATGAAAAGGACCTCTAACAAGAGCTTTAGTAAACATGTCTGCAATCTGATCTCCTGATGCTACATAAGACGTTGAGATAAGCCCCTTTTCGATCAAATCACAAGTGTAGTGGCAACCTACCTCAATGTGCTTTGTCCTTTCATGAAATGCTGAATTATTAGCTATGAACAAGGTTGTCTGATTGAGGTATTTGAGATGCATAGGAAGAGGCACTTCAACCGTTAAAGCGGTCAAGACAGATTTGACCCACATCATCTCCGTACTACCTTGGGTCATTGCCTCTATTCTGATTCCGCACTAGATCGAGCAAAAACAGTTTGTTTCTTACTCTTCCATGAGACCAATGAGCTGCCAACAAACACAATGAAGCCTGAAGTAGAGTTCCTAAACTTAGGACACCCAGCATAATCTGCATCTGCACACCCTGTAACTGAGAGAGACATATCTCTTCTAAACAGGAGACCTGCACTTGGAGATGACTTCAGATATCTCAAGATCATGAATACTGCATCCATGTGCACCTGGCTGGGTTGCTCCATGAACTGACTTACTCTACTTACAACGAAAGATATATCAGGCATGGTAATAGTAACATATAATAATTTCTCTACCAGCTCTTTGTACCGTATCTTGTCCACCTCCTCAGATTCATCATCATGGAGCTTCGCATTAGGATCATCATGTCATAATTTCCCTACATACTTCCTTTGTGTCATAACCATACCCTGCTGATTTCGTGCAAACTCCAAGCCAAGGAAGTAACGAAGCGTGCCAAGGTCCTTGGTAATAAACTGTTGTCCAAGGAAATCCTTAGTTGCTTGAATGCCATGTTCATCGCTACCAATGATAACAATGTCATCAACATAAACCAAAATGACTACAATACCTCTTTGGTTTCTCTTTACAAAGAGAGTATGATCTGCAGTAAATCTGGCAAATTTCTTTTGTCCAATCAATTCTGAGAGCTTCTGAAACCAAGCTCTCGGACTCTGCTTAAGGCCGTATATAGCCTTATGAAGACGACACACCATACTGGACTCCCCCTCAGCAGCAAACCCAGGTGGATGCTGCATATCAACCTCTTCCTGCAGATCACCATACAAGAACGCATTCGTGACATCTAATTGGAAAAGTTGACAATCACGTACCACCGCAACAACAATAAGAATCCGCAAAATAGAGTGCATAGGTCTAGGTGAACCCACGAGAAACCAGTCTGACTTTGTATCTGTCTACGGTACCATCAGCCCGATGCTTCATAGTAAATACCCACTTGCTCCCAACAACAGACGCACCTGGTGGAGCATGGACCACACTCCACGTACCTCGTGACTGTAAAGCTGCCATCTCCTCCTCCATAGCCAGAAACCACTGACTGCTTTACAGTGCCTCCTGATATGACCGTGGTATCTCTACAGCAGACAACCCCATAACAAAATGCTGAAAATCCTTGGAAAGACGCTCCAAGGAAACATGAGAACAAATAGGGTGCATACTGCATGATCATTTCTGCCGTCGAAGTGCAATAGGCATATCCAGATCCTCAACAGGAGTAGTAGAGATAGTATCTGCACCCTCTACCTCAATCTGTACATGCAAATCACACGTGCTGTCAGAAGAACTCAAATGCTCAATACATACCTTGGGCGTACTAGATGATGGAGGAGGCACATGAGCATGGGGCCTTCGCCGGTAGACCTGTGTAAAGAAAATTGAAGACGGTGGTGGAGGCGGTGGTGGCGGGGATGGAGATGACGGTGGTGATGGAGTAAAACATGGTAATGACGGATGAAGAGGCATATAGATCTCTTCTCCATCCTCTGAAGGAGTAAGCCTGTCACCTGTGGGAGAAAAATACGTAATGGACTCAAAGAAGGTGACATCAGCACTGGCATAGTACCTTCGTCGAACATGGTCAAAACAACGATATCCCTTTTGGGTTTTGAAATGCCCGACAAACACACATTTGACTGCTCTGGGAGAGCTTGTCAAGACCTGAAGAGAGTTGATGAACAAACGCTACATAACCAAAAACACGAGGCGTAAGCGAGAAAAGATCCATCTCGGGAAACGTAATCAAGAATGAGATCTTCTCCCCTATCACCGAAGAAGGCATACAATTTACCAGGTAACAAGCAGTTAGAACCGCATCTCCCCAATAGGAATGAGGAGCACGACTCTGAATCAAAAAAATTATGGTAATATCCAAAAGATGGCGGTGTTTAATTTCTGCCACCCCATTCTGTTGGGAAGTATAAGCACATGATGTCTGATGCAGAATACCATGAGATCTAAGAAATTGAGAAAGCTGAGTACTGTAAAATTCTAGTGCATTATCAGAACGTATGAACTTGACTTTTGTAAAAAAAATGTTCTTTATTTCATTAATAAAAGAACGAATAATAGGACCAGCATCAGACTTGTTCTTAAGAAGAAAAACCCAATACAATCGAGAAAACTCATCAACCGCAACAAGATAAAATATGTGTCCCTGATGATCTGGGACATGACTAGGACCCCAAATATCGAAATGGGGCAACTCAAACAGACTATGACTACTTGGACCCTGACGACTCTGGAACGTGGACCGATGATGCTTCCCAAGCTGGCAGGCCTCGCACTGAAAAGTGGAGCGAGGAGAAATCTGTGAAAGAACATGACTCAGCTTTTGCAGAGGAAGATGATCAAATCGCAGATGCCACATATATGGAGAAACAGACCCAACGCGGAGAGAAGAGGAGGCGCCAGCATACGAAGACTGACTAGTCTGTAAAGGCCCCCTTGCTCACGGCCAGTTCCAATCACTCTGCCCGTGAATGTCCTGAAACATAAGAGCAGATGGATCAAATATGGCACGACAATGTAAATCTCTAGTGATTTGACTAATTGATAATAGTTCATAGAAAATTCAGGAGCATAGAGAACATTCTGAAGTCTCAATGTATAAGTCAACTGCACCTCCCCTGACCAGTGATGGGGGAATGTGTTCCATCTGCTATCATAACTGATAGTCCAGGCTGAGTAGGACGAAAAATACTAAACTGACCTCTGTCACCACAAAGATGATGGAACACGCTGGAATCCATGATCCATTCCGATAAGCCTGCCCTGTAGTAACTAGTAAAATCATATTCTATACCTGATGTAGACGCAAATGCTGGAGCAACAACCTCTGAGGATCCTGAAGGAGAGCTAGTGGATCCAGACGTACCAGGCATAATCTCTCTCAGTCGTGCTACAAGCTCGTCAAACCTATGATCAGATGTAGGTGATGTGCTCCCAGTCTGTTGTGTCTGCTCTGTAACTCTGGCTGACGCAGGAAACCCATGCTTAGAATAGCAGGTTTCCTCAGAGTGGCATGTCATGTGGTAGTAGGTGCATGGCTGACAGGGTCGACCACCCCCTCCTCTGCCGCGGTTGGGACTTCCCCTAGCACGATATAATGTATGGTTGTCTCTACCACATGACGCCGTCATAGCTGAAGAAGTCTGGTGCTGTATACAGATAGTCTACTCAATCTGCGATACGCCTCCTCCATAGGAGGTATGTTAGCATCAGTGAGGATCTGGGCACGAGCTGCATTCTACTTTGGATCCAGAGTTGCTAGAAATACTCCAGTCATCACAGAGTCTCTGTATGCCTTGAGCTACTCTGGTGTAGCAGTCAAGGGTATGTAGCCATGTAACTTCTCGAACATACCCCTCAACGAAGTATAGAGGGTGTGAAGAGGGCGACCATTCTGCTTTGATGTGAAGATATCATGCTGGAGCTGGAGTATCTTCGACTCATTCTTCGCCGGAGAGTATGTCGCAGCAAGAATGTCTCGCGTAACCTTTGCAGTAGGCTGACTCAGTATATCATTAGATATCTCCGTGGATATAGTCCCAGATAGCCATACGCGAGCATACGCATCATCTGCCTCCCATGAGACATTTGTCCAGTCTTGTGACGTGGCTCCTCTGTCGTAAGGATATGCTTCTTGCCATTACATTGCATCAAACTTATGAACTGCATGGCCCACAGTTCATAGTTGGTTCCATCCATTTTGATAATGGATGCCGGACCTTTGAAGGCACCCAAGGATAGGACTTCTACTTTGTTGTCGGACATGATGACAACTATCTTCAAGACTGGGCTAGCAACAAGAGATACCAGCGTCTACACTGACATACAGGAAGATGGTTGTGGGTGTAGACTCATACCACAACATCTTTCATTCTTCTGGAGAGTCTTTTGGTTAACTGGGGTGTTTCTAGATGTTCATGTTACACCCTAGGTACCCAAGAATCCGCAGAATGACAAGAAGACAAAGGCACATGATGACGCGTCAACACGTCGGAGCATGCACGGGTACATACACAAAGGGGCGCGTGATGGCGGAGGCCCGTAAAGAGGCAGAGCAGCGCTTGGGCGGCAGCGCGTGGACGGTGGACCCCACAGGTGGCGGCGGCGCGGAGCACTGCCCGCTGTGCGTGGGCAGCAGCGGCGGCGCATGAAGCCCGCGACGGTGGCGGGGTCTAGGCGGCTAGGGTTTTGGTGGGGGGGTAGGATTCTAGGGCACATGCTCCGGTCTAGGACCGTCCCTCTGATACCATATGGAAGGAAAAGAAAAAGATATATTCCATCTAACCCTAGAGCTCTCTTATATATGAGAAAAGCTCAAAGGGTAAATTACAAAACAGGACAGTAGAAATAAACAATATAGAAAAGGGACAGAATAACATAAATATCTTAACACTTAGTAATCTGACTAATGGACAATAAATTCATTGTAAATTTAGGTGCATGAAGCGCATTCTGTAGATGCATGGATGGCATCAAACTGATCTCCTCACTGTCCAGCGATAGGGGAATGAGTCCCATCTACTATGATCACTGATCTTCCAGAAGCTATCTGTCTGTATGATGTAAATATCCTTTGTCTCCATACAGATGATGAGAGGCGCCAGAAACCATAATACATTATGTCATGTTAGCCCTACTACAACTGGTAAGAGCATAAGCACTACCTGAGATACTAACCGAACTAGAAATAGCTACATCTAAGGTGTTCGAGGATCCGAAAGAAGCAGTGGGAGGCATGATTTATCTTAGGTGAGAGACTAGCTCATCAAATCTCTAAACGAAAGTAGATGCAACAGGAGTCTCGCTCTGCTCAATAATATGAGAAGCTTTAAAACTATGCTTGGAGTAGCATGTATCCTTAGGCCCTGTTCGTTTGGGGTATAAGGAGGAATGGAATAAGGGGAATAAGTCCCCAACACGCTTCCCGTGGTACGACTATTCCCCATTATTTCATCTTATTTTACTTTTATTCCTATCTTTATCCCACCTTACCTACCTTTATTTCACCTTATTCTCCTTATCCTTATCCTCCAGCCGAACGGAGAATAGACCCTTATTCCCCTTATTCCCCATCCTTATTCCTGCTTATTCTCCTACCGAACGGGCCCTTAGAGTGACCAGGACGGTGACAATGTACATGGCTGGCGAGGACCACGACTAACTCCTCGACCACGGATCCCACAACCTCTGTATTGTGAAGTGCCTCCTCTACCGCGAGATGTGATCATCGCAGAGGATGTTTGAGATGGAATGAACGATGGAACAATGATCCTATTAAGTCGGTGGTATGTCTCCTCCATGGGAGGAATAGTAGCATCTGCAAGGATCTATGATCGAGCAGCTTCATATTATGGATCAAGAGTCGTTAAGAAGACGCCAACCATTATGGCCTTCATGTGCTCCTTCTGTTGCTAAGGGATAGCTGCAAGAGGCATGAAGCAGTAAAACTTCTCGAACATGCCTCGAAGAGATGCATATAGAGAATGTCGGGGTCATCTATTCCGTTTGACAATGAATGTCATGTATAATTGCAAGATCTTCGTCTCGTTCTGTGCTTATGAATAGGTAACAGAAAGAATATCCCACATTGCTCTGGCAGTGGGCTGATGCAAAACATCATCGGCGATCTCCGTCGTCAATGTACCAGTCAACCAGATGCGTGCATACGCATCATCGGCCTTTCACGAGGCATCTGCCACAGTCTTGTCAGTCGGCTCCTCTTCAGTAAGAATACGCTTCTTACCAGAAGATTGCATCATGCTCATGAACTGCATAGCTCATAGTTCGTAACCCGTTCCATCCATCTTGACTATTGGTGTCAGACTTCGAAAGGCTCCTGTGGAGGAAATATCAACCTTGTTTTCTGACTTGATGCTGAATCCAAAGACTACAACTTATAAATCAAAGAGAACATGAGTGGAATTAATTACAGGTGCAGACTCAATCTGCAGTCATTCCCATCAATATGAGGTGTGTTCTAGGGCAAGAAGGGGTGATTTACCAATATAAAATCACCCTGAAAACCTCAAAATCAGATTGTACATGATCACGTAATCACCGATACGGTGCCTTAATACACGGATGGTGCAACAGCGCAACCCTTAACTGAAATAGGGGTGACACCACCAGCAAGAAAGCAAGGCACAGCTGCGCATCCTTCTCGAGAAAGGTTGACATCGACGGTGGCGGTCAAGGAGAGGCGACGAGGCCGAGGAGAGGCTTCTGGTGCTGGTTGAGAAAGGGTGGCGGCTACAGATCGGGTTGCGGGTGGGGTAGGGTTATGTGTGGGGTATGAGAAATCCGATCTAGGACCGTTGCTCTGATACCATGTTGGATGAAAAAAAATGATCTATATTATTTATGAGACCCTAGGGCTCTCTTTTATAGAGGAGAGTCCCAATAGGTAAATCACACATTGTAGATAAAAGAAATAGGAAATGCATAAACAGTACAGAAATATCTCTACACTTCTTAACGTAGTCAATGCCTCATCCTTTTGAAAACTCCCAAATCTTCCATCACCACCTATAAACTATCGAATCCGTACACACACATTTTACAGTAGAAGAAAAGACATTATGTGCTTCACTTATAAGATTTTTTATCACATCCCTGCTTCAGATTTATTCTTCAACAAAAACACCCATGAAAATCGAGAAAAGTCATCAACAATAACTAGATAAAACATGTCCCTGGTGATCAGGGACACGACTCGAACCCCAAATGTCAACATGAAATAATTTAAAAGGGGAGCGACTGCTCCGAAACTGACGACTAGGGAAAGCAGATATGTGATGCTTTCCCAATTGACACGTTTCACACTGAAAAGAAGAACTCGGTGAAATCTGCGGCAAGATATGACGCATCTTCTGAAGGAGGTAGCCAAAGCGTAGATGCCATGTAAATGGAGAGACTAGTCCACTTGATTGGGAGGAGACGACAGCATAGGGAGTTCGGACCAAACGATAGAGACCATCCTGCTCACAGCCACAACCAATAACCCTACTCGTAAAAATGACCTGAAAAACAAGAGACGACGGGTCAAATATTGTACGACCGTGCAAATCCTTTGTAATCCGACTAATAGATAATAAATTCATCGAAAAATATGGAGCATACAAGACATTCTGAGAGGCATAGAGGGTGTCAAACTGATATCCCCATGTCCAATGATGGGGAAATGGGTCCCATCTGCTATCACAACAGATCGCCCCGGTGGAAACACCCTGTAGGATGTAAGTTTATATTTGTCTCGACAAAGATGATGTGTCGCGTCGGAGTCCATAATCCATTCTGAAATGTCTGATCCGTGACAGGAAGTAAAGGCATAAGCACTACTTGAGGTGCTAGCGGTGGCTGACGTACTGGCAGAGGCTGAAGCAACTATGTCCGAGTTGCCTCCTGGAGATTCTGTAGAGGCGGGAGGCATGATATCTCACAGTCTGACAACAAGTTCTTCAAACCTCTGGTCTGAAGCATATGTCGATGGAGATACAACGTGCTCGGCTACACACGCCGATGCCGGAAAACCATGCTTAGAATATCATGTATCCTCTATATGAAATGAGAGATGACAGAATGTGCAGGGCTGACGAATGCGACCACCTCTACCACGAGGTCCACAGCCACGGAACAAAGAAAGGGCTCCTCTGCCTCTGGAGACAGCCATCGCCGAAGGAGACTGAGTAGTAGCAATAGACGGGATTGTAATTCTGCTAAGCCTGCAGTACACTTCCTCTATTGGAGGAATAGTAGCACCTGCAAGAATCTGCGAGCGAGCAACATCACATTCAGGGTCAAGTGCCGCAAGTAAGACCCCCACCATGGTAGCATTCCAAACGTCTTCTGCCACTCGGGAGTCGCCGTAAAGGGAATGATGCTGTAGAGTTTCTCAAACATCCCTCATAAGGATGTATACGACGAATGCAGAGGCCGGCCATTCTGTTTAACCGTAAATATGTCATGCTGGAGTTGAAGGATCTTTGTCTCATTTCGTACTTGCGAGTATGTCGCTGCAAGGATGTCCCACATCGCCTTAGCAGTGGGCTGATGGAGTACATCATTAGCAATCTCCATCGCCAGTGTACCTAAAAACCAGACTTTGGCGTACAAATCATCGGCCTCCCATGAGGCATAAACCCAAGTTTTCTCTGTCGGCTCATCTTCGGTAAGAATGTGCTTCTTACCATTTGACTTCATGAGACTCATGAACTGCATTGCCCAGAGCTCGTAGTTCGTCCCATCCATCTTGACAATGGACGGTGGACCTTTGAAAGCGCCTATAGAGCATGGAAGGACATATCGATATCGGTATCGATATCGGTACCATGTCGATACTGATATATCGCCGATATATCGATGATATATCGACCCATATCGTCAATATCGAACCGAGATTGTGAATAAAATGGCCTATCGATACCGATATCGACCATATCGGTGACCTGTCGATACCGATATATCGCCGATATATTGGGATACGGCCTTCCATGCTATAGAGGGCATGTCGGCCTTGTTTTCTGACATTATTGATAGAGATATAGAACTAGGGTTTGTAGACCAAGGAACAAATGTCTACATAAACATCTGAGGATTTGAGTGCATATGTAGACTTATGCACTCAAATCCATAGGCAACGACGGCGGCGGAGAAAGGTGGTGGGGGGACAGCGGCAAGAGAGGGGTGTGGGGGGGGGGGACGGCGGCGAGAGAGAGGTGGGGGGGACAGCGACGGAGAGAGAGAGAGAGAGGTGGGGTGGGGCGGCGGTGGGAGAAGTGAGAGGAGGTGGAGGGTGGTGGGCGGCTAGGGTTTGGGTTGGCTATGATACCATGTTGGAAGAAGAGAGTTCATTGTTTATTCCAGAGAACCCTAAGCTCTCTTCTATAGAGAAGGTCTATGGGTAAATTACATAAGATGGATAAAAGAAATTTAAGAAAATAAACGTAACAGAAAAAAGATACATAGAATATAGAAATATCTCTACAATCTCAACCAAAAATCAGTAGTGTTGTTGTTGTCTTCTGCAAGAATGCACCTACAATGCTCCAACACCAAAACTTCGAAACCAGGATCATGTAATTATGCCTTCTTAAAGAAAAATAATTAAAAGTCAACTTCGAAACCAGGCTCATGTAATTATGCCTTCTTAAAGAAAAATAATTATAAGTCGACATGCATATAAGAAAAGTTGCCCCCATATTTATTTTTCCCAGTAAGTAAAAGGGGATGAATGTCAGAAAATGAGGACAGCTTAAAAATAAGCTCTCCCGATTCAATAATTCGTGCACCTTGTTTGGAAATTTGGGCGAAAGTTTGTCAAGGGGAGAGGTAAAGTTCATGAACTCAAGCTTATTTTAGAAACTACTTCAGTGCCCAACAATTGAGAACTACACATGTATGTGACTGAAACAAAAGATTGCTAGACCGTAAATGTAGAAAATGATAAATGATTATCGTATTACAGATACAGAAGGGATGTTGAGTCGGCTAAGAGAAGACGAGGACGGCCCAAGAAGTGTTGGAAAGATACTATACGAAGGGATCTTAGTTTTTTGGATATAAGCCCGAGATTGACCCAAGATAGATCTAAATGGAGGCGAAGAATCCATGTAGCTGACCCTACTTAATTGTGGGAAAAGGCTTTGTTGTTGTTATTTGTATCAGAGATACAGAAATATAGGCATCGAAGAATCACGGGATTTTACGTGGAACCCTACTCCATAAGAAGAAGGATGAAACCACGGGAGAAGGCCTAACAACAGGCCGAATATTCTTTTTTCCTTTCTCAACTTTTTACAATGGGTGTAAAGTTTCTTAAATAGCCCGACCAAAATGACTGAGTCTAACTCACAGTATATGTGAGACTAAACCTGTGGATGTGATAATTGGACGCTGGAGGGTTCCAATTATCCCCTATGCATATGACACATCCTCTAACAATAAAGAGCCAAAGAAACATGAAATGGGCAGTCTCTCATAATATTTTTTTATCAAAAGGACGTCTGGTCCAATCTACTGTCTATTTATAACCCCTAATGCCTAGATTATACCCCCAACAAACTGCAAATGATTTTTCTCATTTGCGCTTCTCTTTGCAGATATTCTTTTAGATTTCCGCACCACGGTTCTGTCAGTACATCAAAAATGTACTTTTCTCCTCCCCTCTTAAGCAGTAATGGAAGCCGCAAGTGATGAGGGAGAGGAAAAACAATGAGTTGGTTATTGCCTAATGAAATGTGGTCTTTGTAGAATGGCCTCCGTGACCGGCGTGGTCAAGCAACCGCCTCCGACGGTTGCGGCGAGGTCGGGTCTCACGGAGACCCTAACCGCTGGGCGTAAAGGATGGGGGCGGACGTGGCGAGAGTTTAAGCCCTATTAATAACCTCCCACGGGGAGGGGAATGCCAGTGCACACAAGCTCGCCGATCGGGAGCCCCCCTCGGATCTAATCCCTTATCTCTCTCATTCCTTCTCTCGGATCTCTCTTAAGAGGAGGAAGATCAAGGCGTACCTCGATTAATCACTGGTATCAGAGCTCCTGCCTTCGATCGTGTGCATCTGCACATCGACGAATCTCCACTCGATGTCATGCGTGCAGCGATCACCGATCATTCCTCTGAAGCGGTTGTCGCCCTATCTAACGAAAGCACAAAACCCTAAAGGTCTCCAGGTTCTCTTTTACTTTTTTATCTGGCCATACAGTAATGAATTGTTTATTACTTTACAAGGACCGTGCGATACTATTTTTGGGTTGCACACACCTTTTTTTTAATTTCCACCCCTCTATTCACGGGTTCATGGGCGTTGCGGTATTGTTCACAGTACATCCATTAATTCCCACCACATTTTAATTTTTTTAAAGATAAGGGGATTCATTAATTCCTCTCCGTTTAAAATAAATTAATCGTCTTTATTTTTTTCGTGTAAAGTTTTTTATGAATAACTAAGTTTTTTTATATCAAAGTACAGTCCATGCTTGTTAAAATAATTTTTTTTGATACTGTTAAATAAATCATTTTTTTTGGGTGGGGGTAAGCAAATATAAGGTAGTTGGTTAAGTAATTAAGTTTTTCTTTCAACGGAGGGTTCTCTCATGCTTTCTTAAAAAGGAGGTTTGTTTGTTTGTTTTACCACTTCAATCTTGATAGAGGATTGTTATTAACTTGTATTGCTGACTAATTGGTTAAGAAGATATTGATTAATTAACACTTCAATAAGTGTTCACATATCCATGTTTGCTATATATAAAAAATTATCTTTGCATTATTGATTAAACTATTAAGATAAAAAAATACTTTAAAATTGGAGTCGCTATTTTTTTCTTCATTTTTTTGTTAAATCTGATTACAATTTCTATAAAACCTTGTTGCTTAACTAAAATAGGATATTAATCACCTAATAGGAACTTTGTTGCTTAGTTTTTTTATCAACTCAAACAAAAAAATCTGTTTTACTTACTCTTGTGAATCTCATACAACTTCTATATTTGTTTTATTAAATTCAAAACCAAAATGACAAGCAAGACTATTGCCATTGAGGTGGGAAAATTGAGTACCTTAACAGTACTAATTATGAGTTGTGGAGTAGAAAGATCTACTATGGCCTGCTGCACGATAGCATACACTCTATCATAGACAAACCCGGCCCAACCTTATTTGAAAATCCAACTATGGAAGAAATTAGGTCCCGCGAACAGTGGGAGAAAACATATAATAGGACTAGAAGCTTCATGCTGACTCACATGGATTTGAACCTGATTCGGGTCTTTGAGACCTGCGAATCAGCTTACGAGCTCTGGACCGCGATTAAGGAGAAATATCATTCCAAGTCGGAAGTTAGCGTCCAACTTCTACACAAGTACAACTCAAGTAGAATGAAGGAATCTGAAAGCGTCCTCGAGTACGTGAACAAGATTATCGTAATGGCCAAGGACCTAGCGGTTGTTGATTTCGCAATTCCGAAGAGGATGCAGATCGCGACCATATTAGGAAGTCTCCCACCGTCATTCGACATGGTTGTCGCATCTCTGAAAATGAATGGCAACATTAAGTCTGTGACGGACCTACCTGCACAGCTGGCAATTGAGTAAAACCTCTCTAAGCAAAGATCGAAAGTTGAGATCTTTGAGGTCGAGGAAGAAGAGAAGCAAATATCGTGCACGCGAAGAAAAGGTTGGGCCCCTCAAAGGTGAATTTCAAGGGAAAGAGTGAGAAATATCCATGTAGCTCTTACTACGATTGCGGCAAATATGACCATTTCAAGATCAATTGCCCCAACAAGAAGTTAGGAAATTCTAAAATGCTTGAAATCAAAGGCAAGAAGAAAATGGAATTTGCGGCTATCGTAGAATGCAACTCCGTCGTCACGGACAGTAACGGATGGTGGATCGACCTCTGGAGCAACCAGACACATCGCGAAGAAGAAGGAGGGCCTGGTGGACTTCAAGGAGCTGAACAAAGGAGAACAGAAGATCTTCATGGGAAATAACACCTACCTGGACGTAGAAGGTGTTGGGACATACATGCTTGACCTGGGGGATAGCATTATGGTACTGAATGATGTACTATATGCTCCAGAGATACGCAGGAATCTGATCTCTATCCCAGTGCTACTCAAGAAGGATTTTGAAGTCCGATTTTATAATAAGTGTGTATCTATAGACAGGGATAAGAAGGTCTATGCGATGGGAAAGTTTGCGTCCGAGCATGACCTGTTCTTCCTTCATGTAATAAGTCCTAGTGAATCAATGAATGTCTCTTCTGAGTATTCCTTGTGTTGTTTGTCTAACTATGACTTGTGGCACATGAAACTGGGTCATACAGGAAATTTTAAGATAGATCAAATGATGAAGATAAATCTGTTACCTAAGATTACGGGTGCAAGGATATTGCCCTGCGAACATTGTCTGATCGGTAAAATGACGAGAAGAACCTTCTCAACCGGATATTCAACATAGTTACTAGGTTTGATCCATTCAGGCATATGTGAACCACTGAGCGTCAGCACACATAGAAATAAGGAATACTTTATAACATTCATTGATTGCTACTCAAAGTTCTCATATGTCTATCTCTTAGGAAGAAAATCGGAAGCACTTGAAACATTTAAGAGATACAAGACGGAAGTGGATACAATATTGGGAAAATCAATCAAGACCCTTAGGACAGATAGAGGTGGAGAATATACCTCAAAGGAATTTGATATTACTGCATTCAGTCAGGCATTCGTAGGCATACTACAATACTATATATACCACAACAGAATGGTGTAGCAGAATGAAAGAATCGAACCTTGATGAATGCAGTAAGATGTATGCTTTCACACTCAGGACTCTCCAAGAAATTCCGGAGAAAGGCAGTGTTGATTGCGAACTATATACAGAATAGGATTCCCACCAAGTCCATAAAATCAACGCCATATGAAATATGGAATGGCAGAAAGCCTTAGTTGAGTCATCTCCGAAAATGGGGATGTGTTGCACATGTTATGTTACCGAGTCAACTTAGGGACAAGCTAGACTTCAGGATATTACATTGCAAGTTTATTGGATATAGTGAGAATTCTAAAGGATATAGGTTCTTTCATGAAACTAAAGGTTTGACCGAAAGTCGCGATGCTACTTTTCTTGAAATTCATCAAGAAAAGGAGTATGAAGTAGAGGAATCAGATCATCTGATTGCCCTACAAGACAATGAAGACGACTTGACCATTAGATAAGAACTTGTGGATGATATCGATCATCCAAACATAGAGCATGAACCTATGGAACATGATGATCCTTTAGAGGAAGTGAGTGGACCCACACAACCCACGAATATAATCGACAACAAGACCAGAACACGGCCCGCATGGATGAAAGATTATCATTTCTGCGGATGCGAGGCATCGTGTTATACCGTGGACGAGGATGTCGCGAATTGTACAGATCCCATATCCTTTGATGAAGGTATGACTTCATCTGAGTCAGAATCATGGACGACTGCCAAGAGAGATGAGTTGGACTCAATCAAGCGAAACGGTGTATGTGAACAATGTGATTTGCCAGAATATAGGCAATCCATAGGATGTAAGTGGGTTCAAGAAGAATTACCAAGTCGATGGTATTGTTGACAAATACAAAGCTAGATTGGTTGCCAAGAGTTATACTCAGAAAGCTGGAATAGATTTCCAGGAAACCTACTCTCCATTGGCTAAGTTTGCAGCCATTCGGATGATCTTAGCCATAGTCGCATATATGGATTTGGAATTGTTTCAAATGGATGTGAAGACGACATTCCTTAATGGAGAATTAAAGGAGGAGATTCATATGCGACAATGTAATGGCTCTCAGGTTGAAGGTCAGGAGAAAAGAATTTACAAGTTAAGAAAGTCATTATATGGCTTGAAGCAGTCTTCACAGCAATGGTATCTCAAATTTCATGAGAAAGTTATCCAATTTCGATTTGTTGCAAATAAATTGGATAACTGTGTGTATGTCATGAAGAGAGGGAGTAGGATTGCAATCATGTCATTATATGTGGATGGCATTCTGCTTGCAAGTAATGGCATACAAATGCTCAATGAAATCAAACAAAAATTGAGCAATGAATTTGAGGTGAAGGACATAGACGAATCATCCCATGTTCTTGGAATACAAATAACAAGAGATAGGGACTCAAGAACATTGAGCCTTAGTCAGGAAAGATATTTGCATACTATATTAAGGAGATTTGGAATGCAGAATAACACTCCATCTCCAACACCACTTGTGATGGGAAAGAAACTCAGTTAGAGTCAGTGTCCTAGAAAGGGACAGAAACCTTTAGATGTACCATATGCACAAGCAGTGGGAAGTCTAATGTATGCAATTATGTGTACTCGACCTGACTTACCCTATCCAGTAAGCTTAGTCAGTAGATATCAAAGTAATCCCGATCCATCATATTGAGAAGTTGTAAAGAGGATTCTTCGATATTTGAAAGGGACAGTACATATGAACTTGTGTATCAAGCAGAATCGCTTGAAATCGTAGGATACTCCGATAAAGATTTCGGAGGGGATGTGGATGATAGAAAATCCACATCGGGTTACCTGTTCATGTTTGGTGGTGCAGTCGTTTCTTGGGGTAGCAAGAAACAAGGATGTGTATCTCAGCATACACAAGAGGCTGAGTACATTGCATGTAGCATGGCCACCACTCATGCTATATGGATCAGGCGTTTTCTAGAGAATCTAACCTTGAATTGGTCTAAGGGTCAATTGAAATGTATTGTGACAATCAAGCTGCGATAAGTTTGATTAACAGTGGGGCTAATAGTTATAAAGGAAAACACATTGAGATCCAATATCACTATATACAAGATATAGTGGGGAAGCAAGAAATCACCGTAACATACATACCTACCAGTGACATGTTGGTTGGTTCCCTTACCAAGGGAATAGCAACAGGAACATACATTAAACATGTTGGTTTAATGGGACTCAGGAATGTATGAGTCAAGGAAGAGGTTTCATATGATCCTCATATGATAAATCTCCATGAATATACTACACAAATAGTGAGAGCATGTACGTTTTGACCACTTCGGTCAAGTGGGAGATGTAGAATGGCCTCCGTGACCAGCGTGGTCAAGCAACCGCCTCCGATAGTTGCGGCGAGGCCGGGTCTCACGGAGACCCTAACCGCTGGGCGTGAAGGATGGGGGCGGACATAGCGAGGGTTTACGCCCTATTAATAACCTCCCACGGGGAGGGGAATGCCAGTGCACACAAGTTTGTCGATCGGGAACCCCCCTCCGATCTAATCCCTTATCTCTCTCATTCCTTCCCTCAGATATCTCTTAAGAGGAAGAAGACCAAGACAGACCTCGATTAATCAGTCTGATCTTTCAAATTACTGGTATTTTCTTACCCTGATGTCCGAAAAAATGTGATGTCTTCCAAAACTCTAATCAAATATCGTGGTTATAGTTTTCTTCCCTAGTTCAACCCACTTATTTTGGTTTGCCCTGATGTCTGACAGAACAACAAATGCTGTTACATAGGAAGAAACAACTATAAGGTTCTTCCTTTCATCTTCTTACTCTTTCGATTCTGTACTCTAACATTTTTTATTCTATCATTTTTCTTTGTTCTCTCATTTTCTGTTGAAGGACAAAGGGTAGATATGGCATTTGGCATAAAAGTGTCTCCCCCTTTTGTAAACCCTAACCCTAAATCCTCTCTATATAATGAGGGTTAAGGTGCCTAATGTAATCATGGAAATCCTAATGATAATCTTCTACATGGTATCAGAGCCCTAGGTTTTCCCTAGGGATCTGCGCCAAGGCCTCTCCCTTCCCCCGACCCTCTCCCATCTCGCGCCGCCTCTCCCCTTTCCTTCCCCCATCGCGCCGCCGGCTCCTCTTCCCATCACGCCACCAGCCTTCTCCCTCCCTCCTTCATCGCCTCACCAGCCCTCCCTCCCGTCGCGCCACCAGCCCTCCCTCGCCATCGCCCCTCACCGCGACCTCCATCCCTCATCGCGCCAGCGACCTCCATCCCTCCATCATCGCGCCAGCGACCTCCCTCGTCATCGCGACGCCAGCGCTCGCCCTCCCTCTTCGCGACGCCATCGTCCTCCCTACATCATCGCGCCGCCAGCCCCCGACCAGATCCGCCCGCTCCCTTGGCTGCGCCATCGACGCCATCATCGCGCGCCATCATCGCGTGCCTCCCTCCCCCTTGGCTGCGCCCCGACTCCGCCCTTGGCTGCGCCCCGCGCCTCCCTCCCCCTGCTCAAGCCGTTGCGGCCCCAACTCCGCCGCTCCCTGTCAGATCTGCAACGCCACCTGTGCGACCCCGAGCCGTGCTGCCTTCTCTTCCGCCGTCACGCGCCCAGAACGTCGCCCTCCAGATCGCCTCGCGCCAACCAGGCCCCTCAGTGACTCACGACCAGACGCCTTCAACAAGCCAGCCTGCCCTCGTTCGCGCCACTCTACGCCAGAACGGGTTTGCTCAGGCCAGCCTCGCCTGCCCTCGGTCACGCCCGAACAAGGCTTCCTATGCTAGGGACGCACTCCTGACGGTTTTCAAACGACCATTTCCAGAAAGCTTCTTCCCGCACCTCGCTCGTCCGCGTACTTTTCATTGTCATATGTAATACGTCCTTTGCATATGTATTGATATGAAATAAAATATATATATATATAAAGGGAGAGAGAGCGAGAGAGAGCCGCATAGCCACCATCTTACAACATTGGTGGCAAGAGCTAGGGAAGACGCTCCCATGGCATCCGAGGTACCTACATCAGAAATGGACGGAGGTGGACATTCAAAAATGCCATCCTTTGGATCCATACCAAAATTCGATGCCACGAACTTCTCCATGTGGTCTCGTCTTTTTTTGATGATTGTTCGAGGATATGATAAAGAACATATCCTCCTCGAAGAAGAACCAACCAACAAGGTTGGAAAATACGGAACTTGGGTGAAAGACAACGCCATGGTAAGTTCGTGGATTATGGTTAGTGTCATCGACAGGATTGCTCAGGAGTTAGTCTACTATGAAAGTGCACACGATATGTGGACTTCACTGCTGGCCACCTATGGGTAAGATAAAAACTCTACTAAAATGTATCAATCTTTTCACGATTTGATGCATATGCGTCAGAATAATCGCCCTTTATCGGAGTATTTTTCCGCACTCAAGTCTCTAGTTGCCAGTTACAACGTATGTGCCCCTCTCTGCACATGCCCCACACAATGGCTACATCGACAGAATATGGCGACAATGATCTTTCTTGGTGGATTAGATCCAGTCTTTGCAGCCCCTCGGGATCAGATGATCACTTCTCCTACTCTTCCAACTATGGAGGAAGCATACAACACATTGTGTCGTCTCCCGACTGCTTCAACCCCTACCACAGATACTATAAGCCAAACGACGGCTCTAGCGGCATCCGGCCGGAGTCTCAGAGGCGGCTACAGGGGAAGAGGACGCGGTCGTCACTTGCAAGGACGGGGGCGCTCACACATACAATGCAACTTCTGTCACAAATTGGGACACACCGAAGATGTGTGCTACAGCAAACATGGACGTCCAGGACCATCAGCCCGGGTTGCGACTACAAACGTCGAAGGAGGTTCGATCGAAATCCCGCAAAAGGATTTCGAAGATCTTATGCAGCGCCTATCACAGATAAATCACAATGAGGCGACCACTTCCGCAGATGTTGCAGCTATCGCCCAGACAGGTACTGTTTTTGCTTCAGCCAGCCATCATAATCACTCACAATGGCTTATTGATACGGGTGCCTCCACCCACTTGTGTGGAAACCCTCGACTCTTCCGAAAGCTCAGAACGGCACCGAAGGGAAAGACTGTTCAGGTTGCTGATGGACGATCGTCACCAGTTACAGGAGTTGGGGATGTACCCCTTACCCCTACAATTCAGCTGGATAATGTTCTCTTAGTCCCAGACTTCCCACTTAGTTTACTCTCGGTCAGCCAGATATGTAAAGAACTTCGCTGCCGCGCAATATTTGACACATCTACTTGTGTTTTTCAGGACATACTGACTGGGAGGACGAATGGTACGGGCCGTGAAGAAGGAGGCGTCTACCACCTTGAAAACTCATCTGCCATGGTCGCCTATTCCACCCCTTCTATGAACCAGTCTACTCTCTGGCATCAGCGCTTAGGTCATCCGTCCGTACAAAAACTATGTCGGCTTCTACCACAAATGTCATCCATGAATACCATCACCTGCGAGGCTTGTCAAATTGGCAAACATCACCGAGCTACATTTCCCTCCTCTGGTAACCAACATTCTACTGAAATTTTTGATCTAGTTCACATGGATATTTGGGGACCCAGTCGGTATCCTGATCGACTGGGCCATCGTTACTATCTTGTCCTCATTGATGATTTCTCCCGAGTAGCATGGGTGTTTCTATTGAAAAATAAATCGGATGCTACTAACGTCATTATTAGATACATAGCAAATATAAAAACACAATTCGGACGAACTATTAAAACCTTTCGTTCCGATAATGGACAAGAATTTCTCTCTCATGACTTGCAAAGCCTGCTTCTTAACCATGGTATTTCGCACCAGACCACTTGTCCCTACACTTCCCAACAAAACGGTGTTGCTGAACGTAAACACCGTCATATCCTAGAGACCGCGCGTACATTACTTCTTGCTTATCATGTCCCATCACTCTATTGGGGAGATGCCGTCTTAACAGCGACATTTCTTATCAATAGACTGCCGTCTACAACTCTAAAAGAACAGATACCAGTGGAGATCCTATTTCCTGAAAAACCCATCTTTCCTATCCAACCACGGGTCTTTGGGTGCACTGCATTTGTCCATCTTCATGCACCGGGCAGGGACAAGCTTGCCGCACGTGCTGTAAAATGTATTTTTCTAGGGTATGCTGCAAGTCAGAAAGGATACCGATGTTTCGACACCCGCTCACGAAAACACTTTGTAAGTGCTGATGTCACCTTTTTTGAGTCAATACCTTATTTCTCAACTTCCACAAACTACCGCCCCTCAAATTCCTCCGTCGAAAGCCTCACCTTTCCATTACCTGTTCCAACTCCCACGTCTCCTTCTGAGCCAGTGCCACCTCCTCATGTATGTCCCCCAACGCAAGATTTGGAGACTAATGTTGTTACAGAGAACCAACTAGAGCTCCCGATAGCTCAACGTCGTCAAGCTCGACAATGTCCGTCAGTCTACCGGACTAAACACCCGATCAATGCTGCAGTATCTCTCTCCAGACTTACTCCAACCTATAAGAAGTTTGTGCAGGCTGTCTCAGACACTGTTATTCCGAAGAATCACATTGATGCGCTAGAAGATCCTCGTTGGCGTCAAGCAATGCAAGAAGAAATGACAGCTTTAGAGTCCAGAAATACCTGGGAATTAGTGGATTCACCGGCAAATAGTCATATCGTTGGCTCCAAGTGGGTCTTCACTATCAAATACAACCCAGACGGTTCAATTGCACGCTACAAGGCTCGATTGGTAGCCAAAGGGTTTACCCAAACCTATGGCATTGATTTCTTTGACACCTTCTCACCAGTAGCTCGTCTGTCAACGGTACGTATCCTTATTGCTGTCGCGGTTCAACTTGATTGGCCGTTACATCAACTTGATGTCAAAAATGCCTTCCTATATGGTGATCTCCATGAAGTGGTTTATATGAAACAACCACCTGGATTCGAGCGACAAGGGGAGTGTCAGAAGGTATGTCTTCTCCGCAAAGCAATTTATGGATTGAAACAAAGCCCTCGAGCCTGGTTTCACAAATTATCAGAAGCCTTACATGTGATTGGTTTCAAAAGATCGTCTTCTGATCATTCCTTGTTCACGAAAAGAAGTTCGAAGGGCACAGTAGCGATGCTGGTATATGTTGATGACATCATTCTTACAGGCGATGACTATGAAGAAATTGGCAGAGTAAAAATACATCTTGCAGAACAGTTTGTGATTAAAGATTTGGGAAAATTACGATATTTCTTGGGGATTGAGATAGCTAGATCAAGGCATGGGTTGGTAATGTCTCAACAAAAATATGCCACTGATCTATTGACAGAAACAGGAATGCTTGGTTGTAAGCCAGCACACATTCCTATGGATCCTAAAGGGCGGATCTTCGATGAAGCAGCACCAGAAGATGCTAGCAGATATAGGCGCCTAGTGGGTAAATTGCTCTATCTCACTATTACTCGTCCCGATATCGCTATGGCAGTTGGAAGACTTAGCCAGTTTATGGACTCTCCCAATATTAATCACTTTGAGGCATGCATGATGGTCCTTCGATACATCAAGCAGTCTCCTGGAAAAGGGCTACTATTCCGCAAAGACGGCAACCTCAATCTTGGGGCCTACTCTGATGCAGACTATGGAGGATGCTTGAAAGACAGAAAATCTACAACAGAGTTTTGCACATATCTGGGAGGAAACCTAGTCACATGGAAAAGCAAGAAGCAAGCAGTAGTGTCACGATCCAGTGCTGAGAGCAAATATAGAGCCATGGCACAAGCAGCAGCTGAACTGGTATGGGTCAAGTCCGTGCTAACTGACCTTCATGTCAAGTCTAAGGATATTATGGAACTAAGGTGTGATAACCAAGCAGCAGTATACATTGCAAACGATCCCATGTTTCACGAGCGCACGAAACATGTAGAGATCGATTGTCATTACACAAGAGATCTCATACAAAAGGGACACTTATGCACACAGGGTGTTACATCGGCAGAGCAGACTGCAGATATATTTACAAAGCCATTAGCAAGAATCCAGTTCGAGAAATGTTGTAACAAGCTGAGCATGTATGACTTATATGCTCCAGCTTGAAGGGGAGTGTTGAAGGACAAAGGGTAGATATGGCATTTGGCATAAATGGTGTCCCCCTTTTGTAAACCCTAACCCTAATCCTCTCTATATAATGAGGGTTAAGGTGCCTAATGTAATCATGGAAATCCTAATGATAATCTTCTACATTTTCCGCTGCCATTTGTGAAGCATTGGGCATCCAAATCAATGGTACTCACCTAGGTTGGAACAAGAAGAAGCTATTTCACTATTGCACATCCATTGCAATACGTCTGTATTCCAACGCATTTGAAGTTTTGAACTAAAGCCTAAAGAACAACTGCAAATGGCTTTTTCAAGCCACTACGGCACTCAAATGATTGAGGACAAGAAAAACCATCAATGGCTAGTGAACTCTCGTTAGAAGTCCGAGAAAAGATTCTAAAGATAGAGGGGAAAATGGGAAGACGGGAGGACGTATTTGCTCCACCCCTACCATGTGTTTCCAGGCAGCTCCTTGATCACTAACGTCGCTCACGAGAACAAGGCATATGGGCAAAGAGACGCCTTTGGGTTTGTGGAAGTGTTAAAATAAGACAGTCAGACTGATGAGACAACCTTTAAAAAATACGAAAAGTGCCTCCATAGAGCTTCCTTACATAGATGGAAATAAAAAGACTTAAAGTTACCTTGCGCACATTTAGCTAAAGAATCTATGAACAAGATCAATTTCAGTGGTTTTAGATAAAAGCTCAATCTATGCAGGGAACAAAAGTTAAAAAAACTTGTATTAACATTACAAAAACATGAGAGAATGCATTTAACAAACAAAGCCATATTAGTACCTTTTCCATAGAGCGCTGTCCTCAGAAGGGGCATTCTATTCTCCCAGCAAATAAGAGCACCAATTTTCCCAATAGGAGTTTCATAAACTGGAATAGTCGACCCATCTCCAAAACCCCATATCACACGTTCTAGTGCAGTCGGCATCAACTTTCGGTGCTTACCCAAGTACTTCCCTTGAGCATCAAAAAATAAAACAGTGCAATAGAGAGTATATCCTGACCTTTCAATCACTCCCATGACCAGGAAGACTTTATATTTTCCAGCCATTGCAGACAACCGTTCAACTTCAGGACCTATATAAAAGAGCTGGGAAATCAGAATTAATGACTGTGGATTCATATCAGATGCTGGGAACTTCGTAGGTAGGATTGCAAATCAAGAACAAAAAGATGTTATTTTCTATGTGGGGTTAGCACTTCATTTAAGCGATCAACACCGATGCATGTGTTAATCACCTGACCACTTAACACCTAGAAAGGAGCAAATTCGAATTGACGAAAAAAATGTTGAAACTAAAATAAGAACTTAATCGTTTATCAATCCAAATGTCACATATGCAGGTCTAGTGATGGATGCATAACATATGAGAAGGAAAAAAAGTAAATATATGTAAATACAATTTGATCCAATTTGCAATCTGGACAGTCAAAAAGGCTGAGTTTTATGTTAATTGCGGGTCATGGGTGAAGATCCGTTTAGCCACTGTCAATTTATGTAACTCATCCCCTTACCTTCTCAGGTTAACAAGAAAAACCCTGGCCTCTTGTGGAAGTCTACAAACATGTAGGGTCCCGTAATTCATCTCTGGACATTAAAGGTGTGCATGTTGAATCGTTAGGCTTTTGAGGATTTGTTTTCTCCACACGGTATCAGAGATGGCCTGATCAATCTTCTCCGTGGAGGCTATCCATGTGTGTTAAGATCTCCTTCTCATTCTCTTTTGATCTGCATGGTGACAAGTGTGGCTGGATTTTCTGGAAGGACAGCAACCACAAATTTGCCCACGCCCATTATTTCTTTCATTGTGATCAAACAGTTTTGCTGAGAGATATCTAACCCTCAGGGCATGTCTTTTATCTCTTTGAAATGTCTTCTACGTGTCACCCTAACCTTAGTTTCTCCCACTATAAGGATTGTTAGCGTGCCCACTTATATAAAAAAAATACCATTCTCGTTTCACATGGTATCAAAGTCACCATAGTCTTATGGTATGTTGCTTCTCTCTCCAGCTGAGAACCTCTCCTCCCCTCTCACCACACCCACTATATTCAGCCAAAAGTTGTCGCCCTTAGCCTGATGAATCCATATTCATCATCTTTATTTCTACAATTTATCCCTCTATCTTAAACTTATTAATTTATTTAACAATTAATTAAGTATATTTAATACTTAACACCTTGTAAATAATTAATGATAAGTATTGTTCATAGATAAATATATATTGAGTGTATTATGGTTCCCTTTATTTATGTGTTTTCCACTATTGAAAATCCAATAAAAATTAACATAATATTGTATATAATATTGTATATTATTCATTATACAAAAATAAAAAATAACAAAAGAAATAAAATAAGTATTTTTATTCCTTAGAAATACTTACAAAAATAATATCTATGTAGTATAAGGCATTTTTACCCCACAAACCCAATAAACTTCGTAAAATACCTTCTCGACCTTTGAAACATCGATATTCCTCCCTAGACCTCGTAAACTTGCTCCGTCTTATCCCGTAGACCATGCCATTAATTTTACTTTTACTTGAGTCAATAATGTGGGTTAATCTAACCAAAGGTGAGATTGATGGCCGATGTTCCACCTCCTCATCTCCGTTTTCCTCTTCTTCTTCTTCCTCCATTCTTCATCTTCTCCCTCCTCTTTATTTTCTCTCACTTCACCCCATCTCCATCCATCCACCAAATCATCAAAAGTTTTCTATTTTCACCAATAAATCATCCCTTCCGATCACGAAAATGATTTTTTTGAATTTTTTGGGATGATTTCTTTAACCGACTAATCGAATATTTGAGGCTGCTAAACAAATACACTACATTTTATCTCCCCCAAATCACAGGTAGAGTAGGAAGAGGAAGAGAGGATGGAACCCTCTGCGTGCAGCCCTCATTCGAGCACTCACGGCCCTCCTCTCCAGCATGCGCCACCGCTGTGTGCAGCCTCCTCTCTAACTTGTGTTGTCGCACACGCGGCCCCCTCTCCAGCCTGCACCGTTGCATGCCGACCCCGCATACTCCAGTTCACGCCCTAGCAACTCTCTGGTACGTGGATAGCTTGACGTTGAAGACGACAAGGAGGGCGATGATTTGCATCCTCGAACGGTGGCCGTGGAAGTTGAGCCGGGTGAGGCCACTGCATCCCCCATGTGATGAGTGTGTGGAAGTGCAGAGAGAGAGAAAGAGAGAGAGTTGGGCCATTCCCTTATTGTGGGTTCCTTAAACATGAAACCCCATCCCCCATGTGATTCCACATCTTAAAGCCAGTAAGTAATGGATACCTACTCGCACACACATCAAGAAGACGAGGTATTGTTGTCCCTTCATTAGTACACTTCACCTTCAACACTTCCACAGACAAAGCAGAGACAAGGAACCAAGCAAGAGAGAGGTGTACTATCCATGAGTTCTGTTCAGGATGATGCATGCGATGCAGTCCTCGTCCTTGGCTTGAGCTACGATGGATCTCCACCTCCAAAACACCACCAACCCAAGAAGGAACACAAAGGGGACCAATCCGAGCCTTCCCTCACGTTGGCTCTCTCTGATGAGGCCTTCCTCAAGAAGATCGCGATGAGAAAGGCGATCAACGATGAGCAGAGCCATGGGTCGTCCTTATCTACCGTCAAGGAGGAGATCGAGGTGGAGAGGCAGAGCAACACTGACAATGACAACGAGAGAGTTGTCAGGAAGAAGCTCGGGCTCACCAAGGAAGGGGGGAGGCAAAAAGAGTAGGGAGGAGTTATGAGAGGAGGAAGAAGGATAAAGGTGTAAATTATATAGATATGAAGAGTAAAAGAGTCCTATTTTTAACGGATTCTGTCTACCTTTGATAGACAAATGGATGTCTATTAACTACAAGGTATGTGAGGTAAGGTTTAACAAGTTTACGGGGTCGAGGGAGGAATATCGTTGTTTCAAAGGTCGAGAAGGTAATTTACAAAGTTTATAGGGTTCGTTGGGTAAAAATCCATGTATATAATGTATTTTGACTTTGAGTTCTAACTGAAAGTTGTAGATCTTGAAAAGATAAAAAACTTTCATGTTGAACACTTTTTATTTGACTTCATTTGATATTTTATTTCGATTTTATAAGATTCATTTTATTTATTTTCTGATTTGGGCCACATGGCCCAATCAGATCCAACCACATGGTCAGCCCTTCCTTCTTCAGTCACACCTCTTTGAGATCATCAGATCATTTGATCAGACGACTACGATTCACACCATCCCGCCTTTTCCCTGAGCCGTTTGATAATTGATCAAGCGGATCTCAGCCGCTCCTGCACGTCCAAAATTAGGACGTTGGATTTTAAGATCCAACGGTCGTGTTCCATCGTCAACCCCTGCACTAACTTCTCCAAAAGACGCAACCTTTCATCAGAGCCAAATTCTCCCATTTTTTGCTTGTCGGACTACATGTTTTCTTCTCCCAATTCCAGTACCGAGGTGTAGCCCTAACACTCTCATCCACATCTAGCCCTCCATAGCTGTCCCCCTCCTCACGTGAGAGACATGGAGATGGTTGAAACCACCTCCTTGCAACCGCTTGGAGAAGGATTAAAAACCCCACCTCCGGCCAACCGCACATGCACACATCCTCGTACGAAGGTTTCACAGAGCTTAGTCTTCTCCCCAGTGAAAATGTGAGAGAGATTGAGAGCGATGATGGTGAACACCCTCCGAAGAGATCCTTGACACTTCGGCCAAGACGCAGTGAGTCCCATTTTTTGCTCGAGCTTCAAGGCATGTCGTCCTTGTGAAGTGACAAGTGACAACCAGGAGCTTCGGTTGCTCCATCACAGGCTCCACTTCGCCTCCAACCATCTTCTCCACCTTCCAGGTTTGTTCTCAGTTCCCCCATATTCGATTTCTATCTTTTTATTATACTCGTACATACATCTTCACATCACTCTGATCATTGTCACAGCTTCATCGTGCATTCCCCATCCATGCACACATTCCAGGTCACTCTTCTTCTTCTTTCAGACCCCCCCCACACCCCCACTCAGGTCAATTCCTCTTCTTGCAAAGAAGAGAAACCCATTAGGGCTTCATATTCTACACTCCCCTAAAGCCCTCCAATCCGCTTAATTCAACCCCAAATTCTTCTATTGTGCCTTGGATATGTACTAATCCCTGTAGAACTTCATTGATCAGAAAGCTTAAGCTATCTCCCGTCATCTTTTGTTGCTCCGGTGAGCGTGTGTCGAGATGAAACACCTTCAGGTTGATCTACCCTCCTTTAAAGCGACACCACCCTCGTCGTACATGTACGATTCAAATCGACGTGAGGTCCTAAGAAGAACCATATAGCCTTCGTTGGAGACCAAGCGCTACCGCCGACTGCGGGGAGGAGGGATGCACAACGTACAATTATCGTTTAATTATAGATCGTATGGATCTAATCCTACGGTCTAAATTGAGAGTCGAGCCATCGTTTCGACCCTACATGCGTGGTTGGCCCGAACCACAAACGAAGCATGCAAATATAATGCTTCAGCCTCCGATTGGCCCGAGCCATCGGTTCGACCTCTGCACTTCAGCCTCCTCTCTCTATAGGTCGGTGGCCCTCCAATCACCGCGGGCGACGGCTCTCTCCCCAACGACATTTGTACTCCTACTCCCGCTCCGCTCATCTCCTCGAAAATCTGAGAGGGGGAGGCACATGAGGATGTGGAGATGGAAGAGCTTGCGAAGGATGGTTCTTGGAGTCTGTCGAAGGAGAAGACGCGACTTTCGAGGGAAAAGGCCAACTAGCGAGGTGGTGCTATCGGTGTGGTGCGACAGACCACCTATTATTGGCATGTGTATATGTTGTGCAGTTATGCTTTCGATGTGGGCAACTAGGGCACCGGTGAAAGGAGTACCCATCGAGAGGAGGGCGAACAAAGAAGGAGACTCCACTGATTTGCGCTAAGGACACACATGAGAGTGTAGAGGTGGAGGCAACAAGCACAGAGGCTACAATGCTAATCCCTCCTCCAAGGCCGATGTCTGATGCAGTGTGGGGTGCTTTGCTGCTGCATTTATCGAAGGAGGTGGTGAAGGAGTATCCATTAGATGGGCTTGTGGTAGGGAAAGGAGATGAATTGATCTTGAGGAAGCTACGAGAGAGAGGATTTTGGCAGAGAAGGAAGGAGGGATCAGCGTCGACACGGTGTGGTTGAAGGGTGGAGCTCTCTGCATTAGAGGGCTTTAATTGGAGGGAGCAAAAAAAGCCTTCGCATGGGTTTTAGAGTACATCAAGAGGTACAGTCAAATGACAAAGACCCTGATTCCTGGATAAAGGCGTTGGGGATGGAGAGATTCCATGGAAGCTCTCCATAGCCAGAGTTCCACTGAAGTGCAGAAAGAGAGGTGTTACAAGAGGTCCTCGAGAAGGTCGGTGATGTGGTGGATATCTGTAGCACTGGCATGATGCCGAGCGAGGGATCGAATGTGGTGCTCCTGATGACGGGAAAGCCATCGTAAACGCCCATGCATGCTACGTTATGGATTGGTCGGAGACCTGAGTTGTTATGTCTTGCTATCGTTGAAGGAAGGGAGATCCATCCTTTACAAAGAAGATAAAGCCCAAAGGTCCTTCTCGATAAACCTTACCATTAATTTCGGATCATTGAAGGTGGTGGCTTTTGGTGATCCCAAGGCCTATTTGGTCTTGAGTTAACAGTCAAACCTGATTCGCTTTGAAGGCAAGGTCCCGATTTGGGGGACTTCTGGGCCACACCTGAGTCCAACAGCTACCGACCCGGACCCAACTGCAGGGTCCTCAAGCCCAAATTCGACTACAGGCTCCCTCATATCGGATTTGAATTGGCGGTTATTGGACCCCCACTACCGAATGTTGCAATTCATTACTTAGGCACCATTATTAGTGTTGGGAAAAATAAGAACTTTGTTTATTCCTTGAGCCCTAGGCTCTCTTATATAGGGAGAGACCTATGGGCAAATTACATACGGTAGACAAAGAGAAATGGAAATAGGTAAAAGATACAAGAACATAAAATAAACTTCTACACTCCCCCTCAAGATGGAGCATAGATATCTATCATGCTCATCTTGGATAAGCACTTCTGGAAGGGGCCCCGAAGTAAAGCTTTGGTAAGAATGTCTGCCGTTTGGTCTACTGAGCTGACATGGGTTGTAGAAATGAAGCCTTTCTGGATCATATCATGTAATGGCAATCAGCCTCGATGTGCTTTGTCCTCTCGTGAAATGCATGATTTATTGGCAATGAAAAATGCAGCCTGATTGTCGCATTTTAGAGACATGGGAAGAGGAACATCTATATGTAGATCTGACAGGACTGCGCAAACCCACATCACTTCCGTACATGCTTGGACCATAGCTCTATGCTCCGATTCAGCACTGGATCTCGCAACCACGGTTTGCTTCTTACTCTTCCATGAGATAAGTGACTCCCCAACAAATATAGCGAAGCCTGGTGTAGACTTCTTGTCCTGTGGGCACCCTGTATAGTCTGCATCTGCACATGCTGAGATAGTAATTACCCTCCTTTCTAAACAGCAGTCCTGCTCCTGGAGATGACTTAAGATACCTTAGTATCATATGTATAGCATCCATGTGTACCTGATGAGATTGTTCCATGAACTGGCTCACTTTATTGACTGCAAATGAAATATCTGGTCTGGTAATAGTAACATAAAGAAGCCTTCCAACCAGTTCCATGTATCTCATCCTGTCAACCTCCTCAGTATCATCATCATACATCTTCATGCTTGGATCCATGGGTGTAGAAGCAAGTCGACATCCAAGCATACATGTGTCACTTAGCAAGTCAGTGACATATTTTCTTTGGGCCACAAGTCCTTGTTGATTTCTAGCAAACTCCAATCCCAGAAAATATCTAAGCACTCCTAGATCATTGGTAACAAATTCACGGCCCAAGAATCTTTTGCTCTTTTTATTCCCTGCATATCATCTCTTGTAATAAGTATATCGTCAACATACAGCATAATGACAGTTGTACCTCTGGAAGTCCTCTGTACAAAAAGAGAATGATCTGCATTCGACCTCTTGAATCCTTGCTTCTCAAACAAATCTGAGAGCTTCTGAAATCAAGCTTTCGGGCTCTGCTTTAGGCCATAGATTGCCTTATGAAGTCGGCACACCTGTAAACACTCCCCCTCAACAGTAAACCCAGGTGGCTGCTGGATGTAAACTTCTTCCTGAAGATCACCATATAAAAAGCATTCTTGACATCCAATTGAAACATGGGTCAATCACGGCAACAGATAAAAGAATCCATAAGGTAGAATAACGAGCAACAGGAGAAAAGTGTCAAGATAATCTATTCCGTACGTTTGAGTAAAGCCTCGAGCAACCAGTCGAGCCTTGTACCTTTCAATACTACCATCTGCATTGTGCTTCACTGTAAATACCCACTTGCAACTTACAATAGATGCCCCGGTAGGAGCTGGAACAAGGCTTCAAGTACCTCTCGACTGAAGGGCAGTCATTTCTTTCTCCATAGCCATACGCCATCTACCATCAGCTAATGCCTTCTGGTAAGTCCGTGGAATGTTCACAGCGGATAAAGCAACTGCAAACCGCCTGAAGTCCCCTGTCAGACGCTCAAAGATGACATGAGAAGCAATCGGATATGAAGCACATGACCGCTTCTACTTTCCTAGAGCAATAGGTAAATCAAGTTCTACATCTGTTGTACCACCATCCGTGTCATCCCCTTCCTGAAATAGCCCCTGTTGAGAAATACCATCAGTCCCATCGTTAGAATTAATGTTGTCAGAACAAACTTGGGACATGCTTGATGATTGACTATGATCATGAGCAAGGAATGGTCGTCGACTGTAGTGATGTAATAGAGGAGGAACCATAGAAATGGGAGGTGGAGGTGGAGGAGGTAAAACTGGTGGAGGTAATTGTGGTGGAGATGGTGGTGGAAGGACTGGAGCTTGTGGTGGTGCATACATGGGTGGAGGAGGAATATAGATCTCATCATCTGTGTTTGATGGTGTCAATCTGTCATCTGTAGGAGAGAAAAACAAGACTAAAAACGTGACATCTACACTGACATAATACTTCCGACGTAACAGATCATAGCAACGATACCTCTTTTGAGTCCTGGAATACCTGACAAAAACGCATCTAAAAACCCTAGGAGAGAGCTTGTCAATCCCTAGAGAAAATTGGTGTACGAACGCAACGGACCCAAAGACACAAGCTGTAAGGGAGAACAACTCCTTGTCAGGAAAGACAAGGGAGAAATGTATCTTCTCCCCCAACATCGACGAGGGCATGCGGTTAATGAGGTAACATGCTGTGAGAACCGCATCGCCCCAAATGAGTGCGGAGCACAACTCTGGACAAGAAGCATACGAGTGACATCAAGAAGGTGGCGGTGCTTTCTTTCCGCGACACCATTCTGATGGGATGTGTAAGCACACGACGTTTGATGAAGAATGCCATGAGATGAAAGGAATTGAGATAGTATATGGGTACAGAATTCAAGGGCATTATCAGTTCGCACAATTTTGACAGAGATGGAAAAAATATTCTGCACCTCTTTATAAAATTCATAATAGTATTGCCCGCTTCTGATTTATTCTTTAACAGGAAAACCCGAGACAAACGACTAAAATCATCCACAACAACTAAATAGAACATGTGTCCCTGATGATCGGGAACACGACTTGGACCCCAAATATCTATATGGAAAAACTCAAATGGAGAGCTACTGCTCCGACTCTGACGATTAGGGAAGACGGGCCGATGATGCTTCCCTACTGACATGCTTCATAGTTGAACGATGAGCGGGGTGAGATTTGAGGAAAGACTTGACGTCGTTTCTGAAACGGAAGATGACCGAAGCGCGGATGCCATAGATAAGGAGAGACAGGTTCAGTAAAATGAGTTAATGCTCCAGCATAAGGTGTTTGGACCAGTCGATACAGCCTGCCTTGCTCACGGCCATGTCCAATCACGTTGCCCGTGAGAATGTCCTGAAACACAAGAGATGATGGGTCAAATATTGCTCGACAATGTAAATCCTTAGTAATATGACTAATTGACAGTAAATTCATTGAGAAATTAGGAGCATGAAGCATATTATGCAACTGCATAGAAGGTGTTAAGACAATTTGTCCCTATCCTGTGATGGGAGAATGAGTCCCATCGGCTATGACCATTGTCCTTCCTGGGGAAACTTGTTTGTAGGATGTGAGTTGATGTCTGTCTCCACACAAATGATGTGTGGTACATGAATCTACAATCCATTCTGAGGTACCTGAACCCTGGTAGAAAGTAGAAGTATGAGCTCTACCTGAGGAACTAGCTTCTGCAGTAGCAGCAACGTCCAAGTTGCTCTCTGAAACAGGTGGAGTACTCGCTGGAGGCATGATATCTCGTAATCGAGACATAAGTTCATCATATCGTGGATCTAATTCGGGTGTAGCGCTATGATGTTGAATCTGTTCTACTGCGCGGGCAGATGCTGGGAAACCATGCTTGGAGTAGCATGTATCTTCCGTGTGACCAGTCCGATGATAGTAAGTATACTGTGGTCCACGACCACGGCCACCCCTACCACGTGGTCCCCGTCCATGAAACTGAGATGGGTTACCTCTTCCGCGAGAGGCTGCCATAGCAGAAGAATTTGGCACAGTAGCAAGGCTTGAGATGTTGATTCGGCTCAATCTCCGAAAAGCCTCCTCCATGAGAAGAATGGTAGCATCTGCCAGAATCTGAGAAGAAGCAGCCTCATACTGTGAGTCAAGAGAAGCTAGAAAGACTCCCATCATCGTGACATTCTGATATGTCTTCAACTGCTCTGGAGTAGCAGTGAGAGACATGAAGCTATGAAGCTTCTCAAACACTCCCCACAATGCAGTGTAGTGAGCATGCAGGGGTCGACCATTCTGCTTTATCGTGAAGATGTCATGCTGGAGCTGTAGGATTTTTGTCTCATTCTTGGCTTGTGAATATGTGGCAGCAAGAATGTTCCACATGGCTTTGGCAGTAGCTTGATGCAAGACATCATTAGCAATGTCTGGAATCAAAGTACCGGACAACCAGACCTGAGCATATGCGTCATCAGCCTCCCATGAGGCATACAACCCTGTCTTCTCCGTTGGCTCGTCTTTTGTAAGAATATGTTTCTTATCCATCAATTTCATTAGGCTCATGAACTGCATGGCCCATAACTCGTAGTTCGACCCATCCATCTTCACAATAGACGCAGGACCTCTGAAGGCGCATGTGGTGGGAATCTCTACCTTGCTTTCTGACATGATAACTGGAGACAACTAGGGTTATAGACCAGATAAACTTTGGCCTACACTGACATGACAAGGTTTGGTTGCATGTGTAGACTTACATAACCAAACCCATCAACCTGGAGGTGTAAGCGAAGGGCCCCTTAGAGAGGGAATGGCAAGATCCTAGGAGCGGCGAGGCCTAGGGACGGCGGTACCGTAGGGGCGGCGGGACCCTAGGGGCGGCGAGACCGTAGGGGCAGCGGGGCCCTAGGGACGGCGGTACCCTAGGTGGCGGTAGGACCCGAGGTGACGGCGGGGGCCGAGCGACGCACGGAGAGGGGGTGGGAGCCATGGGCAACGATGCCCTGGGATGCTAGGAAGGTGGAGGGATTAGGGCTGGGGTTCGGTACGAGAGCTCCGGTCTAGGACCGTCGCTCTGATACCATGTTAGGAAAAATAAGAGATCTATTTATTCCTTGAGCCCTAGGCTCTCTTATATAGGGAAAGACCTATGGGCAAACTACATACGGTAGACAAAGAGAAAGGAAAATAGGTAAAAGATACAAGAATATAAAATAAACTTTTACAATTAGGGATGAAAATGAATGTGAATATATTCGATTCTGATCCACTATCGTATTCGTTTTATATATATTTTGACATTCGTATTCATATTCGTTTTAAAATGGATGGGGATATGGATATCAATTTGACATTCGTTAATATTCACATTCGTATTCGTATATCCGTTTTCGTACAAAAGCTTAGTGATAAATTTATTTATAACTATGTGTAACAACATTTTATGATTCCATTCACCGTTGTTGATATAGTTGTTATGAAATTACTATATATGTTATATCTATTTTATGTGTAAACCATCCTAAACATGTATATTTTAGTTAATCTATTTAAATATTTATATTATTATTCGTATTCGATTCATATTCATTTTACATTCGCATTCGTTTTTAAGGATATGGTAACACATTTTTCACATCTGTCAATATTTGTATCCGCATTTGTATTCGTATTTTAAAATGAGTAAGGATATGATTATACCTACCTTCGTATCCATATCCGACCGTTTTCATCCCTAACCATTATCCATCCGCTTGCGGGCGTGGTATTGAGCACAACAGAGGAGATTCTTGGTTTGGAGGACGTTGCCGTTCTGAGGAGGCCATCGTTAGTTGTTGCCCCCCGTGGTCTTCAGCAACTAGGGACGAACACAACCTTGGGGTCCCAGGAGGGCCCCCTTAAAGCCAAGGGGGCTAACTTCTCGAGGAAGATGGCCTCTCCGGAGCGCCAGGCGATGGCGGCGACCTGTAACAATCGTGTTAATGGCAGCCTTTTGGCACCGGAGGCTCTGCATGTCATAAGCGACAACGGTTTGGTTGGTTTCAAACCTGGAGCTGGGGTGGCTTCTCAAAGATGGCCGGTGGCCACCTCACGTAGGGAGAAATTTAGGGGTGGGTTGAAGCACATAGGCTCATTGCAAGGGTCTCACAAGGGATCTATTTTAGTTGGGTGTTCACTTTCTCGAGGAAGCATTGTAGGACACACACGATGGACTGAGAATCGAGGTTATTGGAAAGTGGATGTGAAGCGGAAGAGAGGGAGGGAGCAGCGGTAGGAGATGGATGCATGGATGAGGGGTATGTGGTGGCGCTCGAAGGGGGAGAAAGGGGCTTTTTACAGGGAAACGGGGATATTTAGGTGAAAAACTTGCCGATTGTAGAAAAGGCTATTAATGTGGTTGCAGCGCCAGCAACGAACGAAGAAAAAGAAGCAGAGAAGTCCTTCGAGCTTGCACTTATACGAACAGTGGGGGTACAAATGGCAAGGGCTTCCCCCTTGGTTCCTCAATGAAGCTCATCTCATAGAATGTGCAGGGCCTGGGCCAACTGGAGAAGCAGTTGGCGGTCGGGTCCATGTTGGCTATGTGGAAGACTTGATATTGCTTGCTTACAAGAAACTAAAATAGATTATCGGGACTCAATCAAATAGGACTTCACCTCATGTCCTCACCTTAACGAGTTCAGAGTTGCATTGGCGAATGGGACCTCATGGGGTATTGTGGTTGTGTAGAATGGAGACATTTATGAACTAGTTGATGAGGTGGTTGTGATCCACTCCGTCTGGGTGATATTTATGAGCAAGTCTAACCATTCTCGATTTGTGGTTACGTCAATGTATGGCATCGCGGAAACCTCCGCAAATACGGTGTTGTGGGATGAGTTGCTCTTGATTAGAGTCTGATTTCCAGGGACAACCTGGTTTGTGGGCAGTAATTTTAACGCCACGCTGTATGCGGAGGATAGGTCGGGGGGAGAGGCACGCAGGACCCAGGCTCCGACCTATTTGGGAGGTTGGTGAAGGAGCCTGCTCTGCATGTTCTAGGTGCTGCTAATAGTAGATACACATGGAGTTCATCCTCGCGGTCGCGTATTGACCGCTTGCTTCTCTCGGTTGAAGCTATGGAGATGTTTAGCCTGGCATCGATCACCTCCCTTTTGAGGTCCAGATCAGACCATACATCTTTGTTTCTTGACTCGTGCAGTTATAGAGGCTCTTCATCGTATTTCAGATTTGAAAGGTGTTGGTTGTTGGATGGGGAATTTTGAGACATGCTCAGTGCTTTCTAGGCAGAGTGGGTAGTGGAGGGGTCGGCTACAGTGAGACTTGCTTTATAGCTTGTTGCTATGAGGTACAGATTACCGGTGTTCAAGAGGGAGACTAGGTCTACGCGTGAGTTGAGCAGGATTCATACGTAAGACGAGGTGGTCATGTCGGATCTGGTGGAGGATGTACGGGAGTTGGATGAGGAGGAACTAGTGAGCTGAATGGTGATTCAGAAAATCTTGAAGGAGGAAGATCAGAAGTGTAAGATTGAATGGAGACAGAGATCGCGGCAGAAGTGGTTGATGAAGGGTGATGTTAATACAAGATTCTTCAACACGGCTGCAATGGTCATAGAGCGAAGAAACATGATACATTCAATGGAAGTGGGGGAGAGGAATTTCTTAGGGAGGGAGAGGTAGTATAGGCGATCACGGATTATTTCAAGGGCATGAGCAGGCGCACCCCACACTGTCGTTCGTGTTGGTCGGGGTTGCGGGTGAACCATGTTGCGAAACTTGGTACGGAGGCACTGACGAGGCAATTTGGGGTGTTGGAGGTACGGGAGGCCGTCTTTGGGTTCAACCCGGATGGCTGCTCAGACCGAATGGCTTTCCTGTTTTCTTCTACAATGAGTTTTGAGATCTGATTGCGGATGAAGTAATGGAGGTCGTGGCGGAGTTTGAAGAGGGAAATTCTGGGTTTGATCGGCCCAACCACTCCTTTATTTTTTCTGTTACCAAAGAAGAATGTGGCGATAAGAATTGAGGATTGCATGCCCATTGCTTTATCCCATGTGATTTATCTTATTATAGCCAAGGTGTTGGCTAATCGACTGAGAAAGGTACTGAATGAGATCATTCCACCAGTTCAGAGTGCCTTCTTACCAGGCTGGAATCTTATGGATAGTGTCGTCTCAACTTCAGAGATTGTGGCAGATTAACGTAGGAGGAAAGTTCGGGATGTTATATGGAAGGTGAACTTTTAAAAGGCGTATGGCCATGTGGACTGACGCTTCATATGGACTACTCTGCACAGAAGGAGGTTCCCCAACAAATGGATTTCGTGGATGGAGAGGTGTGTCACAAACACGTCTTGTGTGGTTCTTGTGAATGGGCAGCTGAAGGGAGGGTTTTCCAGCCTCGGCGAGGTGCTCGCCAGGGTTGTCTGCTAGCACCCTTACTTTTTGTACTCGTGACTGATGATTTAACGATTATGGTTAACTGAGCAGTTTCGGGGGCTCTGCATCAAGTACTCAAAGGAAGACATCTTTATACCCATCCTCCAATACATGGATGACACGACAAGGCCCTAAATTTCGGTCTCGGTCACCATTTCGGTGACCGATCGAAACGGAATTTTGGTGGAATTTCGGTCGAAATTCGACCAAAATTTCGGCCATTCGATCATTTTTTATACTAGGGCTCTCATATTTCGATCATTTCGGACATTTCGGTCGAATTTCGATTTCGGCAGGATATCGATATTCGATAGAAATTCGACCGAATTTCGCTGAAATTTGAGGTCATGTGACACGATACTATTTGTGGAGGGTAGCGTTGACAGTTGCAGAGGATTTTCAGTGGTCTTGGACATATTTGGAGCTGTATCAGGGTTGAGGTTGAACAGGGATAAGTCAGAGTTCGTCCCTTTTGGCCTATTGGATGCAGAGATTGATACGTATGTGGGTTGGTTGAGGTCCCCACATAGAGTCCTACCATTGTGTTACCTTGGTGTGCCTCTGGTGGCTGGTCGGACATGCACCGTTGATTGGTTACCGATGATTGAGAAATTAGAACAGAAGCTGGCCGGGTGGAAGTATGTTTGCCTATCCAGGGGTGGCGTGTTGGTGTTGTAACGCTCGGTTCTGTCGGCGATCCCTATCTTCTTTCTATCCTCTACATTGATGCATATGAGAGTGAGGAAGAGGCTAGAGACCGTAATGAGGTGCTTATTCTGGTCATCGTCACGACAGTCTAAGTTAATTCCCTTTGGTGGATTGGAAATTGGTGTCGTGCTTGAACGAGGATGGGGGTCTTGGTGTGCGGAGTTTGGAGGAGATGAATAAGGCCTTGCTTGGCGGGTGGGTTGCACGTATTTGGGGGTATTGCGATCGTCTGGTCCACAACATTAATCGAGAATTTATGTGTTGGGACTTGCGTTCCCTATGCATGACGACCTAGGGTTGTCACACTCATATTTTTGGAGGGGCATCTGTAGTGTGGCATGATGTACGTCCTTTTTTTAGGTTAGTGGTCGGGGATCTCACAGCTTCCGCTTCTGAACTGACAACTGGAGCGAGGGCGGGATCTTGGTTGCAAGGTTCTCGAGGTTAATTGCGATGATAGAATATCCGGACTCCTCAGTGGCTGAGGTCTGGGGTGGGCACTCTTTTTTTCCACAATTTCAATTTAAGCTCTCAGATCAACGTATGGAGGAGGTTCTGACTTTATTTGTGGAGCTCGATGGGGTGGCTAGACACATAGACGGACGAGACTGTTAGATATGGCACAATGGTTCGTTCTTAGTTGGGAAGGCCTACAAGGAGACAAGGGGACTGACGATCTTTGACCCAAGGCCCTAAATATCGGTTTCGATCACCATTTCGGTGACCGGACGAAATGGAAATTCGGTCGAATTTCGGTGGAAATTCGACCGAAATTTCGATCGTTTTTTGTACTAGGGCCACCATATTTCGGTCATTTCGGCCATTTCGGTCGAATTTCGATTTCGACAGGATAACGATATTCGACAGAAGTTCAACCGAATTTCGCTGAAATTTGAGGCCATGCTTTGACCCGGAAGGGTGTACGGCGGATCGTAGGCGGGGTATAGAAGTGGAAGATCCCGACTCATGTGAAGGTTTTCATGTGGATCCTCGGGACGGGAAGATTGTTGACGAGGGACAGATTGGTGCATTTCGTTTAAGGGGCGGATTCGATCTGCCCCAACTGCTTGGAGTTTGTGGAGGAGACTGATCACCTATTCTTCACCTATTGTAGCTCGATGAAGGTCTAGAATCGATTCGGGAATGAAGTGGTGCATACTGGAAGTGTTTCTAGCTTTTGGTGCTCAATTGGAGCAGATTAGAATGGCATGGAGAAGGAGAGGTTAAGGTGTGTAGCAGTTATCTGGGCACTTTGGATGGCTTGAATGGGGTGATAATTTGCCAGGATCGCTTCTACGTTGAAGAATGTTGTGGCGATGCTAACACAATGGCTGAAAGTTGAACCATGTAAATTGTATCTTCTTTTCTTATTTGAACAGGCGTGTAATAATTTTTGGTCATAAATGGTAAAGATTTTGGCCATACACATATAAGGTGCATGTCTTTTTTTCTTTAAAAAATAATCAATCTCAATCAATCAAGATCCCAACCAATTGTTCAAATCAAACCGAATCTCTTTCAAGGATTACATGGAATCCAACTTTACGATATTAAAATTCTAATTTTCTCAAACATAATCATAATAAACCTCAACTTCAGGACAACGTCTCTGTTGGAGTATTTGGTTGTGCGCCTATTGAGTTGTAGATGGGTAAATGGATACCTCCAGGATCCATTTACCCCATCCAATCTTTAGTCCCACATCTATCAGCTTGGAGATGTGGAGACTCGGTGGGGGCTATATAGAGACCCCCACACCCCTGTAGTCAGATGAGAAAGTGCAATGAACACATACGCCCTCTGAGGCATTCTCCTGTGGTTTCATCCCGCTCCTTAGGGAGTAGGGTTCCACGTAAAAATCATGGTGTTCCATGTTTTATCTTTCTGTTCTTATGCTCTGCTTATCATTCTGCTTCCGCATTGTTATTTTCTAACATGGTATTAGAGCGGGTTCGATTCTCGAGGATTTCATGTTCTTTGTTGTTCGAGATTCAATTAATGTTCATTCTTGAAGATCAATTTTTTTATGAAGATATGATTTTGGTCAAGTTGATTTCTAGGGTTTCTTTGAAAATCCTAGTCATGGGGTTCGGCCGCATAGGCTCCAACATCACGGTGGAACAATCCTTTACGCTCATCCAGGCCACGTCCCAGATGCCGCACATCATCTCCAGAGGCCGCGCATCCAGGCCGCACATCCAGGCGCGTCGAGCCCTGCAGTTCTCGTCATCTCCTAGTTGCGCACATCAGATAAAAAAAGAGTCGCACAAGCGCAGCCCTGCTTCAGACTCGGGCATCTTCTCGTGTCCTCAAAGGCCTGGGTGCACCTCCTCCCCGTGCAATCCCCAGGCCCCAGCAGGCGGCGCCCTCGCAACCCCCATCTTCTCCGAGCGCGCGCAGCGCAACTCCTTCCTATGCGTTGGCGTCGCACATAGAGGCTCCCAGGCGGAGCCCCCTGCTCCTCCAGATCTAAGAGTTGTACGACGCGAGCCACACGCTTTACGCAGCACCAGCCTAAGGCGGAGGCACCAAGCTTCGGCGGCGGGCCCTAACCGCCTCTAGGTCCCACATCGCCAGGCGAAGCCACCGCTTCCCATCGTGAAGCTCCTCGCGGTGCCCTCGTCTCCACGCGTCCGGCTTCCTGGTGGCACCCTAGACCCATGGTGCGAAGCCGCCTCCTCGAACCTGACCCCGCGCCACCCGCGCCTCCCAGCGGCGCCTCTCCTCATCGCGCAACACAAGCCGGCTTGAAGTGCGGAGCCCGCCGCCACCCATGTGCCATCGATGGCGCTCCCTTCTGCGCCCAGCATGGAATGAAATTTCGTGAAATTTCGACGAAATTTCGCCGAAATTTCGGTTTCGAGAGGTCATGGGTATCGAAACTCCTATATATATATCGATTTCCCGGATTTCGACCGAAATTTCGATGATATTTCGACATTTCGATCCATTTCGACCCATTTCGATTGAAATTCATGGATCTCAGTACAAAAGTTCTTGGATTTCGACCGAAATTTCGGTGATATTTCGACATATCGACCCATTTCGGTTGAAATTCATGGATACATGGTATGTTGAGACAAGATGGTACATACATCGATTACTCAACTTGGGGAGCTTCTTCCCCTTTGGGTTTAAACAATGGAGATGAAAAAACTCTATAGCTTCTATATATTTGATATAGCTTGTTCCTTTCATTTGTTTGTCATTTATCTTCGTAAATAGATGCATCTTTATTGTAAGTATGTAATTAATTCTGTAATTCATTCGAACTTTATCTGTGACGGTTATTTCTATGAACAAAACATTGTTTAATTAATCATTATCTACATTTTTAAATAAAAAATTCTTTTCTATTTTTATGAACAAAAGATGTCTTCTAAGTGTTGTTAACTTAGTTATTTTGATTTCCATTTACAGTATCTATCAGACTGCTCAACAATATGTCTGATATGACCGATATGGTGTGATATAAGGTGCATGGATGAGAGATGTGTGTGATATAAGTGTGCATTTGGAAGATGTTGTTTTAAGATATTGGATTGGATGATATTAATTTCCAGTACATATCAGTCAAGAATCAACATTAACATCGATTTGACCGATACAACCAATATGACCGATATGACCGATATTTGCGATCTAAGGGGCATATATAAGCAATATGTGTGATATAAGTGTGTATTTGTAAGCTATTTATTGTTGTAATAACTCAGAAGATCTTAATTTCCAAAAAAAACATCGAAAAATGGCTTTTTTGAGTCATTTTTGACATTTCCACCGAAACGGTCGAAATTTCCCGAAATTTCACCGAAATTTCGATTTTGGAGTGGACCGAAACGAAATCGAAATCGAGATTTCGAACCTTGGCGCCCAGGCATCGCCATATCGAAGGGCTCCATCGTGGGCGACGGCGCTTTCCAGAGAAAGGGTTCCCCCATTGGGAACCCTAAAAGCCCCCCTGCACGTTACAAGAAATATAAATTGTTCTGTGAGCTTGTTTAGGCTCGGTCATTTTTAAAAAAAGGGGGGGTTGTTTTTTGTAAGGGTCAAGGGGGCCAGTTCAAAAAAGAAGAAGAAATTTGATAAAGGTGCGTACAAAAGAAAAGTCGTACGCAAAGCAAAAAAAAAGGAAAAGCCGTAAAAAATAGCAGCGGCTTATTTTTTAAAAAAAGTGTGACGGCTAAAAAAAGGGAAAAGGCCGAAAAAAACTTACGAAGAAATTTTTTATGGATGAATTATGATGTGAAAAGCCGGAAAAAAATGACGGCTTATTTGTTTTGTTTCTCCCCATCATTGTTTTCTTCTCCCAACTTGGTCGATGTTTGTCATTCCGACAAGTCTGGGAGAAAGGGGGAGTATATGTAGAGTCACAGGTCTATTCAGATTCTCCAGATACATATTTCAGACCAGCCGGATTTTTCAGACTCTACGGATGATCAGTTGTTCAGACTCGACGTCAGTTTCCCAGTCTGCAGTTAAAGATGCGCGAGTGTGCGATCTTCAGTTTCGTGGTCCCCATCTTTTCTTGTTGTTTCGCCAGAGTTTTCATGTGAGCCATAGGGACTCCATAGCAGAGAACCATTCCCTATGCCAGGTGGGCAAGGGTTTTCATGTGGTATCATAGAGACTCCATAGTAGAGTACCATTCTTTGAGGCAGATGGGAGAGACCCAGTTCTCCGACGAGGAGACTCCAAGCGCAGTTTCAGACTCGATGGTCAGATTCCGAGTCCTCAGTTTGACTCACACTCCAGCCCGTTCGTCCTCCTCACCTGCACGACATGAGAAGCAACGTCCTCGACAACAGCCGAAAGTTGTGCGCGTTGAGTTGATATTGTCTGTAGTGTCATGTATTGTGAGTTGAGTTTCTTTCTGTTTATCCAAGCTGAGCATTGCATGCTCCAGCTTGAAGGGGAGTGTTGGAGTATTTGGTTGTGCGCCTATAGAGTTATAGATGGGTAAATGGATATCTTTAGGATCCATTTACCTCATCCACATCTACCAGTTTGGAGATGTGGAGACTCGGTGGAGGCTATATATAGACTCCCACACCCCTATAGTCAGATGAGAAAGTGCAATGAACACATACGCCCTCTGAGGCATTCTCCCATGGTTTCATCCCGCTCCTTAGGGAGTAGGGTTCCACGTAAAAATCATGGTGTTCCATGTTTTATCTTTCTGTTCTTATGCTCTGTTTATCATTCCGCTTCCGCATTTCTATTTTCTAAAAGTCTCCATCAACTCTTGAGTGCAAACAAGCGAACACCCTAGGAACTCGATATCTCCTGTGAAAGTGGGGCCAAACAATCTACCAATATCCATCATCAAGACCTAGATGTAATTTGACAAGCTCGGATAGCTTCCCACCAGAACAAAATTTAGAGAATAAGAAGCGGTTCCTCAACCCATCATTGAGGTATGCTTCCACCATGTCTTGGTTGTGATGCATTCTGTTTGGAAATGATCAATCTTCCAAAAGCTGAAACAAAGGATAGGGCTTGTGCAATATTATGCCAAATGTCCTCTTTCTCCATATCAGAAGCATCGAACCCCCTTGGCATCATAATCAAGTTGTGAGTATGGGTGTTCATGGGGCGAAAAACCACCCCATTTGTGCTTGATCCACTCCAAATCATGTTATCGGATCAACAGATTGACCCACGCCAATCAAAATGGTTGTTCATTGGATCAGATACCATAATGTGAAATGGATAACTGATTACTGGTGGGTATCCACGGACATAAAGCATCACAATCAATTTTGTATTATAAGCAGTAAAGGCCATATCAGTATCTGTATCGATATTGGTACTATGTTGACGCCATATTGTCAATATCAAATCGAGTTTGTGAATAAAATAGCCTTGAAGGCCAAATATCGACTATAACGGTGATATATCGGTCACCTGTCGATACCGATATATCGCCGATATATCGCGATATGGCCTTCTATGGTTATAAGCAATACAATGCACCTGCAAAGATCAAAAGCTCCTTTAATTACTTCGATAACCAATCGGCTTCAAAAACAAAAAATAGATTGGAGTAGAGTGTCAAGAGTGGGTGTCCAGATCTGGAGCTCAGGATGCTAGGTCATGTCGCGAATGGCAGAGCTGGTTCAATGAATTTTTGATTAGTTGAACAATATTAATCACATGGTTTTCGTAGTTAAGAGAAAATGATATTTAACACGTTCAACCAAGATTAATGGGCACGTCATATGTATTAGAAAATCGGAAGCGGAAGCGTAACATGGAAAAAGATAAATAACAAGAAGAAAGAACAGCGGGATTTTACGTGGAACCCTACTCCGTGAGGAGCGGGATGAAACCACGGGAGAAGCCCTCAACGGGGCGTGTTTGTCTATTGACTTTCTCAATGGATACAGGAGATCTAGGGCTCCTTATATAGCCTCTCCAGAGCCTCCAAGTCCCACCACTGGACGATGTGGGACTAAACACTGGATGGGGTAAATGGATCTCCTCCAGGATCCATTTACCCTGCTACAACACAATGGGCGCATACAACTTATACTCCAACACTCCCCCTCAAGCTGGAGCATGCAATGCTCAGCTTGGACAAACAGAAAGAAACTCAACTCAACGCTACAAGACACTACGGACAATATCAACCCAACGCGCACATTGCTGCAGTCGAGGACGTTGCTTCTCATACCGTGCAGGTGAGGAGGACGAACGGTCTGGAGTGTGAGTCAACTGAAGACTCAGAATCTGACCATCGAGTCTGAACTGCGCCTGAAGTCTCCTCGTCGGAGAACTGGGTCTCTCCCATCTGGCTCAAAGAATGGTGCACTGCTCTGGTGTACCTATGATACCACATGAAAACCCTTGCCCTCAAGGGAATGGTCCTCTGCTCAGGAGTCCCTATGGCTCACATGAAAACTCTGGCCGAACAACAACAAGAATGATGGGGACCTCGAACTGATGATGGCAACATATGCTCATCTGAAAATGACCGCACAATCGTGCGTGTCTGAAACTGGAGACTCGGAACAATGATCATCGAGTCTGAAACTGCGCATCAAACTGGGAATCGGAATCTGAACGTCGAGTCTGGAACTGCGCATGAAGAATCTGATAACTTGTAGAGTCCGAATATCGGCTGGTCTGACGAATCTCTGAATCTGGACGAAGACATGTGACTCTACATATACTCTCCCTTTCTCCCATACTTGTCGGAACATGAACATCGACAAAGTTGGGAGAAGACAAGATAAATAGGGGGTAAACAAAACATACTTGCGGCTTTTCAATTTTCATTTTTTTAAGCCGCCGCCCTTTTTTTTAAGCCGTTTCAATTTTTTTCTGGCTTTTCTTGCAATTTTTCTTCCGGCTATTTCCATTTTTTAATAGCCTACAATCATTTTTTTTAAATTTTCCTTGCGTACTATTTTTTTTGTGTACACACTTTTTTTTAAAAAAATACGAAACGACCCGCTCGGCCCCCAAGACTAACTGCCGCGTTTTTTTAAGACCCGCGTCTGGGCTGGGCTTCTTTGGCTCCCCCATTTTTTTTATAACCAGCCTTTAGGGTTTCCAGGGAAATTGATCATTAAAACAAAACCGCTATAAGATTTCGTGGGGACCCCCGCTCGAAGGAACGCCGCCGCCCCTTGGAGCCGGGGTGAGAAGGGAGGCGCGGCTGAGATGCGCGATGGCGCATGCTGGAAGGTTCGCGATGGCCTGGCGGATAGGATTGCCTCGCGCGTGGAGGGGGATGGACTTGGAACTGGAGGGGCCTGGATGCTCGCGCCGCCTGCGCGAGATGTGCGGCTCGTCGCCGCCTTCGATCTGGAGGGTGCCGCTGCTCGATGGTGGCGCCGCCTGTTGGACTGGAGTCACGCGCAGGGGGCTCGCGTGCGCGCAGGAGGGAGAGATACTGGGATGTCGCGCGCCTGTAGCGAGGATCTCGCGGGAAAGGGTGGAGAGGCGTGAAGGAGAGGCGGCATCGCCGCTTGGAGGGCCATCACCAGGAGAAGCCTGCAGCATGCGCGATGGGGATCTGCACCATGGACTGACGCGCGGGACTGGGCGCACGTTGTTCTCGCGCGATCTGCATCTCCTGGAGGAGATGGGGGATCCCGCCTGACCTGTGGGATCTTCTTTTTTTTTCTCTGGGCAGCCATCGCGGGCTGGAGTCATCGAAGGATGCGAAATAGGCCCGCTGTCATTGCCACGTTCTCGCGCCGTGCTCGATGTTGCGCCAGGAGGACCGTCGCGCGGAGGGTCCAGGGGATATTAGGGCTGGAAGATGGTGCAACCTCCTCGTGCGACTAGAGAGGATGGGAACATCGATCGGCACAAGGCATGGAGGGCAGCCCCTGATCTGTTCTCGTGCCGCCTGCGCGAGAGGGCGGTTGCTCGGGATCATCACGAACTGGAGATCTAGGGTTTCAGAAAAGCCCTAGACATTCTTTGAATTTGACGATGGTGAAAAATCTCGTACAAACTTCCTCAATCAATAACCGAAACACAATCGAATCTCGAACGTGAATAAGAACATAAAAAAACTCCGAGAATCGAACCCGCTCTGATACCATGTTAGAAAATCGGAAGCGGAAGCGTAACATGGAAAAAGATAAATAACAAGGAGAAAGAACAGCGAGATTTTACATGGAACCCTACTCCGTGAGGAGCAGGATGAAACCACGGGAGAAGCCCTCAACAGGGCGTGTTTGTCTATTGACTTTCTCAATGAATACAGGAGATCTGGGGCTCCTTATATAGCCTCTCCAGAGCCTCCAAGTCCCACCACTGGACGATGTGGGACTAAACACTGTATGGGGTAAATGGATCTCCTCCAGGATCCATTTACCCTGCTACAACACAATGGGCACATACAACTTATACTCCAACAATATGCAATCAAAAGGAATGGAATTGAATTTCCAAGTAGATTATTGAGAATAGAGACTCAAATATCCATCATATGCCATGACCTTTAAATTCTTAGGGAATGTAATCTCAAGAATTTTGTCGAACTTCATGGTCACGAAATCATCACAGGATCTGTTGACTTTCAACGGCACCAGCATCAATATCACACCCATAACCAGCCCGATCATCTGCCAAATCGCTTCGGAGTTGGACAGCTCCATCATGAAGGAAATTGTTGCACCTTGTTCTGATGGTTTTTACCGGACATTAATGTAACATCCGGATCTGCACAAACCCGAACCTGACCTGATTAGAGTCTGTATAACTCAATAAAGTTACTAATCGATGTTAAATAACATAAATCGATCAACTGATCGTGAATCAAAAATCGTTCGGGCAAAAATCGACCGCATCGTAATGCGTGTCCGAAAAAGCCGCGACGCAAATTCGGAAACCGCAAAACAAACCGAGACCACCCAAAAATCCGATTCAACAAAATAAGACTAACGAAATCGACCGTTCGTCGATCGGAGGTCGTTTGATATTTTAAATTCGTAAAATTTAATAACCAATCAAGACCGTATCTCGGAAATTTCGGGGATTCATCTTTGACCCGAAGTATATGAATATTATACTCATATTGATCGTTGTTCAGAGACGGTCAAAACGAGCTATTATACACAAAAATCCAACAATCGAGGTGCATATACGGTCAACTTCGGTTTTCTAGATATAATAGGGCTATTGTAAAAATAATATTAATAAAAAAATAAATAAATAGACTGGTTATAAGTACAGACAACAGAGCAGACTGCTAGCTGGTTCTTCCCACGTCAAACTCTTCTCTCCATTTGGCCCAAGAAGCTTATCCACCTGTCAACACCAAATTTCTTTCTCCCTTATAAGTATCACCATTTTCCCCCAACTCTCTCAAATCTCCACCGAGAGAGAGCTCCAACCTCTCCCAATTTTTGTTGTTGCCGATAGCAACAAAAGTTGTTGCTTCCCTCCCAAGCATCTGGAAGCTGCTACCACCATTCCAGTCAAATAAAACCCACGAAGGGCTGCAAGAACAGCCACCATCTGCTGCTCCACAAACAGATGGAAGCTGCTGGAGCCTCTCTTCAGCAACTACAAGGTACTGTTAACCAAGTAGCTAAGGTTCTGCTGCTTGAAGCTCCTGCTCCCTGATTCTTCAGCAGTATTTGATGCTGCTACACACAATCAACAGATGAAGGATCATGTGCTGTGACTTCCCTCTCTCCTGGAGTTGTTGCTGTCCAGCAACTCTGAAGTGTTGATGTCCTCTTTTCCAAGAGCTCCGATCTACCAAGTGCAGTTGCAATTGGTCCAAATAGGGTTGCATGCATAACATTTGTTCTCCAATTTGGAGCAAATCCAAAGGTACAATCTAAAACCTTCCTCTTGCTGCCTTCCATGGATTTTTTTTTCACATTTGGAGGTGGTGTTTTGGGTTCCTTATACATGGATTTTGTCAGCATGTTTAACCTACTAATTATATCTGCTGCATTTTACATACAATGGAGAGTAACTTGGGGGATATCTGATCGTGTACACTCTTGATATTTATCAATTCCTTGAGATCCATTGATTCTGAGTACATGTTAACTTTTATTGAGATTCCTCACATTTCTTAAAGCAGGAAGAGTTCCAATTAGTATTATTAGTTCCAATTAGAAAAAAAAAATTGTAAGAAATCTGGAACTATTTCAGAATCAAATATAAATTTAGGAGATTTACATATTGTAAGAAATCTGGAAGTTTTCCAGAATCAAATTTAAATTTTATGATTAATGTTTACACATGAGATTCACCTGAGATTCACGTACTGTAAAGAAGCAAAATAAAAATTATATTTTCTGAATTAAAATTTACTCCTGGGTATAAGATATATATATTGAAAGAAATATGGAAAACCTCATATTTGATCACCATGCAAGACAAATTTTATCTTCAAAAGATAAATCTAATTAGGAACACTTATATCCTTTCTCACCACCGTCCAGCAAGCTCTTTTTCTCCAATTTGAGGCAGCAAAGGTATAATTCCATTTTTCTTTGTTGCTTGCATGAACAGTCCTGAACTTCACTCTTGTTGCACTTCAAATGACAACTATTACTTTCCAATATGACTGTATTTGTGAATGTGACTCTCTACAAATTTATGGCATGGAATATTTTCCTCTTCTACTATTATTGAGCATTGCAATGAGATAAGACTATAATCAGAATTTTTTAGTTTTCACCAAATTGCATTACCTTTGCCGTTGTTCAATCACTTTATGATCCTCTTCTTTGACTATTTTATATTACCATATGTGTTCCCTCTTTCCCTAGTATAGAGGCCAGTCATTATCCATCTAGTCCAAGGGATTACCCCATCATGTCCTCTTCTTGTATTTTGAACATGGTAATCCTTGATTAACCACACATTGTTAGTAAGGAATTAAATACCAGACGTATGAATCCTTCAGCATGTGTATACATATCGCTAATCTATAAGTTGAGTACATGTTGCTTAATATGTAAGTTGAGTCTAATACTACATGGATTTTTTCATTAGTATCTCAAGCTGGAATCAAAAGTGTTTATAAGTTGAGCAAAAAGTGATAGAGAATAGCCTTGATCCAGTGGTACTGAATTAGTAAGAAATTTCAATAAGGATGGGAGTCGGAAGGATGTTGGTGCACGGGAACAAATCTTGTTTGAGTATACTTTCCTCATGATCGAAATATTAAAATCCTTGAGCATCAAATATGATCTAAGTAAAGTTAGACATCACTATACCAATTCATGCTACGGAGTAGGCTTGATAATTAGGATGATTAAAAACAACGAGTATCACCCACATTCCTTGTTAAAAGAAATGAATAGTTTTCAATCTTATAAATAGGGACCATTGGATTTAGAAATCGAAAAGCATGTCGCTTAGTTATTTCTGGGATGGCATTGATATTTTCATTATATCCTTGGATCTTGGTCAAGGGATACTGTGAAATTGCTGGAAATTAAGGATGACTAACAATTAATTTATGCCGGTTATGGTGACCTTACGCCTTACTGTGCGAGGGGGCGGTGACCCTCAGCTGGGCGGAAGATTAGGAAGCCCAGTTAGGGCAGCGGCCGCTTCGTGCGCGGGTCTAGGATCCCAGTCTTTTTCTCGGTTTTTCACGAGCGCTCGCAGTTTTTACGCCTCTCTGGGATCCACAGGTTTTCTTTTAAAGACCAGTTCCGCTGACCCTTGTTCTTTAGGGTACCTAGGCTGGAGGACCCTTGGTTTTAGTTTTTTGAGCTCGTTAGCCCGTACCGGTCGGGCCGGTTTTTCTTTTAGAGCGACTTTTCTAGAGAGTCTCTCTCACCCGTCTCAGTGGCGTAGTTTTGGAGTAGACCTATCCCTCTATTGGACCGCCCTTCCAATTAGAGGGCGAGACGGAAGAGCCTCTTTTATAGGCTACTTCACCGCTTGAGTTTTATTTATTTTTCGCCAACAGACTTGGCGATGCTACATCTGAATCATCCATGTATACATCTGAATCCTCTATGGCTACATCCGAATCGGTTACAGTTGAATCTGAAAATGATACATTTGAGATTGGATTGAGTCACAATTGAGTTGGCTAAAGTTGAATTACAGTTGAATTGGTTACATGGAAGCTTGGTTACAGTTGAGTTGGTTTCCGTTGAACTAGTTACTCTTCTGCCAATAATTCATGGCAAAGAGAAAAGACCATATCATAAAAATCATCCTTATTAGGCTATCCACTAAGCTTGAGAAAATCAACAAGGAAAGAATCAAAACCCCAGATCCATCATATACTCTTACTATGATCAATCCACAAGATTCTTAAACATCATTATAAGCATTATAGAGATAATGATTATATCAGAGTCTCATCATTCATATTCTCAAGACCAATCAAACTTGTATTATAATTAATAGAAAGGCAATGGCTTAAATATGGATCACATGATATTGGTATATAAATGATTAATGTGGGTAATTAGTGTAGGATGAGTAGAATGGGGTTTTACATACCAAACAGCTTGAAAGCCTGTTTCATTGCAAGTAGCTTTAAATTTTAATTGTCAAGGCCAAATTACTTGCTTTCTTTTGGAACCACTAAATTTTCTGTTATTTTTAATTAACTAAGATTTACTCAACAATTGTTGATGTTCTTTTCTCCCTATTCCATGGATTGCAGGCAAAATACCTGCACCGTTGTATTGGGAGAATTGAATGTCAGTTTCTGAAGCAAAACATATCAGGTATGTATGTTATAATTTTGTTCAAGGATATTATTAATGCTTTTATTTCTCTTTTGATACAATTGGGATGCATGTATATAATACAATTCTGTTATTACATGTTAACTACTATGGGAGTTTATGCAATATAATTGTGACATATTGTAGTTCTGTGATTTGTTAGTTAATGTGAATGTCGTTCGTAAAAAAAAAATCCATAATTTCTAGTTCCTTAATGCGATCCCTAGCGAACATGATACTACAAATGATATGTAAACGGTTTCCCGGATCCAAGAAGGAGCGGGCCTTACAGTTTGGTATCAGAGCAGTGGTACCCCGCTACATACATTCGTAGTATTAAAGTTCCGATCGCATTAGGTCTTGGATAGCGATAATTCTTTGTCTTGTCGCGAATCCGAAAGGGAAATATGACATTCCAATTTCCATAACCACAAATGTCACCCTTTGCAACTAATTTCCAAATGTATCCCTAGAAGAGAAAAAGCATAGTTAGAAATATCCATGAACATTAACTATTAATGATATTGGTTCTTACATAGAACCATGGCGTCCTGAACCGATCTTTCTGTGTTTTAATTGATTCTGAAGCGATAGATGAACATTGAGTTTCTAGCAAGTAGAGTTGCAGAGACCATAGATCCTCTCTATCACATCCATAGGTTAGGTGGCCAGTTGTTCAGCATAAGACTGATAGTCAAAAAGTTACCAATGTTGATTGGTGGCCACGAGATGATTACTGACTGTCTACTACTACAACTTGACAAGTATGACCTGATTATGGGAGTGGATTAGCCGTCAACTCATTATACCTAGTGAATTGCTTCATGAAGACGGTTGTCTTCAAGATTCCGAACATATCCGAGATTACCTATAAGGGTACATTACATGACTCCAAAATGGAGTATATCTCAGTGTTGAAAGCTCGAAGACTTGTTGATGAGGGATATGATTCATATCTAACAATTGCTCAAGAGACATCTGATGGAGAGCTGATGGCTCAAGACATCACGATAGTGTTAGATTACCTTAATGTGTTCTCTAATGACTAATGATTTGTCAGGTTTAATGCCTGAGAGAGAGATTGAGATCACATTACGGCTAGACCTCGATAGCTCCTTATCACATGTCACCGACCGAGTTGAGAGAGTTGAAGATGAAATCGCATAAATTACTTGACGTAGGTTTCGTAAGGCTCAACACTCCACCTTAAAATGCTCCAGTTCATTTTGTCAAAAAGAATGATGGATCGATGACAGTGTACATAGATTACATTCAGATGAACAAGAAAACGGTGAACAACTATTATGCTCTGCCACACGTAGATGACTTATTTGATCAGTTACAGGGATCTTCGATATCCTCGAAGATCGACATTCGACATAGCTACCATCAAGTGAGGATTAAAGAGTCAGATAGTCCGAAGATAACATTCAAGACTCGATATGGACATTATGAGTTTGTCGTAATGTCGTTTGGGCACACAAATTCCCCTACAACTTTTATGGATATGACGAACATGATTTTCGTCCATACTTGGACGAGTTTGTGATTGTATGCATTGACGATATGTTGATATATTCCCGAAATGATTAGGGATCACATCAATAATCTAAAGACAGTCATGGACATACGTCAAGAGTACAAGTTATATATCAAGTTTAGTAAATGTGGTTTCTAATTATCCCAGGTCTCATTCCTTGGGCATGCCATTTCTAGAGCAGGCCTTTAGGACATTAAAGGAAAGATTGACGGCTGTACATATCTTTGCATTTTCTCCAGGCACTCAGGACAATGCTGTATATACAAATGCTTCAAGAGAAGGTTTAGGAGCGGTTCTGATGCAACTGGGTCACGTGATTGTTTATGCATCACATCAATTGAGGTTGCATGAGCGGAATTACCCCCGTCCGTGACTTAGAATTGACAATAATTGGTTTTGCTTTGAAAGATCCGACGCCACTATCTCTATAAGGTGAATTTCAAGATTTTCGTAGATCGCAAGAATTTGAAGAACGCCTTTGTTCAGAAGGAGATAAACATGAGACGATGTCTTACCATTCTGGTAAAGGAACATGGTGGCAGATGCGCTTAGAAGGAGAGCTCATGCACATACGACAAACTAGCTATACACGTGGGATGTACTCACAAGCTTTAACTAATTAGCATCCATATGAGAGTGCATCTATATATACTGTCGTGCATCAACGATTCAACGGCCTTTAGAATTGCATATTAGAAGGCCAGAGATCAAGTCCTTGGATTTGAGACAAATACATGCGTGCTAACAAGGGCAAAAGTGATAATTATGTGAAGACTAAGTCTACTTTACGAAAGGATGGCTACATCGTTGTGTCCAACGATGAGCAATTGCCTAAAGATTCTTGATGAGGCACGCAGCTCACAACTGTCTTCTCATCCTGGCAGTACGAAAAATGTATCGTAAATCTGCACCAACATTCTGACGGGTCGGGATGAAGCGTGAAGCAGCACATCATGTTAGCAGATGCTTGACCTGTCAGATGGTCAAGGTTGAGCATAGAAGACCACCATGATTATAATAGTAATCTCCCCATTCCCAAGTAAAAGTGGGAGAGTACGTTAATGAATTTTGTTACTAGACTACCGAGGACACCATGGTGACCACAATGCTTTTGGGTTGTTGAAAGATTGATCAAGTCAGCTCATTTCATACCTGTCAGCATAACCTACACTCCATCTAGGTTGGCTATATTGCATGTGCAGATCATTATCAGGTTTCATAATATACCACGTGAGGTAGTGTCTGACAGAGACTTGATGGCTTACATCTCACTATTGGCACTAGTTCTTGTCAGCACTACAAACAGAGCTGAAGATGAATTCCGCGTACCATCTACGGGTTGACAGACAAAGCAAACACACTATTCAGATACTAGGAATTACTTCGTCAACACATCCTTGGGTGAAAAGGATCTTGGAAGGACCACCTGCCATTGGTAGAACTCTCACACAACAACAGTCATTATCCCATTATTAGTTCGACATCATTCGAAGCCTTTACGGGCAGAGATATCTCATACCTCTCAGATAGCATGAGATATGAGAACATACTCTTTACTCTGTAAGATCTCTTTGGGAAGGAACTATGAGGATTGTTGATCGATCTTGTAAGGGGAATGCTTCTGATGACTCAGAGCTGCTAGAAAAACTATGCAGACTGTCAGAAAAGAGAATTGAAGTTATAGGTAATCCATTGAGGTTATAGGTATATAAATAGGGACCATTGGATTTAGAAATCGAAAAGCATGTCGCTTAGTTATTTCTGGGATGGCATTGATATTTTCATTATATCCTTGGATCTTGGTCAAGGGATACTGTGAAATTGCTGGAAATTAAGGATGACTAACAATTAATTTATGCCGGTTATGGTGACCTTACGCCTTACTGTGCGAGGGGGCGGTGACCCTCAGCTGGGCGGAAGATTAGGAAGCCCAGTTAGGGCAGCGGCCGCTTCGTGCGCGGGTCTAGGATCCCAGTCTTTTTCTCGGTTTTTCACGAGCGCTCGCAGTTTTTACGCCTCTCTGGGATCCACAGGTTTTCTTTTAAAGACCAGTTCCGCTGACCCTTGTTCTTTAGGGTACCTAGGCTGGAGGACCCTTGGTTTTAGTTTTTTGAGCTCGTTAGCCCGTACCGGTCGGGCCGGTTTTTCTTTTAGAGCGACTTTTCTAGAGAGTCTCCTCTCACCCGTCTCAGTGGCGTAGTTTTGGAGTAGACCTATCCCTCTATTGGACCGCCCTTCCAATTAGAGGGCGAGACGGAAGAGCCTCTTTTATAGGCTACTTCACCGCTTGAGTTTTATTTATTTTTCGCCAACAGACTTGGCGATGCTACATCTGAATCATCCATGTATACATCTGAATCCTCTATGGCTACATCCGAATCGGTTATAGTTGAATCTGAAAATGATACATTTGAGATTGGATTGAGTCACAATTGAGTTGGCTAAAGTTGAATTACAGTTGAATTGGTTACATGGAAGCTTGGTTACAGTTGAGTTGGTTTCCGTTGAACTAGTTACTCTTCTGCCAATAATTCATGGCAAAGAGAAAAGACCATATCATAAAAAATCATCCTTATTAGGCTATCCACTAAGCTTGAGAAAATCAACAAGGAAAGAATCAAAACCCCAGATCCATCATATACTCTTACTATGATCAATCCACAAGATTCTTAAACATCATTATAAGCATTATAGAGATAATGATTATATCAGAGTCTCATCATTCATATTCTCAAGACCAATCAAACTTGTATTATAATTAATAGAAAGGCAATGGCTTAAATATGGATCACATGATATTGGTATATAAATGATTAATGTGGGTAATTAGTGTAGGATGAGTAGAATGGGGTTTTTACATACCAAACAGCTTGAAAGCCTGTTTCATTGCAAGTAGCTTTAAATTTTAATTGTCAAGGCCAAATTACTTGCTTTCTTTTGGAACCACTAAATTTTCTGTTATTTTTAATTAACAAGATTTACTCAACAATTGTTGATGTTCTTTTCTCCCTATTCCATGGATTGCAGGCAAAATACCTGCACCGTTGTATTGGGAGAATTGAATGTCAGTTTCTGAAGCAAAACATATCAGGTATGTATGTTATAATTTTGTTCAAGGATATTATTAATGCTTTTATTTCTCTTTTGATACAATTGGGATGCATGTATATAATACAATTCTGTTATTACATGTTAACTACTATGGGAGTTTATGCAATATAATTGTGACATATTGTAGTTCTGTGATTTGTTAGTTAATGTGAATGTCGTTCGTAAAAAAAAAATTCCCTAATTTCTAGTTCCTTAATGCGATCCCTAGCGAACATGATACTACAAATGATATGTAAACGGTTTCCCGGATCCAAGAAGGAGCGGGCCTTACAATTAATGACCGCCAATTTTGAATTTTACGGTGGTATCGAAATGTGTATTAACTCAGCCATGGCCGGTCCCAAGCCCGGGTAAATGAGGAGGGTTGCGCGTTAGGTAGCCGACAGCCAGCGCAGGAGAGATAAATTCGTAAATAGTGTTCTTAATTTTTCTAAGAACACTATTTATGAATTTATCTCGAAACCGTTCGGATCTTTTAAACATGGATTTAAGCAAACAAAACAGATAGCCGACCCTACCTTAATTGTGGGAAAAGGCTTTGTTGTTGTTGTTGTTGTATCAAAATGTGTATTAAATGATCCAACATTTGTAAATTTTATAATCAGCAAACTGTTTCAGAAAACCTGCAGTTAAACTTTAATAAGGACAGAAAGCCGGTGCAAGTATTAGTCAGTGAACAAGAGAGGATATAAAGATTAAACAAAACTTTAATAGGGACATAAAGCCGGTGCAAGTAGTAGTCAGTGAACAAGAGAGGATATAATGATTAAACAATAGAAAAACAGGAGCACCAAAGGAAAGGTTGGGGGAGAATGATGTACTCGTGGGAATAACCGGGATTGATTCATGGATCTTTCATTCAAAACCAGAAAGGCACCATTGGGAATTGGATCACTTGGAACGGGCACCCAAATCGCGCCATTGGAATGGGCACCCATAACCCAGGGTCGAAATCATTCGAATAAAGATCGGGTATCAGTCGGATCCAATTGCCATGAACAGCTCTAGGACTTGTGAGTGTGCCCGGTTAGACTTGTGTTTCAGTAAGCACTTTTTTATAAGTAAGTAAATGTATATTTCAAAGGAAACATGTGTGCAAAAAGTTCGGCTCCATGGTAGCCAAAAATTGCGGTCGATACAGACTGGGTAGAGGCTAACAGGGTCCTAAGAGGCACAAAAACTTAGGATCCAATAATTTACTTTGTGATTAACTCGTAATGGTAGATAACGCTGTTTAGAAAAACGTCATCCGAGTTGGAGCACGACGAGGTCCACCTACGGTTGCGCTCGGTCCATATGGACTTAACCACCACAACAATGAGGACGGAGGCCGCTCTGCGAGTACATTTGTCTGGAATTCCAGCCACCCATGGAAGAACGAGCGGCAGTGGAAAGCTAGGGGGACACGGCAACCGTAAGACCCTGCATGCCCGGTGCCAGATGCTGGAGGAGAACGGGCAGTCGAAGAAGAGGTGATCGTGAGATTCAGCCGCAGCCCCGCAGAGGTAGCAAACATGGTGCTCACATGAGCCGAATCTTGCCAGACGATCAGTGGTTGGTTATCGGCCAATAGTAGCGCGGTAAAGCACGCAGGCAAAGCTCGGCGGCGTACCATGCATCCGGACAGTGGACGCCCAAGGTGGCGAAGCAGCTCTATCTCGAAATATGTCATAAGCATCGGCGAAGGAGAAACCCTTTGACGAACGAATCCACGCGTATGGTTGGGCGTCACCGGCGATTGCATGCCGGATAGAACTCCTACTACCCAAGATAACCCGCCAAAGCCGGGAGCTAGAGGTGCAGGCCTGCACCTCCCACAATGAGCAGGAGCTGAGATACTTAGATTGCAAGTAATTAGCCCAAATGGAGGAGACATCCGTTAAGAGCCTCCAAGCCCAAGAGACGAGCATAGCATTGCGCAACGCCACAAGGGAACACACCCCAAGCCCCCCTTCCAACCTGGGGAGGCAAACCGTGGCCCAAGAAATGTCGTTTCGTCGCTTCCCCAAAGGAAGTCAGCACATAATGAGTTTATTATGTGCACCATCTTCAACGGAATAAAGGTCCCAGCAACCCAATAAAGAAAGACACCACGCACGATCGAGTTAATCAGCTGAGCCCGGCCTGCCATGGAGAGTACCTTGGCTTTCCAGTCCTGGATGAGCGCCCTTATCCGGTCCTCGAGTGCCCGGGAGTATGAACTTCTACCCGAGGAAGAAGATAACGGAAGGCCCAAGTAAATGGACGGCAGAGATTGTCTAAGGATACCCAAGTGGAGAGTGGAGGCGAAGTCATCGGGGTGCCATTTAGATCGGAAGAGCTTGCTCTTCCTGGGGTTGAGATGCAGTCCAGAGGTTGCTTCGAATGAGTTGAGAATCTCTTTGACGGCCATAAGGGAGCGAAGTGTGCCCTTTGCAGAAGAAGAGGAGATCATCGGCATAAATAAGGTGGGTTGGAGCAACACTCCTCCCGCGACCCAACGTCATGAACCGCCCGTCAAGCACAACCTCTCGACCAAGCACGAGAGCGACTCCATCCCAATGGCGAATAACAAAGGGCTAAGGGGTCTCCCTGCCTCAACCCCCTGGAACCCCTAAAAGGCCGTGGGGGGTTCCATTGATCAAGATGGAAAAGGAAGTGGTGGAGATACAATTTTCCATCCAATTAGTCCAAGTGGGGGGGGAGCCCCAAAGCCTTAAGCCCATCGATGATGAACGAGTGTTCAATGGAGTCGAAGGCTTTGCTCAAGTCAATCTTAAGGCAGGCCTTGTTGCGCCCCGACCTCCTATCAAAACTCCAAAGGATTTCATTCGCAAGATTGCTATTGTCGCTAATTGAGCGACCCTTGATAAAGGCAGTTTGATTCAGCGAGATGAGTTGCGGAAGGACCGAGCCAAGCCTAGAAGCAAGGAGCTTGGCAAAGATTTTATGTATGACATTGCAGCACGATATGGGCGAAAGTCAGCAAGACCCGAGGGGGACGAAGCCTTTGGAATGAGAGTGAGGAAGCAGTGGTTGGCGTGCCTCACCATATTCCCCCTTTGTGCAAAAAATCCAACGCAGCCAGCATCCTTGACCAAATTCCAGTGCAACTTGAAGAACCCGGCACTGAATCCATCCGGGCCCGGTGCTTTGGAGGAACCAATTGATGAGATCGCCTTCCGGATTTCACCATGCTCGGAAGGGCGAATGAGCCAACAACTTGCGTGTTCGGTAATGCATCTTTTGGGAGGAGGTGGTTCGATCCGTAGAGGTCGTGGTAGCGGAGGCCCAAGGATGGCAGTGAAATGCGCCAAGGCTGACTCGACGACCTCATATTGTTTATCAATTATGTTACCATGATTGTCAATAAGCTGGTGGATTTGATTCGCTGAGACACGAGCTGCCGCTAACAGGTGGAAGAATCTTGTGTTCCAATCCCCAAGCTTCAACTAGCATATCCTACTTTTTTGTTTCCACGCAGATTCCAGATCGCATTCGAGGTTGTCGATGTGGCACTTCGCAACCGCCTCAAGTTGGGCGAGGTAGGGGTCCAGTGGGGCCTGAGAAAGAGCCCCGTTGATGGCAACGAGGAACCTCTCCACCTCCTTAAGCTCCTTAAAGGCATTTGCCTCCGTTGAGGACCAGGCTTTAAGAGCCGCTTTGGCATTTTTCAATCTTTGAGAGAGGCAATGAAGTGGGTTGCCCCTAACAGGGGAGGCCCATCCATTGTTGACTGCCTCTAAGTAGCCCTTCCTAGCAGACCAGTAATCGAAGTACCTGAATGGTATCCATCCCCCGACTCTGGGAGCAAGCGCAAGCGAGAGGAGAAGATGGTCGGAAGAGTGGAATGGGAGAATAGCACAGTTTTGCTTGTGGCATCATTGATAGAAAAATCTACGTTGACAAGTGCACGGTCAAGTCTGGCAGCGATCCTCAAAGGGCCCACCGAAGAGTTAGACCAAGACCAAGGGTTCCCCGAAGCTTCCATATCGAGGAGCGTGCAGTCATCAATACACATGTTGAACTTCTCAAGGGGGTTCCTAGGAGGAGTCCTTCCCCCCATCATCTCGTGTGCATAGCGCACCACATTAAAGTCACCCAAGACCAACCAAGGGCCGCGAATAGAACCCCTGATTTTAGCAAGTTCGACCCATAGAGCTTTGCGCAGCATGGGGCAAGTCTCCCCATAGACAATAGTAAGATGGAGCATGAGACCTCCGTGGGTTGTTGCAAACCAATGAGATCACCTGATGGTTAACCGATAGAGAGTGGAAATTCCAGCAGTCCTCTTTCCAGAGGAAATAAATTCTTCCCAGTTGAGTATTGCTGTGCACAAACCTCCAGCCCGGCGGGATAGAATCAGCAAATCGCTGCCTATTGACCGGTCTAATTTTAGTTTCCAGGAGGCCGATAAGCTCAGCATTCTTATTCTTTAGATCCTTTAGGATGGACTTCATCTTTCGGGGCTTGTTGAGCCCTCGGGTGTTACAAACAGCGACAGACATTAAGAGTTGGCGGTGGTGGGCGACGAGGGTCAGTAGTTTTCCCAGTGGCCTTGGGCGGTCTTCTCTTCCTGTGAGATGCAGTTGACCAGCTCGGGTTGTCCACAACGAGTGGTTCAGGTTGGCCTTTATCCTGGGCCATGTCAGCACCGTTACCGTCTGGATGAGGGTTATTGAGGTCAAAAACTCTGGTAGAGGGTCCTTCCTGCGCCCGGGCATCTGGCCATTCTTCTTTACGGCAGCCACCTTTCTATGGAGCAAGTTCTTGGTGCCAAAGGGAAAAGCGTTTGATTACACGGTAGAGGGGGGAGGCCGTTTGTGTGGCTTCTGGGCGATTGGAATCAGATTTTTGTGCTGAGGACCCTGATTGCCAATCATAGCAGGGGATTGCTCGGTTGGGGCTTGAGATCCAATTAGTTGGGGGGAATCACTCACGCAAGGAGAGGACTGATCTGGGATGCCATGAGATCGATGATTAGCAGGTTCAGCAGCAGGAACACCACCGGAATCAGGAACTCGTTGTGACGTGTTGGATGAAGAAGTCGAGCCCCTAAAGGACGGATTGGCATCACCCATGGTAGCGCCATGGGTGATGGACTCCGGTTCGGGGCACCCATTAGCAGCAGGGCAGCGCGAGGTTGGGTGGCCGAAGGATATACATTGAGTGCAACGAGGAGGTTGCCATTCAACCTCCACATCTATCATTTGTCGAAGCCCAAAGTAGAAAACCAAAGGAATCGACTTGGGGATATCCTTCGAGGCGTGGATGGATACACAGCAACGCGCGAACCCCTCAGAGTAGCCGTTGGCCGTCGCTCCATCCATGAAAAGAGGAGTTCCCAGGAGACTGGCCAGTTTGTTGAGGAGGATGAGTTCCGAACAATGGCCAAGGCTAAGGCCATGGAATCTCACCCAAACTGGGATTTCGGAGAGTAAGTCACGCTCAAGGCAGGAGCACGCCTCCCATCGCCGGACAACCATGAATCATCCTTAGAAGAGCCAAGGACCACCATTAATGAGACGGTCACAATCCCTCTCATTGGAGAGCTTTAGGTAGAAGAAACCATTTGCTCTAGGGAAGAGCATGTATTTGCATGACGGTCTCCATACCTTTTCGATGAAGGAGGTCAGCAGTTTACGAAACGGTCTCTTCTCGAGAACGTAGAAGACAAACGTATTCTCCCATAGGTTGTCGAGCGAGCGTGTTTCGGCGTCCGAAACAAAGGCAACTTCCTCTCCATCCAAGAGAATCGGTGGTGTGTAAGCAAGGCGGCGTGATGGAGGCAACGCAACCAGTTTGTCCGCACCGCAGATCTCGCTCGACGAGGGCCTGGTTATGGAGGCACCGTTTGCTGGTTGGCTAGAAGGGCTGGAAGTGGATGTTTTAGAGGAGTGGAGGAACGGGTTTGGTTCGAGGAGAGGGGGAGGCTGTGGTAGTGGAGGCGGCGGTGGTGGGGGGAGGGGACCGGAGGGGTTGGTAGGGGTAGGGTTCAATAAGCACTTTGGCCAGGCACTCTTCATACTCTGGACCTCCTTTTATCCTCCCGATTCTCCGTCTAGATGCTCCTGGAGATTGCCATTCTCGGTGCCACCACCCTCTTCGATGGTGCTCTTTGCATCTTGACTACCCCCTCCTCACCACCACCACCTTGCCGCCAAATTCCGTTACCCCTTCACCACCTCCCTGCCAAAATTCGTTACACATGACACCTCGCTCTTCTCTTTTAAAAAATGGATGTCAGTGTTCTCATCAGAAATAATTGTTGACATATTTACTATTTTTAGTATTATCTTTTGTAATTTTCTATTTTCCTTTCCTTTTTTTGTAATTTGCCCAATGGATTCTTCTCCTATATAAGGGAACCCTTAGGCCTCTCATAATGCATCCTAGTATGTTCCCCTAACATGGTATCAGAGCGACAGTCCTAGACCGGAGTTACCGTATCCATCCCTAACCCCTCCCTACTCGCCACCTGTCCCCCCCCCCCCCCGCCGCCGCCCATGCGCCTGAAGAATGTTTTATATGCTCCTGCTTTTCAGATGAATTTACTTTCTATTAGTCAGATCACTAAGGATCTGCATTGCCGTGCCATCTTGGATCTGCATTGCCATGCCATCTTTGACCCTTCATCTCTTGTGTTTCAGGACATACTCACGGGCAGGGTGATTGGGTGTGGCAGTGAGCAGCGGGGACTCTACAGACTGGTCCAACCTCCTCATGCTAGTGTTTTTATTATACCTACAGGACCTGTCTCTCCTTATCTATGGCACCTTAGGTTTGGACATCCTCCTCTGCAGAAGTTATGTCATGTTCTCCCTCAGATTTCTACGAGATCCTCCTTTCAGTGTGAGGCAAGTCAACTTGGGAAGCATCACCGTTCCTCTTTTCCATCCCATCAGAGTCGGAGCAGTTCTCAGCTATTTGAGCTCCTTCATTTAGATATAGACTTTCCTGGGTCTTCTTATTGAAGAATAAGTCTGAGGTTAGATCCGTTATCAAGTATTTTATTAATGAAATAAAGAATATTTCTTCTGCCAATGTCAAGTATCTCCGTTCTGATAATGCCTTGGAATTTTGCACCTTACATCTTTCTGAGTTCCTTGGATCCCATGGCATTGTTCACCAGATCTCATGCGTCTACACTTCCCAGCAGAACGATGTTGCCGAGCGCAAACACCGTCACTTACTTGATGTGACCAGAACATTGTTGATATAGAGCCGTGCTCCTCATGCTTACTGGGGTGATGCTGTCCTTACTGCTTGTTATTTGATAAACCGTATGCCCTCGTCCGTGTTAGGAGAGAAGATTCCTTACTCGATTGCATTTCCCGAGAAGGATCTCTTCTCTCTATACCTCGTGTGTTTGGATCTGTTGCCTTTGTTCATGATGTCTCTCCAGGGTGTGACAAGCTCTCTCCTAGAGTTGTCAAGTGTGTGTTCGTCGGCTACTCTCGTACCCAAAAGGGGTATCACTGCTTTGATCCACTAAGCCAGAAATATTTTGTTAGTGCTGACGTTATTTTCTTTGAGTCAGTCATGTATTTTTCTCCTACAGGTGATAGACTTACTCCATCTGACTCTGATGATGAGATATACATGCCACCACCTCCCACAGTTAGTCCTTCACCTACTCCTCTTCCACCACCTCCACTACCTCCTCCGTTGGTTCAGTTCTTGCCTCGTATTTTTCCTCGCAGATCTCGCTCTGTTCGCCATGCTCACAAGCCTCGCTCATCATCCAGCACGCCTCAGGTATGTAATGAGCATATTGTTTCTACTGATGGCACTACTGAATTGACTGTACAACAGGATTCTGGAAAGGAGGAGCAGGTACCCTCTCAAGAGGGAAATTTACAGGCTGAGGACTTGGCAGATGATCTTGGCGTGTCGATTGCTCTGCAAAAGCAGAAACGAGCGTATGCTACTTACCCTATTGTGGCACAAATTTCTTTGAGCAGGTTGTCAGAGGATTTCAGGAGATTTACGTTAGCACTATCAACCGTGCAGATACCACAGACGTATCAAGAGGCTCTCAAAGATAGTCAGTGGAGGTTAGCCATGGAAGAGGAGATGGTTGCGCTACAGTCACGTGGGATGCAAATGGGTGTTCACTGTGAAACATCGTGCGGATAGAAGTGTGGATCACTAAAAGGCGAGACTTGTGGCACGAAGGTTCACCCAAACATATGGGGTGGACTATCAGGATATTTTCTCTCCAGTTTCCAGACAATTTACTCTACGTATTCTCCTTGTTGTTGTTGTGACATAAGATTGGTCTCTTTATCAGCTTGATGTGAAGAATGCATTCCTCTATGGTGATCTACAGGAGGAGGTCTACATGCAGCAGCCACCTGGGTTTGCTGCTGAGGGGGAGTGTCAGAAGGTTTGCAGGTTATACAAGGTTATCTATGGCCTCAAGCAGAGTCCAAGAGCATGGTTCCAAAAGCTCTCAGAATTGATAGAGCAGCAAGGGTTTGTGAGATCAACTGCTGATCACTCCTTGTTCATATAGAAGACCCAGAGAGGTACTACAGTCATTCTTGTTTATGTTGATGACATTATTATTACATGGGATGACAAGCAGGGTATTCAGGATGCCAAGGACTTCCTAGATCAGCAGTTTGTGATCAAGGACCTTCGACATTTACGTTACTTCCTTGGAATAGAGTTTGCCAGGAACCAACAGGGTCTTGTGATGGCCCAAAGGAAGTATGTTATAGATCTTCTTTCAGAGACAGGCATGGCAGATTGCAGACCTGCCACTACTCCGCTTGACCCAAGCATGAAGTTCTATGATGATGATTTTGAGGAGGTCGACAAAAGGAGGTACAAAGAGCTTGTTGGCAAGCTACTATATATAACTATTTCCAGGACCGACATATCATTTGCCGTGAGCAAAGTGAGTCAGTTTATGGAACAACCCAGACATACACATATGGATAAAGTCTATATGATTCTGAGATACTTGAATACTTCACCTTGTACTGGACTTCTTTTCAGTAGAGGCACATCTCTCTCAGTGACAGCATGCGTAGATGCAGATTATGTTGGGTGTCCAAAGGATAGAAAGTCTACATCTGGCTTTGCTGTGTTCATAGAGAATTCTCTTATTTCATGGAAGAGTAAGAAGCAGATTGTGGTTGCTAAATCAAGTGCTGAATCGGAATACAGGACCATGGCACAGGCTAGTACAGAGATGATGTGGGTCAGATCCGTTCTTACTGACTTGACTATAGAAGTGCCTCTTCCCATGCACATCCAATGTGATAATCAAGCTGCTCTCTTCATTGCAAATAACCCAGCCTTTCATGAGAGGACGAAGTACATATAGGTGGATTGTCACTACACCCGTGACATGATACAAAAGGGTATTATCACTACTACGCATGTCAGCTCTGGAGACCAGACATCAGATATACTTACAAAGGCTCTAGCGAGAGGACCTTATCAGAGATGTAGTTCCAAGCTGGGTCTTATTGATACCTACGCTCCAACTTGAGGGGAGTGTTGAGATATTTACTATTTTTAGTATTATCTTTTGTAATTTTCTATTTTTCCTTTCTTCTTTCTGTAATTTGCCCAATGGATTCTTCTCCTGTATAAGGGAACCCTTGGGCCTCTCATAATGCATCCCAGTATGTTCCCCTAACGATAATATGTTCCCCTAACAATAACCTTGGACCTCTAGGCCATGGCTCCATTACGTGGGCTCAAGGTCGAAGTTCCCTATAAAGTAATTGACATGACAAAAAAAAATTCGCCTTTTGGTAGGATACTGGAATCTGCTAAAGTTTCAACGTGGAAGCATTAAAAAAATCACAACACTAGACGAATCTAAATTATCTACTTGCATAGAGAATATATCACATTAAAAAAGGTAGACCAACGAGATGGACACGATTATCGGGGACATCTATAGATGAAGCGTGATATTTCCTGAAATCGTCTCTCCCTTTGGCAGAGCGGCTGCCGATAGTGACACCGAAGTGTGACCCCCGCGGATAACCACCAACAAAGGCTTCCGGAAAGACTACAAGTTGTGCACCATACACAGCCGCGTCCGCAATGAGCCTCTCGGCTTTATCGAGCGTAGCGGGGGTGTCATAGAAAACCGTGGCCCCTGCACGATGGCGACCCTCACGATGCCTGAAGACAGATCGCCCATGTCCACCTCGACGGGCACCGCAGCCATCGCCAAGTTGCTGCTGCTCAGAGAGGTCCTCCAGTCGGGATAAAGCCGTCGCCGTAAGATCTTGGAGACACCAAAACAAATGGCTCCTATCTTCTTGGGGGTCTTCTGCACCCCTCTAGTCCTTTGTGAGTGGGGAGTGGTGAAGCACTCTCCGTCACTTACGAAGATCACGAAAAGTAGAATTAGTTCGAAGCACCGGTTTCAACGCCACCAGGTTGAGGTGTAGGGCGCGGGTTCTCTGTTGTGGTGCTCAACCGCACCACAGCTGCTCGATCAAGTTCGAGCTTGATCGAGCGGCTTTGATGCAGTACATCACCACAGCAGACGATCAAACTCTGAGGTGTGGTGTCCCGATTTTCTGGGGGCTGCAGGGTGGATTTTGCCATGTGGCATCATTTATTCTTTTCTATTCTGTCCATTCAACTACAACTACCAAAAATTGTTTGCGTACTCCCTTTTTATGCATTTAGAGGCAATACATTTTATGAGCATTGGATTGGATCCAAGGTTTGAAAAATCGGACTGGTTGGTTTTTTTATGACAAAGAGGGTAATCCTCCAGTGTAGGAGTCACCGCAAAATTATATTAAGTATTTAAAGTTCGAGATTACATCATAAGTTATCGCGACTCCCAGAAACTCAATAGAGTTCTACAATGTGATACAACATTTTCTGAGTAAAGATTCTGGTTCTTGAAAATGAGCTTGTTTCTTGCTAGCCAGATCGTCCCAAGCGCCACAAATGATTTTGAAACATTGTCTATGAAACTTCCTCAGACAATCTTCTTGGGGGTCTTCTGTACCCCTCTTGTCCTTTGTGAGTGGGGAGTGGTGAAGCACTCTCCCTCACTTACAAGGATCATGAAAAATAGAATTAGTTCGAAGCACCGGTTTCAACGCCACCAGGTTGAGGTGTGGGGCGCGGGTTCTCTGCTGTGGTGCTCTACCGCACCACAGCCGCTCGATCAAGTTCGAGCTTGATCGAGCGGCTGTGATGCGGTACATCACCACAGCAGACGATTAAACTCTGAGGTGTGGTGTCCCAATTTTCTGGGGGCTGCAGGGTGGATTTTGCCATGTGGCGTCATTTATTCTTTTCTATTCTGTTCATTCAACTACAACTACCAAAAATTGTCTGTGTACTCCCTTTTTACGCATCTAGAGGCAATACATTTTATGAGCATTGAATTGGATCCAAAGTTTGAAAAATCGGACTGGTTGGTTTTTTTATGACAAAGAGGGTGATCCTCCAGTGTAGGACTCACCGCGAAATTATATTAAGTATTTAAAGTTAGAGATTACATCATAAGTTATCGCGACTCCCAGAAACTCAATAGAGTTCTACAATGTGATACAACATTTTCTGAGTAAAAATTCTGGTTCTCGAAAATGAGCTTGTTTCTTGCTAGCCAGATCATCCCAAGTGCCGCAAATGATTTTGAAACATTGTCTGTGGAACTTCCTCCCACCTTCCTTATTGCCTCACAGAAGTTCATCAATCCGCTCACGTCTAACTAATGGATAGCAATCTCCCTCCAGGCCTTCGTAGAAGTCCCGCACTTGAAAAAGATATGTTCTGTGTTCTCCACCTGTTCCCCGCATCTATCACAGTTCACCTCTTGAGATCCCAAGATTTTTGTCCTCCTCACCTTGTCGCACAACTTATTTTTCCTCAGGCACCACAAGAAAACTTTGATACTGCTTGGTATCATGCATGCCCAAATGATCTTCATATCCTTGTCTATGTTGGGATCAGTTGTCCCTGCTCCACCACTTCTCAGCTCGTCATATAGATGCTTGACAGAGAATCTATTGACGTCCAAACGTAATGATCCATGTTCGTAGTGAAATCACTTGACAAGTACGTCGCATCCAAGAGTCTCACCAACTCCTCCCTTCTTCTATCAGAAAGGAGCGCTGCAAAAGAGATCATCCACTCCCCACTCTTAGCTAACCCCCTTAAAGTTTCTTCCTTCGACACAACCAACACAAAGAGCCTTGGGAACTGCAACTCTAGAGCCCATTCCCCTGTCCAATTCTCCCTCCAAAATCTGAAATCCCTCCCGTCTCCTACCTGCGGACCTGCGGTGCTGGTCTTTGTGAAATGTGCCTAAGCACTTAACGCATTCCCTACCAGAGCGGTGACTCAAAATGGATCGTATTTGCTGTTAGTGTTCCATTCACCCCATAAATCTTCCTCAGCACTCTCGCAGCCAAGTCTTCTTTTGGACCCCAGACTCGCATCACCCATTTAGCCAACAAAGCTTTGTTCATAGTTTACAAATCTCGCACCCCCAATCCTTCCAACTCCTTGGGTCATGTGATCTCATCCCAAGCCACCAAGTGCATGCTCGATTTCTGTTGCTTCCCTTCCGACCAAAAGAATCTTCTCATCAGCTTTTTCTGTTTTTTTCTCATCGGACCGGTTGTTGAACCAGTTCTTTGTCAAGTTTGGTCTGATCGGGTCGAACCAATAGTCTGAACCGGTCGAACTGTTAGTGACGCCAGCATGACATCATCTTCCATACATATTGAAAAAAATCAGATCGTGCATTTTGTAACGGTCGGATCGGTTGAACCGGAATATAAATAGGTTAAAAATAGACTTTTCTATTCAGGGTATAGAGTTTAAATACAAGCATATATACTTTTACATGAAAAAAATCATATCACCTCATAAAAAGTATAGCAATGTAGGCTCATATGTAAATAATGAAAATTATGGCATACATGAAGTCTTGATGTACGCACAATCCGACTCGAGTTAAGTTTATTAATTAAGTATCGTTATGACTCAAACCAGATTCACGATCAACGAGAAAATTTATTTAAACCACTAATGAAGCAAGCAATGAAAATAAGTGTTTTTTTACTTTTATTAACCTGGTATAGCGATCAGGGTCGAACTGAAGGAGCACAATTAAGAGCTAAATAGGTGATTCAAAAATCACAGGATTTTTATTGTCTTTTTAGTGGTTTTTAATTTTGCAAATTTTTAATTTTTTAATAAAGGCAAACTAGGAACAAAGGTAACAAATATGCACAAGTACTCATTTTGGATTTTTCAAATATGTTAAAAATTGTCAGAAAAACAAAGTAAAAAATATTTTGGGGTTTTCCAAATTTTATACTTTTTACAAAAAAAAATTGATTGATTTTTCAAATGTTATTGTGATTTTCGAAAAATCAAAAAGGGGAGAAACAATGAAACAGTGCACAATCAGAAGTATTTTTCAATTTAAAATTAGATAAAATGCGCAAAACTCCTGTAAGCAATTTTTATGAAAAACTATATAAAATATCTACAAACAAGAATTGAGAATGTAATTTTTGTATTTTTTTGTTTATTTAATATGATTTTTATAAGTTTTTGGGGTTTTTTACAAAATTTTAGATTTTTCAAACAAAATTGATATAAGAGCTAAAATAGAATAAAAGGCAACTACCAAGGTTGCAGAAAGTGGTAGTTGGTACTCGGTCGGCGGGGTCACTGACTAAGGATTAATCGGCAGTCGGGCGACTAATCGGATTTAGTCGACCATTAGTCGGTTTTGATTTTTTTTAAAATTATTTTAAATATATAAATCATTTTTATACATAGATTTGTACATTTTATATACTTTCATAATGAAATAAAAGAAGTAATTGACTTTAAATATAACATTACTGCATATTAGAATAAGTTTGCTTTTGTATTAACATAGATTTGTATATTTTCTATACTAACATAATGAAACAAAAGAAGTAATTGACTTTAAATATAACATTAAGCATATTAGAATAAGTTTGATTTAAAAAAAGCAAGAAAACAAAACATTATAAAAGCTTGATGTAAAAGTGGTTGATTAGTCGGCCGACTAGTCAGGATAACCGACTAATGGCCGACTAGGCCTAGTCGAGTCAGTTGTCCCCCCGACTCGACTAGTCGAACCGACTAGTCGGCCTAGTCGGTCGATTTTTGCAAGCTTGGCAACTACTCTAATTTTTATGGACTTTTTTCAAGGATTTTTCGAATTTTTATAGATTTTATAAGACAAATAGGGACTTTTTCTATTGTTTTTAATTTTTGATAATATAAAACAAATTAAAATGGTAGACAAAAATTACCGCTCAAAGATCAAGTTAACATGAGCTAACAATAATTTTTGGGGAATTTTTAAGGCCAAAATGGTATTTATTATGCTTAATAAAAGACAATAATTAAAAACTGTGAAGCAGGGACCTATATGCAATTATTTTAGTTCCAGGTCCTAAGGATTATCAAGCAAGAAAACTTCAAGGGACTTTGTGCAAATTATCCAGGCAACGCACGCGCTACACGTGATCAGCACTCATAGGGGCATAAAATGCAATTAATCAAAATATATTCTATTTCATCAACCAAATAAAGTGCAAGGCGAAGTATGCAAATATCCCACAAAATCACGTGTAGACGCACGTGGAGGTGCGTCCAAAATCAATTGGATCAAAGTGGAAATATGAAAAATATAGGATCTTTACTGCAAAAAGTTTTTAACTAATTATTACAATTAATAGAAAATTAATAGACGAAAGTAAAATAAAGAAAAGATGAGGGTGCAAGGGAAATATACCCTCGCACACTGGAGGCGACACGTGGATCTACTTTGGATCTAACGGCTCTAGGATCTACATCAGTGTGCGGCTCTGATCGAGTTTGAAAAGCATCTGACGGTGCAGGGAATGTTGGAAACGTGCATTGCAGATCCTTTGGAAGGCTGATCAGACGTCAGAGAAAAGGGCGTGGCTCAACAATCCTGATCACATATGGGCGAAGGTTGCTGCATTTGACGGCTCTGACGAAGGGTGGAAAAACTGGGCGCGGGCGAGCTTCGATCGAGGATATCTGGCAATCTACGGGGATGATCGGCTCGCTCCAAGGGCCAACACCTTCGGGATGGTGCTCCAGGTCGAATGGTGGCCTCAGATGAGACGACGGTCGGTCAGATGGCGGAACGGAGTTCCACACCTGGAGGTGCTCCGCCGGTATGTCTGAGGCTGTAATAGAGTCTCCTTGCGTGCTCTTGCGCCTGCAAGGGGTGCACTGACTCAGAGGCGTACCTCCGGTCCGGTTATTGCAAAGAAAAGTGATGAAAAGCGATGGGGGAATGGAGGTCGACGATCGGTGAAAATGAAGGATGGGTGTCTAGCCTAATCTCGCTCAGATGAGCGAGATGCAGGGGGTCAGACTGCGGGAGAAGTATGATGGTGAAAAGAGACTTCGATCGGTGTGGGTATAGGTGATCATGGAGCTCTGACCACAGTAGTCGGAGCTGAGAAGATGGCGGATGGCTGATGATCGAAATCAGAGTAAACAATGGAAATGGGAGGAACTGAGGGGTACCTGAGCGAAGCGTAGGCGGATATAGAAGTGGAAGATCCCGAATCGTGTTAAGGTTTTCATGTGGATCCTCAGGATGGGAAGATTGTTGACGAGGGACAGATTGGCGCATTTCGTTCAAGGGGCGGATTCGATCTACCCCAACTATTTGGAGGTTGTGGAGGAGACTGATCACCCATTCTTCACTTATGGTAGCTCGATGGAGGTCTGGAATCGATTCGGGAATGAAGTGGTGCATATTGGCAGTGTTTCTAGCTTTTGGTGCTCAATTGGAGCAGATTAGAATGTCATGGAGAAGGAAAGGTTAAGGTGTATAGCAGTTATCTGGGCACTTTGGATGGCTCGAAATGGGGTGATATTTCGCCAGGATCGCTTCTACGTTTGTGGTGCATGCGACCATGTAAATTGTTTCTTCTTTTCTTATTTGAAAAGGCATCTAATATTTTTTTATGATAAATGGTGAAGATTTTGGCCATACACCTATAAGGCGCATGTCCTTTTTTCTTTCAAAAAAATAATCAATCTTAATCAATCAAGGTCCCAACCAATCCTAATCAATTAACACTCTAATGAGATTTGTTCAAATCAAACAAATCTCTTTCAAGGATTACATGGAATCCACTTTACGATATTAAGGTTCTAATTTTCTCAAACATAATCATAATAAACCTCAACTTCAAGACATCGTCTCCGTCAACTCTTGAGTGCAAACAAGCGAACCCCCTAGGAACTCGATGTCTCTGTGAAAGTGGGGCCAAACACTCTACCAATATCCATCATCACGACCTAGATGCAATTTGACAAGCCCGAGTAGCTTCCCACCAGAACAAAATTTAGTGAATAAGAAGCAGTTCCTCACCCCATCATTGAGGCATGCTTCCACCATGTCTTGGTTGTGATACATTCTGGTTGGAAATGATCAATCCTCCAATAGATGAAACAAAGGATAGGGCTTGTGCAATATTATGCCAAATGTCCTCTTTCTCCATATCAGAAGCATTGACTCCCCTTGGCATCATGATCAAGTTGTGAGTAGGGTGTTCATGGGACGAAAAACTGCCCCATTTGTGTTTGACTCCCTCCAAATCATGATATCGGATCAACGGGTTGACTCGTGCCAATCAAAATGGTTGTTCATTGGATCAAATACCATAATGTGAAATGGATAACTGATTTATTGGTGGGTATCCATGGATATAAAGCATCACAATCAATTTTGTGTTATAAGTAATACAATGCACCTGCAGAGACCAAAAGCTCCTTTAATTAGTTCAACAGCTGATCGGCTTCAGAAACAACAAATAGATTGGAGTAGAGCGTCAAGAGAGGGTGTCCGGATCTGGAGCTCAGGATGCTAGGCCACGTCGCGAATGGCAGAGCTGGTTCCATGATTTTTTATTAGTTGAACAATATTAATCACATGGTTTTCGTAGTTAAGAGAATGATATCTAACACATTCAACCAAGATTACTGGGCACGTCATATGCAATCAAAAGAAATGGAATTGTATTTCCAAGTAGATTCTTGAGAAGAGACTCAAATATCCATCATAAGGCATGACCTTTATATTCTTAGGGAATGTAATCTCAAGAATTTTGTCGAACTTCATGGTCACGAAATCCTCACAGGATCTGTTGACTTTCAGCGGAACCAGCATCAATATCACGCAAGAAAAGTAGAATTAGTTCAAAGCACCGGTTTCAATGCCAACGGGTTGAGGTGTGGTGTTCCGATTTTCCGGGGGCTGCAGGGTGGGTTTCGCCCGTGGCATCATTTATTCTTTTCTATTCTATTCATTCACCTAAAACTACCAGAAACGGTCTATGTACTCTCTTTTTACGCATCTAGAGGCACTATTTCCATTCAGGACATGGGCCCCTCCGTAATGCCCGCTCAGAGCATGGCAGCATCGAAATTCCCATTCAGGATATTGATTGGCAAACGATTTGCCGATCGACAAACCGTTCACCGATCAACGCACAAGACGACAAGATTCAACGCCTCCTCCCGAGGCACGCACCTGCCCGAGGAGCCGCTCCCTCTCGAGGCGGCCGCGTGTGCCCTGGATTCTCGGAGGGGCGTGCCCGGGATTCCCGGAAGCGTGCCCGGGGTGGGTCCCAGTCGGCGAATGGTCCGTCGATCGGCGAACCGTTTGCCGACCGGGTTCCACTATATAAACCCCTCGCCGGCCCCCTCATTTCCCACACTTGCATTCCTCCTCCCCTCTTGCATTCCTCCTCCCCTCTTGCATTCCTCCTCCTTCTTCCCCTCATTCCCCACATCAAGCCTCCCCCTCCTCCTCCCTCCTCCATTCCAACAAGGTATGGTTTAATTTTTACATATTTTTTTAGTTGTACAATTTCAATAATATTAGTACAATAATTTTTGAGAAAAAAATAGCTATGTCCACAATGCTAAATCGGAAAGCCAAACCCATACTTTCATTTATTCTCTCCTTAACCTTTGCAATATAAATCATACCCCTCCTTTTTTATAATATGAGTGAGCACTTATTTTTTTACCAAATTCATAGTTCTTCTAATCCATAATATGAATGTGCACCGTTTAATTTTAGTGGTTTGATTTTTTCCCTTGACTGATTAATCGATAATGGATGGACAGTTAATGTTAGTTGGACTTAATTATTTTGTATGACTTATACTCAGTTAAACAAACTTCTTTATTTATTTACATTGATTAGGATTAGTATGATGCTAGCACAATGAAATATAAGAAATAACTGCATGTAACATAGATAATGATTTTTTTAATGATTGGTAATTAACAATTAATTAGTAGTTAATATTGATTATTAAGTATTAATTATTAATTATTGATTAATAAGTATTATCTATTAATTATTCATTATTAAGTAATTATTTACGTAGTATTAGTAAGTAATTCTTAAGTAGTATTATATAATACTATTTATTAATTTACTTACTAGTAATTATTTTATTCAGTATTAATAATTTAAGGATGCTGATTAACTATTATTAAATAATTGTTGAGCATATATTATTAATTATTATGTATTAATTAATAGTTGATTAGTTATTTATAATTATTAAATAATTAGCAATCATCGATTAATTATTAATAATTAGTAAATAATATTATTTAGTAATTAATAATTGTAAATAATTAGCAATTATTTATTAGTAATTAGTAATTAATATTTGTAATTATTAATTATGAATTAGTTAATTATTAATTACTCTTTAGTAGCTAATAATTAATTAATTATTAGTTAGTGCTAATTAATTATTAATTATCACTTATTAGTTAATTTTTAATTATTAATTAATATTTAATAATTAGTAAATAATTAGCAATTACTAATTAGTAGTTAGAAATTATCAATTATTACTAAGTTAATATTATCCAATAATTAGTAATTAATAATTAGAAATTAATAATTAATATATAATAATTAGCGGTAGTTAATTACTCATTAGTATTTAATCATTATTAAATAATTACTTATTACTTATTAGTTAATAGTAATTAATTAATTATTAATTAATATTAAATAAATGTTAGTTATTAATTAGAACTTAGTAATTAGTATATAATTACTAATTGGTTAATTATTAAATATTATTTATTAGTTATTACTCACTAACTAGTAATTATTAATTATGAATTAGTTAATTATTAATTACTCATTAATAATTATTAGCTGATTATTAGTTATTGCTAATTAGTTATTAATTATCACTCATTAGTTTATTATTTATTATTAATTAGTAATTAATAATTAGTAAATAATTAGCAATTACTAAATAATAGTTACTAATTATCAATTATTACTAAGTTAATATTACCTAATAATTAGTATTTAATAATTAGCAATAACTAATTAATAATTAATATATAATAAGTATTATTAGTAATTATCTAATAACTAGTAACTTATATAATAACTAACTAGTAATTATTAGTAATTATATAATAACTAGTAACTTATATTTAGTAAATTTTATTTATTAATTACTGAATTAAATAAGTTAATTTGTACTTATTATTTTATAGATAATGACCAACATGGCTTCATTGTTTGTGTCTTGGAATGGAAGAATTGTCATTGAGAATGGGAATGTAACCTACGAGGGGGGACTGGAAAGATGACAGGTTTTCCGGATTTTTTCAATTTCGAGGAGCTAGTACGAACGATTCGTTGCGTTACTGGATATAGGAAAGGGGATTACAACGTCCATGTTACGTGTAGATGACTTATGAACGTGAACACCTTCTATCCAGTAGTGATCACTGATACTGTGACAAACGAGTTAATGTTAAACATTGCTCGGTCTCTTGGAATGATGCAACTAATGGTGGATGCGGATCCCACTGGAACTCATGAGATTCACGTCAGCAATATTGCTGAGTCTTCTCGAAGGGGACGAGAGGATGGTAGGTGTGGTATCCCAGATCTAAATCTGCATTATGATGACGAAGAGGATGATTCCGTTGTCATTCCCGAGGTGAATGCCGACATTACAGATGAAAACACTATCGACGAGGAGGACGACGACAACAACAACATGAATATTGACTTTGATGACGTCCACGGTCAGGGATCACTCATCGGTTCCATTAGTAGCAAACCAATCTTTGATCCTCCGGTTGATTATGGCATGACCTTGGAACCTATGTCGGAGCTTCCTGATATTTTTACGGATGACAACTGGATAGCAAACACTTTTGCAGAGGAAGCACAATTCTTGAGCGAGCCCCAGGATACCATCTTTCCGGATAGGAGTGGACTCGAGTATTGGAATAATAGATATTTTAATTCAAAAATGATTTAATTGATGTGGTAAGTACCTGGAGTATGGAAAAGTACGTGCGATACAAAGTGCTTGCGTCGAAAAAAGATGTTTACACTGTAGGATGTGTGTTACCTAACTGCAATTGGAGGTTACATGCTAGCTGCAGCAAGAGGAGTGAAGTTTGGAAGGTTCGAACATATTGTGAGGAACATACATGTCATAATCCGGTGCTGCTAGCTAATAACCGACAATGTAATACAAGATTTATTAGTCGGTTTATTTTAAAGGCTCTTAGATCCAACCTTACACTGACCCCCAATGCGATTAGGAGTCTTGTTTCAGATACCTACCACGTCACAATTTCGTACAAAAAAGCTTGGCTAGCAAGAAAGCATGCATTGACGACAATCTTTGGCGATATGGAGTTGTCCTACGCTGATATCCGGAGATTTATGTGGACGATGAGACAAACCAATCCGGGGTCCTGGTATGAGTTTCAAACAGAGCCTTACATTGATCCCGAGTCTCGCTAAGAAGTACCTGGGAAAATTGCTTTCTTTCGATTATTTTGGGCATTCGGTCCGTCGCTGGCAGACTTCGCGTACTGTCGACCAGTTATGAGCATAGATGCTACACACTTGCATGGGAAATTTAAAGGTCACTTGCTCGTAGCTACTTCTGTTGATGGAAACGGACACATATTCCCTATTGCCTTTGTAGTAGTCGAAAAAGAAACATTGGATGCCTGGGAGTTTTTCCTACATAAATTGTCATATTTAATTCAACGAGAGGGTATATGTTTTTTGAGCGATCTTTTTAGTGGTTTGAAGAATCTGCTGCCCAAGTATTTTCCAACTAGTCGTGGCCAATGTCATCGATTATGTCTGAAGCACATGCAAGCGAACATGCATAGGGTGGGTCATGACCAACGTGCACAAGGAAAATTTTACAGTGCATGGGCGGTAACGAATATGCACGCCCATGATCGGATCGTGAGACAGATCTAAGGTTGAGGCGTGCGTATGGATTATCCGCCAGGAAGATGGTGATCGGAATTTCTGGGCATTGTCATACGACCAAGGACGTCGTTATGGGAACACTACGACAAATCTTTCAGAATGCTTTAACAGTGCGTTGAAGGGCAAGCGCGGCCTTCCGATCCTGACAATGATTCTTGCAATCTTTTATCATTTAAATACATACTTCGTCGCTAGTCGCAGGCAGGGTGCCGATCGGCGAATCGTTCGCCGATATAATTTTGGGATTGATCAGCGAACAGTTCACCGATCGGCAAACCGTTTGCCGATCAATACCCTGAATGGGAATTTCGGTGCTGCCATGCTCTGATCGGGCATTACAGAGGGGCCCATGCCTTGAATGGGAAAAAACTCTGTTTATGAGCATTGCGTTGGATCCAAGTTTGAAAAACCGAACCGGTTCCGATTCTTTGTCAAGTTTGGTTTGATCGGGTCGAACAAATAGTCTAAACCGACCGAACTGTTAATAGCATTAGCATGACATCATCTTCCATACATATTGAAAAAAATTCAAATCGTTCATTTTGTAACAGTCGGATTGGTTAAATTGGAATATAAATAGGTTAAAAATAGACTTTTCTATTCAGGGTAGAGTTTACATAAAGCAGATGTGCTTTTACATGAAAAAAAATCATATCATCTAATAAAAAGTACAGCAATGTAGGCTCATATGTAAATAATGAAAATTATGGGGTACATGGAGTCTTGATGTGAACACAATCCGACTCGAGTTAAGTTGATTAATTAAGTACCGTTGTGACTCAAATCAGATTCGCAATCAAAAAAATTTATCTAAACCGCTAATGAATCAAGCAATGAAAACAAGCAGTTTTGCTACTTTTATTAACCTGATATAGCGACCAAGGTCGAACTCAAAGAGCACATTTAAGAGCTAAGTAGGTGATTCGAAAATCAAAGGATTTTTATTATTTTTTAGTGGTTTTTAGTTTGCAAATTTTTTATTTTTCAATGAAGGGAAACTAGGAACAAAAGTAACAAATATGCACAAGTACTCTTTTTGGATTTTTCAAATATGTCAAAAATGCTCAGAAAATAAAGTATTTTTTTGTTTTTTCAAATTTTATACTTTTTACAAAGATTTTTTATTGTTTTTTCAAATATTTTTGTGATTTTCTAAAAATAAAAAAGAAGGAAAATAAAACGGTGCACAGCCAGAAGTTATTTTCAATTTAAAATTAGATAAAATATGTAAAACTCCTGAAAGCAATTTTATGAAAAACTATGATGAAATATCTAGGATTTGAGAATGCATTTTTTTTGGATTTTTTGATTTAATATGATTCTTATAAGTTTTTGAGTTTTTTTTGCAACTTTTTAGATTTTTATAAGGTATTTTCAAATAAAATTGATATATGAGCTAAAATAGAATAAAAGGCAACTACTCTAATTTTTATGGAATTTTTCCAAGGCTTTTTCGAATTTTAATAGATTTTATAAGACAAACATGGAGTTTTTTCTATTATTTTTAAAGATTTAATAATATAAAAACATACAAAAATGGTATGCAAAAATTACCACTCAAAGACCAAGTTAGCCTAAGCTAAAAATAATTTTTGAGAAATTTTTAAGGCTAAAATGGTACGATTGATAAAAGACGATAATTAAAAACTATGAAGCAGGGACCTATGTGCAATTATTTTAAGTTCCACAACCTAAAGATTAACTCGCAAGAAAACTTAGAGGGACTTTTATGCAAATTATCCAAGCAACGCGCGTGCTACACGTGACCAACACTCATATGGGCATAAATGTAATTAATCAAAACATATTCTATTTCATTAACCAAATAAAGTGTGAGGCAAAGTATGCAAATATCCCACAAAATCACGTGGGGACGCACGTGAGTCAGACTCAACTGGACCAAAGTGTAAATATGAAAAACATAGAGTCCTTACTGTAAAAAGTGTTTAACTAGTTATTATAATTAATAGACTAAAGTGAAATAAAGAAAATACATTGGTGCAAGGGAAATATACCCTCGCAGTCGAGAGGAGACATGTGGCTCTGCTCTGGATCTGACGACTCTGGGGTCTACATTAGCGTACGGCTTTGATCGAGTCTGAAAAGCATCTGACGGTGCAGGGAATGTTGGGAACGTGCGTTGTAGATCCTATGGAAGGCTGATCGGATGTCAGAGAAAAGGCATGGCTCAACGGTCTTGAACACATCTAGGCGAAGGTGCTGCATCTGACGGCTCTGACGAAGGGTGGAAGAACTGGGCACGGGCAAACTTCGATCGAGGATATCTGGCGATCTACGAGGCTGATCGGCTCGCTCCAAGGACCTGCACCTTCGGGAAGGTTTCTGCATCGAATGGTGGCCTCAGATGAGATAGCGATTGATTGGATGGGCGGAACATAGTTCCACCACCTGGAGGTGCTCCATCGGTATGTCTAAGGCTCTAATTGAATCTCCTCATGCGCTCCTACACCTGAAAGGGGTACAGTGACTCGGAGGCATAGCTCCGGTCCAGTTATTGCAAAGAAAAGTGAAGGAAAGCGGCGGGGGAATGGAGGTCGACGACCGACGAAATTAAAGATGGACGTATAGTCTAATCTCACTCTGATGAGCGAGATGCAGGTGGTCAGACTGCAGGAGAAGGATGATGATGAAATGAGGCTTCGATTGGTGTGGGTAGAGGTGACGTGGAGCTCTGACTATGGTGGTCGGATCTGAGAAGATGGTGGATGGATGATGATTGAAATCGGAGTGAACACTGGAAATGGGAGTAATTGAGGGATACTTGAGTGGTCTACTATGAAGGGAGAAGCGAGGCGGAGGTGGGGGCGAGGTCCTGGCCTCAATCAGGTGATGGAAGGCCCGATAGGCTTATCATGGTGGCGCTCTGACCATGCGACGAGATATGTGCTACCCAGCATCCAATCAAGCTCCCAAAAGGTCCTTTGGGGCCCTGTCATTACTCTAGAGGTGTTTAAGGAGGAATGGTGGCGTGAGGGATGAGCTAATGAGCTGGGTGAGCGGAGGAGAATATTTATAGAGTGTCCTAGGGCCTAGAAAGATCGAGAGAATGTGTGAAACCCTAGGAGGATCCGACGACACCTAGGGATCGGCGAGGATCTCGATCTACTAAGTTTTGAGGGTCCAGATCTCAAGGAGAGTGATGGTCAGAGTTGAGCCAGATAAAAGGGAGAAAAGAGCTCCAGCGAAGTATTTCCTATTTGAACCGGCTGAGAGGAGGGGTTGACCTAGGTCAACAAACCCGGGTCAGCCAACCAGAAAATTCTTTTTATTAATCAAAGAATATTGAATAAAAATAGTACATGATTTTAAAATAAATAATGATTAAAACGAAAAATGTTTATTATTTTTCAAACTATTTTTCTATGATTTTTATTTATTTTTATGGATTCATATATACAGTATCTACAGTATAGTGTATTATATACAGGTATAGTATACCGATATATTTTATTAATTTTATATAAATATCTTTTATTTTATATTTTATTTATTTACACAATAATTTAAGGAGTGTAAAAGAATTTTTATTTAAAATCTAAATAAAGGTATTAATTAAATAGGTAATTTATGCAATATGTGCAAGTGTGGTTATTGTACACTGAAGTATTGATTTTTTTATTTAATTTATTTTGTGTTTTATGATTTTTATTTTATTTTTATGATATTAGTGAGAGTATACACAAATAGTTGAAAATATAATATACACAAATTATTTCTAAAATAATTAAATATATTTATTCATAGATATATGCACTATATGGCTACACATTATATTCAAAAAGCCAACTTTCACGCCACAACTCCAAAATTTATGAAATCATCCTTATTTTAAGACAATTTAATTTAGATTCCAATAAAGGAGATTTTGGAAGAATTTTAGTTCATATGGAATCGGAATTGATCTTTTAAGTTCTTATTTTGTGGCTTTTTATGAGTGGTATTATTTGTACTATGTACATCAAATCATGTTGCAACTATTTTGTTCTTTAGAAAATATTTTGATTTACAAGTTTTGTTAAAAAAATTATTTTGAAATCTTTTTATTGATGAATAAAATAGAGGAATGATATGTACATAGAATGCATAGTGATGAATATACAAAGACCGTATCTCCCCCTACTTTATTCTTTGTTGATCAGCTCAATAATTGAACATCTCTCGAAGTTTGGTCAGTCTGTATTTATTACATAATTATATCATTCTTCTCTTTTTCTTTCATCTTTATTCTTTTATTTTAGAAAAAGGTGTTAATTATACAATATCTTCAAGAGTATGTACAATGGTAATTTATTGAATTTATACATATTTACAAATATTTTTGCTAAAAGATATTTCTAAAATAAAAGAATAAAAAATGAGAATCATAGATTTATCATCCCCCTACACTTTACCTTTTCTAGTCCCTTAGCAAACACTTATTTGAAAAAGAAGTGGAATAGAAAGAAAAGAAAAAGAAGAATCAAAGCTGATTATTAAACTTATCTTCATAAAGGTGGAGTATGGAGCTTAGTCAGACCTTTGGATTATTAGTTTGACGGGATCTTATTAGGAAAGGGGTTTAAGACTCAACAACCTTCAAGTTACACAATTCTATGGTCAGGTCACCTTAACAACAAGGTCAGAACAAGTCTACATACGCAAACTCTAATGACTATGAATCTTTACTTGTACTGTGCAAGTGATATGTAGCTCCCCACCTCAAAATGGCAAAGAAATAGACTCCCTCAACAAGGTAACTCTAATCCCCTTGTCTAGCAACTCTTTCCTCGAGGAGCAGGGTATTCCCTTCTAAGTTCAAGTACAACCATCTCAAGAAGAGGGGAAAAGGAGAGAATGAACCATAACCAACGTAGCCATGTATCCTTTGGAGCTTAACCAGTGTAGCTAAGACTCCAGCTGCAAGCTTCCATGAGATGAGACGGTGGACTACTTAAGCTTTGCTTATTCAACTATATATACTCCGGCAGGTATTTTATTTCCAATCAGGCATGTCTCCTTTTTTTGGAGTTTTTGCATTTTTGCACATTTTTTATGACATATATTCACTATATCAACAAGGTGCAACATGTACATATGGATTTTTTCTTCTTGAACCAGTCGACTATCCCTCTTTTGAAGCTTTATTGCAACCCACAACATCCTATCTTTAGACCTCAATCCTACTAGACCAAGTTGAGGTGCACTTCCATCCCTAGAGGAGGACGAGTGGTTCCTGCTAGTTGTACCACGCCCGTATGCTACTTCAAGCCAAAGGATTCTGCCTCCTCACCATCTCATCCATGTTGAGCTACGTGTAAAGTGTGTGTCCAAGTCAATCCATTGTCTCTAGATTCATGCGTGCGTTGTTAAGTGTTCTACTTAGACCAATCAAGATGACATGTGAACATAGCCTAGTGGACTCAAAGAATTAAGTCTCTATGGACCTGAAAAGTCTTAACCCCAAATCCTATAAGGTTCCTTTGAAGTTAAGTGGATTAAGGTCCTAACCAAGCTCCATTATTAAATTTTATTCCAGACTAGTTAAAATGTCAACCATGATTCAAAAGAATGCACATGAAAGTATTTACAAAAATCTTTTGTGGGAATTCTATGCAATTTTTTATGGAAATTTAATTTTCAAATTTTTAGATATTTTTGAAAAAGTAAAAGAAAAAAGGCTTTCACAACAATGTTTATGTTACATGTTTTATATACAAAAGGATTTTAGTTACAAGATCTTAAATCGGCTTTATTAAGAGTACAAAGAATTAGGGGTAGACTATGTACACATATATACAACTAGTTTTTATACCCCATAAGTTATTTCCCATGTGACAAAACAGTTTTGCAACTATTTTCAAAATATTTTGCAAACTTTTTTCAAAATATTTTCAAAACTATTTTTACAAATATTTACAAATAATTCTACAAGTTGTTTTTGCAATACAGTATACCTAATTTTGATACAGAAAATAATTTACAAACCTTTTGTAAACAAAATATTTTTACAAATATTTCTACAAAATTTGTACAAAAAATACTTTTTCACAAGCTTTTACAAATAATTTTTATAAAGAATTTTTGCAAGCATTTTTTAAAACTTTTTTCAAAATATTTTCCCCTATTTTATAAATAATATCCTTATTATTAACACACACAAAGTACGAGTTATGGCTAAAGTATATATACAATATATATGACACCCCCTATACTTAGCTTGAACGAGGTCCTCATAGTGATCAGAGAGCGATGAAGGAAGACATAAATTGTGCTGAGTATAGAGAAGTGAAAAGAATCTTATACTACAATGAATCAAAAAAATGAAAGAATAGAATCAATAGAAGTCGGTGATCCTCCTATACTTAGGATCAAGTAATCGTAAGTGTAGATAACTGTACATAAAGGGAAAAATCGAGGAATAGAATGTATAGATATTACCTCCCCTATACTTAGGGTAAGATATCCCTAAGTATATGCAGAAAAAATAGAGGTAATAGAAAAGTGAATAATCAAAGGTCTAATACCCCCCTATACTTAGGAGAAAGTACATCCTATGTATAGCAAAATCATACGATGGATCTGGGGTATTAAATAAAATGAATGAATGAATGATATAGACAATATAGATCCATATAGAGGCGGAGTAGAAGTGAAAATCATGTATGAGATGTAGGTGATGTGAGTGAAGGAACATGTCTCATACAAAATGAATAGGGGAAACATCAATGGTCACTGGATCATGATCAAGGAAAGGCTTCAGGAGCTGACTGTTGACTCGAAAGTTGGATTCAAAAGACAACTCAGATATATCAATGTTACCGTTGTCATGCACCTTTCTGAATAGGTACGGTCTCTTCCATTTACTCTATAATTTCCTTGGAAATAATCTCAACCTAGCATCAAATAGCCATACACTTTGGTTCGACTCAAACTGCTTATGGCTGACGCGGGAACCATGCCATATCTTCACTATGTTCTTGTATTGTAGGCTACTTGATAAAGTTGTATCTCTCAACTCCTCCAAGTCTATCAATTCTGCTCTCCTCTAATCTCCTACACTCTCTGGATCCAATAGTATCTCAGTGACTACCCAAAGAGACATATGCTTGATCTCAACAGGTAAGTGGCATGGCTTGCCATAAATAAGTCAGAAAGGAGACGCACCCAAAGGTGTCTTAAAGGAAGTCCTATATGACCACAAGATCGAGTCCAAAAGCTGTGACCAATTCTTTCGGTCTAGGCGGACGACCTTCTGCAATATAGTATTAATCTCCATATTTGAAACCTCAGCAAGACTATTTGTCTGTGGATGATATGGAGTAGAAACTCTATGGTCTATGTCAAACTCATTAGCAAGGGTCCTTCCCTTGTCATTGATAAAATGATTCCCTCCATCAGAAATCAAAACTCTAGGTACCTCGAATCATGATATGATATTTTTCCTCAAAAATTTGCAAACTATTTTTGCATCTATGGCTCAGGTGGGGATGGCCTCAACCCACGATTTACATAATATACAACCAACAAAATGTACTCGAATCCCTGACTCCTAAGGAATGGTCCCATGAAATCGACACCCATGCGTCAAAAACGTCATATAAGTGAATGGGATGCATCGTCATCATATCTCTCTGTCCACAGGTGCCCATCCTTTGATAATCAATACACCTCTTCACTAATTCATCTGAATCCTTGAAAATGGTAGGCCACTAAAGACCGGATTGGAGAACCTTTTGCATTGTCCTTCTCCCGGAGTGATGTACTCCTGCCTCAAGCTTGTGGCCATAGGCGAGGACACTATGGTGCTCCTCGTGAGGAATACACCGACGACAGACACTATCCCCCCCTTCATGGTAAAGGGTGGGATCTTCCCAATGGTACGACTTGGCCTTCGCAAGAAAGGTCTCAAGTTACTGCATAGGCCATCTTTGTGGAACTTTCTTGGAAACATGATAGTTCACATTGTCAGTATACCATGCGAGGTGATAGCAAGAATCACCTCGTCTGAGAATGTCTCAATGATAGGAGTGCTAGTCTCAAAATCCTCAAGATGCTCTAATCGGGAGAGGTGATCTGCCACCACATTCTTGACTCCAGGTTTATCCTTGATCTCAATATCAAACTCTTGGAGTAGAAGGATCCATCGAATTAATCAAGCTTTGGCATCCTTCTTGGTCATGAAGTACCGGATGGCGGTGTGATCTATATAGATAGTCACTCTAAATCCAAGAATGTACGATCGAAACTTATCTAGAGCAAATTCTACGATCAGCATCTCTTTCTCAGTCACGATGTAGTTCTGTTGAGCGACATCCAAAGTCTGGCTAGCGTAGTATATGGCAAATGTCAAATTATCCCTTCTCTGTCCAAACACAGCCCCTATGGCAAAATCGGAAGCATCCGTCATGATCTCGAATGAGAGAGACCAATCGGGTGGCTGAAGGATAGGAGCATGCACAACCAACTTCTTGAGTCTCAAAAGATGAAAGACACTTATCATCTACCAGAAACTTGGTGTCTTTCGTGAGCAAATCAGTGAGAGGTCATGCAATATGACTGAAGTCATGTATGAACTATCGGTAGAAACTGACATGCCCTAGAAAAGACTGCAACTATCTCAAATAGGACGATGGAGTGAGCTTCTTGATGATATCCACTTTGGCCGAATCAATATACATGCCCCTGTTGGAGATGATGTGACCAAGGACCGTGATGAATCTCTATTTCATCACCTTTATTCTATCATTTTGGCCTTAAAAACCCCAGCAAATGCATGTAAATAGCATTAATTTGTATATAATAGCATTCATTGTTTCTTGTATTTATTGTACATTAAATAAGGTTTTTAATGCCAAAATTATAGAATAAAGAGAAGAAAATAAAAAGGAATAAAATATTGCAAATATTTTATGACCCTAACCCCGAGACCAAGGCCAGCATGGAATTGGTCGACAAGGAATAAAGTAGGGGGAGATAAGGGCCAATTATACAATAAATACCTCATTTATTTATTCATCCATTTATGCATTTTTGACACCTATTTTGTATATAATTATTTATTCATCAAATAGAGAAACTTTGTACATGAAAGTTGTAGATAATAATGTAAATAAAATTACAAAATTGAGTTTGTATAAAAATAAGACTCAGTGTACATTTTATACACAAAATAAAAAGCAAAAATCTCAACTTCACAGACCCATATCTTGCAAATAAAAACTCCAAATCACCAAACTCACCTTTAATTGTATATAGCATCTCAAGAACTATTTTATAAAATTGGTTTCATAATTTTTGGAGTTCATCTGTGGAAGTTAGGTTTTTAACCCTTCTTGTACATAATACCTGATTAAAATATTCTTTTTATTCAATATTTATTATTCTTACAAAATTATATTTTGTAGATAATGTATATAATTCATGTACATACTAAAATTAGAATAAAACCAAAAATATTTTGTAAACTAAAATAAGCCTAGGGAATACCTAGGCAAAATACCTATGTTACCTATATGTATATAAATAAAAGGGATTTTTATTCTTTGACTCTTTATTCATTTATATTTTTATAATAATGTATATAATATGTATAACTTATTAAAAATACAAATCCAAAATAAAAACAAATAAAATTCATTAAAAAAATAAAATGTATATAACATATAGGTAAAATACCTATAAAGCATACTTACATATACACAAACACATTTATTTAAAAATGTAAATAAACTCATAAAAATAAAATAAAAATATATTTATACTCATAGAAATAAATCACAAATTTATAAAATAAGAAAATAAAATAATAAAATAAAAATAAACAAAATAAAAATAAATATATATGAATATACTTATAAATACATTATTTTAAAACCGTAATAAAATACTTCAAAAAAAATAAATAAAAATCATAAATAAATACTATATTAATTTATAAACATTTTTTATTTTATAAATAAAACCTAATTAATTCATTTAATACGTTAAATAAATCAGTCAATTTCTGGTTGACGTGGACCAATCAGGTCCTGGCGTTTGTTGACCGCTCGGTCAACTGCGCCCCCAGGCATCTGACCTGACGTGAACGGTCTTTTCCCCTATTTTCATGCCTTTTTCCTGGGCGTCCCTTTCATCCATCGCCCTCAAGTCCTTCACGGATTTTGTTCTCTGATCATCCAAGATTCTCGCCGTCCTATTGGATCCCTTGTACATACCACCGATTCTTTAATAATAGCCGGTTACTGGGGGTCCCTTGGAATGTATATAAATAACTCATCCCTCCTCCTTGGCCGAATTTGGCCAATTTCACCCCCTTCTTTGTGCTTGAGAGAGCTCCTGGCAAAGCCCTCGTGACAGGAGGCGCTTTCCAGCACCTCGATTCGGCCGGAGATGGAGGAAGTTTTGTCGTGGTGGCGCTCCGGCGGCCACCCTGCTCCCTGGCAGCCCCCAGGTATAAGAGCTGCGCTTTTACTTTTTTTAGATAGGTTTTAGTTTTAGCATTTCATTTCTGTCTTTAGATTAGCGTTTAATAATTAGACTTAGCGTAATTTAGGCGATTCGTAGTTCGCCGGAGCTTTGCTCCGGCGAGCTTTTCACAGTGCCCTCGCCGTGTTCCGACCACCTTTTCACCTCCATTTCTATACCCCTTCATTTCCCTACGCCCCAGGCACCTCCGTTCAGCCAGATCTCCACCAGATCTGGAGATCAGATCTCCTCTTCCGCCTCTCGCCGGAGATCACCGCCCCGCACCCCCTTTCGCTCATTTAGACCCAAATAAGGCCTCCAGCCCTTTGTTTTTGTGCGCTGAGCTTTCTTGCAGGTGCTGGAGGCCAAAGGACCCCCGTTGGGGTCGATTCGATTCTTCTGCAGGTACCTGGAGCTCGCCATCTTCATCGACCTCGCTGGACCGTTCCGGTGAGCCTCCGGCTCCCCTGAGTGCTCCAGTCGACAGAGTCGAGCCCCAGGAAGCTATTTGGACCATCAGATGCCCGAGGGAGCACCGGACGAGAGAGCAGCACAGGATCGAAGGTCGGGGAAGGGGGAGTTCTTCCCTGTTCTTCGTGCCTTCGCCTTCACCGTCCGATCGTGGTCCCAGCCCAGTTCAGATCCCAGCCGTTGGATGGAGCTCTGCATTCACCGTCAGATCACGCGGCTGATCTAATCTCAGCCCTCCATCAGCGAAGCGTCATCGGGCGAGGAGGTGGCGACGCGTGTCAAGTGGAGAACGCTAAACCGTTGGATCGCGCGCCTTGTAGGGGTAATTTGCAATCCAGCCCCCGCCTTTTTTGTATTTATTATTTAATTCTGTAAATATTTTTGCACGTTATAAAATAATTGTATATTTTGCAGAAAGGACCCTTAAGTTTCTTGAAATTGCGTTTAGGTCCTCCCGCGCCTCACGTGCAGTCCCACGTGAGGTGCGTGAAAATTGCATGTAACCCCTGGCGGTTTTTGAATATTGTAAAATAGTTCTAAAAGTTTAAATAAATGTTTATTTCTATTGGAATTTTTGCACTGCTGCCTCTGTCATTTATTATATTTGCAAAAATGCCCCTGCTAGGCTTAATTATTTTTGTGTCTTTTATCCATTTATTAAAAATATCTAGATGGATTCTAAAAATCCACAAAAATTAGGATAGGTGCTCCATGCCATGCTTGTTAATGCCCATATTTTATTTCGCATTTTTTGCACTTTTCCTAATTATTAAAAATGAAAAAGAAGCCATTTTTGCACTGTCTAAATTAGAAAATACAAAAAATTAGAAAATGTTTTTGAAAAATTCCAAAAAAATTATATATGGTATAATTATATATATATATATATATATATTGAGTCCAGAAATTGAAAAACCCTAAAAATATGAAAAAGAAAATTAAAAAAAATCAGAAAGCTCCAAAATCCAACAAAAAATAGAAAAATCTTTAAAAATCCCAAAAATACATTTTTTCTCTTTTATAATTATCTATATATTATTATTAATGTATTAAAATTAATTTGGGAATTTTTGGAATTTCTTTTATATTTTTAAAACCCAAATTATATTCGGTTAATTATTTAGTCCTATATTGTGGAAATTTTTGAATTTAAAAATACATAAAAATTAGAAATATTTCAGAAAAATAACAAAAAAAATTTAGAAAAATATTAAAAAGCAAAAAAAAATTATATCTATATATATCTTTTAAGTATATATATATCTATAGACTATAGTACTCCTCTCTCTCTTCTTATATATATCTCTTTATATATATATGTCTTATATATATATATCTATCTATTTATATTATATAATTAAAAATATTAAAAGAAAATATAAAAAATATAAAATATATAAACAAAATAAAAAGAATTTATAAAAACAAAAATATAAAAAAATACAAAACCCAAAACCCACTAAAACAATAAAAGGACATGAACAAGTGATTGAATAATTAAATGATACATCACATACAACCATTCGCCTCCCAGTGTTCGACCTCTACATGTACTTACACCTATACACATTTGCGTGTAGAGTTATAATAAATTTTAACTCCACATTTTTGGATATTCATTGCATACATTGATTGTGGGTTAATTGTTGTTTTATTCCGGATTTTGTGTGGTCGACTCAACGACTAAGTTCACGCCTTGTGAGGAACTTAAGACCACCGATCTCCAGAGCAAACAAATGGCGCCGTTACCGGGGAGGCAACGGATTTTGTATGATTTTGTGAGCATATTTGTTCATTTATTCAATTGTTTGCTCATGTCCCTGATTTATTTATTTGTTTGGTTTTTATTTCTATTTGAGATTACGTAATTGACTGCTCTGACCATTTCTTTCCTTTGTCTTTGATGCGAGGGACCGCCGAGCGAAGGAGGACCTAAGCACCCAAGCGAGGTGGAGTTGGCTCTTCTATGCCAGCCAACAGGAGAGAGCATCCATGACAGAAGAAGGAGAATTTTTGAAGACAGTCATTATTTTTAGGCATTTTATTTTATTTCATTTTATTATGTATATTCATGTGAGAGAGTGGCGCTTAGAAACATGTAATAATACAGGACTCTCACAGGTGCACGAAGACTCCCGAGGTCCATTGCCCGAGGGATTGTTCCCTTGGGGGCCTCGATGATTTTTGATGCTTTTCTTTTATTTTATTTTTATTATTTTGTGTGTGAATGAGCCTTAGCTTAGGAGTTGCTTGCTCATAGAGTTAGGTCCAAACACCCTAATATTTGCATGTACCTATAGTTCGCTTTGGACCTAGATCAAACTCTAAACAACCGTTCATTTATCTCTTAGCCTTTGTGCCACAGCGAGCCCCAAGAAGCGCTTTCTCCTAAGCTCAAGTGTGTTGAGCACAGAGGAGGGGTGAGCCAAGACCGGACTTTTTGAGGCTAAAGATGAATGAGCGACTTGTGGTGCTTCACGATAATAGCAATTTCTGAACCTAGGGCGATTTCTTTGATTTGCATTTGCATATAGCATAGGTTTCAAATTCTGTTATGCATCCCGTATGGAGAGAGCTGGGAGGCACTGTAAGTCTTCTTACTTGGCATGCATCATCGTTTTCCAACTTGCATGGCTTTTCCGATCTTCTCCCTCTGATTTTGCCAACCTAGGATGCTTAATGGAAATTGGAACCTCGATAGGCACGTGCATTGAAAATACCCAAAAAAAGTGATAACTTAAATAAAATCGGGACTGTTAACTCTATTTGACCTAAAAACAAAACGTAATGGATTCCTTGTCTTGGGGAGAGCAACCCCCTCATTGGATGCATTTTAAGTGCTCATGTACACACTAAGGAGTAGAGCCCAAATCCCATCAGAGCCTCCTAAGTGATTGTACAATTTTTGTGATCTCACCTAACTCTAAAATCGAAAAGATAAATGACCGTCACCTGATGGTCTTCACTGTGTTGAGTAGGTGAATTGGGGGTTTTCCTTGTGTCTTGATTGTGACTTGGAGTCCATTGTGCTTTTCATTCATTACTAGAGTAGTCGGTTCCGCCCGTGTGAGTCATGCATTTTTCATCTTTGAGTCTCTCTACCACTCTTATACATATATCTCTTCATTTTGCATCGAGTCATGATATTGGCGCTTGAGATCAATCATTCTTCGCCAAGTCCTTTGTTGCCCTCTTCTTCATCACTTTCCTCGTATTCTCCGTACCATCCTCATTCTCTGGTTCAGGAAGAGCACTCTCTTTGAACTATAATTTTGACGGTGTTCCCGCCTTGTGTGGAACACCCCATTTTGTCTATGTCCCGATCTTCTCGCCCGCCCTCCTCGTTCCCTCTGTATCACCTTTCCACCACCCACGATATTGGCACGCACGCTCAATCAGCTTCTCCACCCCATTGTGTACCTTTCTTATCCATCTTCCTCGTACCCCCCGTATCATCTCTCCCTTTTACCCGGGAATGCTGTGCAGTTTGATGAAGCCCGCATCGAGGATTATTTATAGAAATTATTTGTAAGTCGGGCACATGATGTTGAGGTTGCTGAGATTGAGGTGATGAATTTGTCTTTGATACATACATATGGGCTTCCTGAGGATATTTGCTGATGCATAGAGCATAGGTGTGATGCATTATTGAGGAATTTTAGTTCTCGCACACCGGATTAAGGATGTGATATGATGCGATGATTCGACGAAGATTTCATGAGTATTGATTGATCTATCTATCTTGAGGTTCCACCCATCTTGATTTTGAGAATTGACTGACTATTCTGATTTGGACTTCCTGATATAGGTGTGCGGACCCTACATGATCTCTCATCTTCCTGATTGACCCATCCTTGATCTCCTGAATCTCTAATCCACCCTGGCACTTAGAGGATTCCTGACTATTTTTCGTGCCATCTCAGCTGACTGGATTGACCCAAGGGATGTTTGATGAATGACATGATTATTTGCTCCCTTGCATGATCTTATGCCCTCCAAGTGATTGAATGATTTATTGCTTTTGAGGACCTGAGATGACTTGCCCGCATTCCCATGACCTACATTGATCTAGCTCGCATTGCTCCCCGAGGACTACCTGCGGGAGAATGCGATAATTTCTAGGACCGCGGTTTCACTCACTGCTTCGGTCGCCATTGTAATGGGACCTGGAACCGAGTCAGATGATATGCTTGATTGGCCTTCCCCTGTGATTGTGTACTTGACCTGTCAGTACACGAGGCCAATATACTAGACTCATCTGAGTCCGCTCTCCTTGACGGTCCTCGCAAGGCAGAGCTCCACTTTTCTGATTATTCCATGCCTAGCTCATAGCTCCCCGAGGGTTATCTGCGGGAGACTATGACATATTTTCGATCTGGTTGGTCTCTTCTGCTAGTAGCCGCCTTGTCGACTACTGAGACCACTATGTGGGTCCGTCTGATGGACCCGGCTCCTTTGAGCCCTTCTCTCTCCTTGACGACCCTCGCAAGGTAGAGACACGTTCTGACTATTCTTTGCTTAGTTCACAGTGCTCTCCGAGGACTATCTGAGAGAGACTGCGACACTCTCTTTACGCTCGGTTCCCACTGCTGACTGTGTCTCCGATCTGCGGAGCACGGAACCAAGTCGACTGATATATATGATTTTTTTGATCCCATCTCAAGTTGTGTATTCGATATGCGGATCATGGGACCTATCTGATTAGACTCCTTTGAGTCTGCTCGCCTTGATGGTCCTCGCAAGGTGTAGCTTCTGATATCTGCTATTCCCATGACTAGTTGGCAGCCCGCTCCCCAAGGGTTATTTGCGGGACGCTGCCACACTTTCTTGATTTACGGTCTCTTCTGCTGGTAGCCGATCTGTCGCCTACCAAGACCATTTCTATGATCCATCTGATGGATCAGGCTCCTTTGAGCCCGCTCTCCTTGACGACCCTCGGAAGGGTGAGCTTCTGTTCTGATTTTTCACTGACTAGCATGTACTACTCCCCGAGGGTTTTCTGCGGGAGAGTACATCATTTTCTAGGTACTCGGCTTCATTTCTGGTGTCTCCAGTTGGTGGAGCACGAAGCCAGGTCTTCTGATTTGTATACTCGGTCTCCTCCCTGGTTGTGTCTCCTGTCTGTTGGAGCACGGAGCCGAGTCTTCTGATTATTCTCTGATTATGCTCACCTTGAGGACCCTCGCAGGGTTGATCCATGGCTTGCGGTATTCGGTGTGTACTTATGATCTTTCTACCTCACCATCATCGGATACCATGATGTCTCCTATTCTCTATCTTCTATATCTATCTGAGACCATGATTGACCGGAGGAGTCTGTACTGCTCTTTCTTCCTCCCTGTCTTATGTTATCAGCTCTGTTTCCTCATGATGATCCTTCGAGCCGATTGACTGATTCATGCTACCAGACCGGATATCTTTACTTTCTGATCTGATTGTCCCCGGTAGCTGACACCCACTTGATTGAAGATTCAGGTGTCTTTTCACCTTCTGACTGCGTCCTCGTTCTCACAGGGAGACGACGACAAGAGCACGGTAGTCGCTTACTAGATATCGTCCTGTACTTCACCAGTTCTTCACCGCTTGTATATATGTGTGCCTTTTTCATCCTTTCTCCCGTATGTTTTAGTGTACCCCAGATCTATCGCCATATCTTTGTGTCTACACTTAGGACGTACCTTGTCCTAAGTATAGGGGGGTACACACAAAGTTGTTCTTTCGTCGTTCAGTTTTGTCACTCCTGTTGTTGCCTATACCTAGGGATATCTCACCCTAAGTATAGGGGGAGTGATGCGTATATTCTACACGATCTTTTCATATCTCTTCTTTTCTTCTTTTCTTCTTTTCCTTTTCTATCTTCTGTATCTAAATAAAAGGTGTCGCCCCTTTGTGTCAGTTTTCTATACTTAGGACGTACTTTGTCCTAAGTATAGGGGGGTGCACCCCTGATTTGTTAATTCTTTGATCTGTTTATTCCCACCCTTGACCCTCCCTACTTTGTGTACAGTCTGCTATACTTAGGATTACTTGATCCTAAGTATAGGGGGAACGGTCAACTTCTATTTTCTTTGTCTCTTATTCGTATTCTTTAGACTTGTCTATACTCAGTACGAGTTATGTCTTCTCTCTTTTCTTTCCGATCTATGAGGACATAGCTCAAGCTAAGTATAGGGGGGTCGTATATACCTTGTATATACTTTAGCCATAACTCGTACTTTTTTTAATAATATGGCTAATAATTCTTTAAATTCATTAAAAACCCTTAATAAAAAGAGATGTGATTATTCCTCGAATTCCTTTTGTATATACTGATTAATAAATCAGGTGAAAATATTTTTTGCAAAATGTTTGAAAAATAGTTTGAAAATCTTCGTGAACATCTATTGAAAACTATTTTGAAAATATTTTGTTACATGTTTTCAACCTGTGCAAAAATGTGTGGTTTGTAAAATTTATTTTCTTTGTGTGAAATAAAACGTTTGAAAAATGATTTGCAAATGGTTTGAAAAATGGTTGCAAAAATATTTTGAAAAATCTATATATACTGTTTTGAAAAACCTTTGCAAAATGATTTTCAAATGTGTGTACATGTTTGTAAAAATGTTTGTAAAAATTATTTTGGACTATAGTTTTCAAAAATTGTTTGAAAAATTTGTGTCAAATAAGTTTGAGGAATAGTAACATATAATAAATAACTAAAATACTATATTATTATTTTAAATAAAAAAATAAACAAGATTCTTTAATAAGTGTACATATATATACCTTTAAATAAAAACTAAATTCTAAATTCTTTAAAAATCATTAAAATAAAGCGACACGCCCGTGTAAATAGTTGTACATATTTTATACTTTGAGTGCCAAAATTATTTGCAAAAATTCTTTGTGTAAAAATTTATCTCTTTGATTTCAAAACTCTTTGAAAAATTACATTATTCTTTGCATATTTGTAAAAAGCATTTGTATAGCATTTATATTCTTTAATTGAGCTTGATGTTTGAACTAGTCCAATAAAGTCGAAGATTGGAGCTTGGTTGGATCTTACTGCACCTAACTGCACTGGAACCTTACGGGAACTAGGCTTAAGGTACTTCAGGTCTATTCAGACTTAATTCTTTGAGAAATCAGGGCTGGGTTCAAGTCACCTCAGTGGACTAACTAGAACTTTTCGAAACACATGTATGACTCTTGTCGACCGTGACCTAACTTGGACACTTGCACCTTTCACTTGGCTCAACTCAGTTGGAGTGGTGAGGGGGTTGGATTTGCCAGTCTGAGATGCACACGGGTGGAAACATTCGTCCTCCTCTAGGGAGGGAAGTGCACCCCAACCTGGTCCAATAGCCATGAGGTCTAAAGACAGGAGATTGTGGGTTGCGATAAAGCTTCAAAAGAGGGATAGTCTTCTGGCTCAAGAGGAAAAACTCCTTATGTAAATACTGCTGTAAATAGTATGATTGAAAAAAAAGAAAAAAAGGAAAAAAAAAATGGTCAGGCCTGTAAAAAATAAAATGCCTGCAAAGTATGTATTCAGAAAATAAGCAAGCTTGAGCATCAAAGTTATACCATGTGAGCCTGCAGCTGGATGACTTGACTACACTGGTCTTGCATCCCAGGATAGGTAGCTACACTGGCTACTATCCATTCTTTTCTCTACCTCCTCCTCTTGAGTTGGATGCCACTTGAACTTAGAAGGGAATACCCCGCGCCTCGAGGAAAGAGTTGTTGGATTAGGGAATCATTGGGTTGTCATTCTGGAGAAGTCAATCTCTTTGTCATTTCAGTTGGGGAGAGCCACTATCACTTACACGTACAAGTCAGCTTCATAGTCATAAGGGTTTGCGTATGATGTAGGCTAGTTCTGACCTGGCTATTGAGGTGATTTGAACCAAGTTCTGTGACTCTCGAAGGCTGTTGTGTTTTAAATTTGGTTCCCTACCAGGTTCCACACACATTCTCACACCAAGGTCTAACCTGAGCTCCAAACTTTGATTTTGTACAGATGAGTTTAGTAATCATGATCAATTAAATTTATTCTTTACATTCTTTATTTTTGCTTTTTCTTTTCTTCTTATTCTTTGTTCTTTTTGTACTTATTGCATAAGTATTTGCTAGGGACTAGCAAAGGCAAGTATAGGGGGGTGATGAATCTCCATTTCATCACCTTTATTCTATCATTTTGGCCTTAAAAACCCCAGCAAATGCATGTAAATAGCATTAATTTGTATATAATAGCATTCATTGTTTCTTGTATTTATTGTACATTAAATAAGGTTTTTAATGCCAAAATTATAGAATAAAGAGAAGAAAATAAAAAGGAATAAAATATTGCAAATATTTTATGACCCTAACCCCGAGACCAAGGCCAGCATGGAATTGGTCGACAAGGAATAAAGTAGGGGGAGATAAGGGCCAATTATACAATAAATACCTCATTTATTTATTCATCCATTTATGCATTTTTGACACCTATTTGGTATATAATTATTTATTCATCAAATAGAGAAACTTTGTACATGAAAGTTGTAGATAATAATGTAAATAAAATTACAAAATTGAGTTTGTATAAAAATAAGACTCAGTGTACATTTTATACACAAAATAAAAAGCAAAAATCTCAACTTCACAGACCCATATCTTGCAAATAAAAACTCCAAATCACCCAAACTCACCTTTAATTGTATATAGCATCTCAATAACTATTTTATAAAATTGGTTTCATAATTTTTGGAGTTCATCTGTGGAAGTTAGGTTTTTGACCCTTCTTGTACATAATACCTGATTAAAATATTCTTTTTATTCAATATTTATTATTCTTACAAAATTATATTTTGTAGATAATGTATATAATTCATGTACATACTAAAATGAGAATAAAACCAAAAATATTTTGTAAACTAAAATAAGCCTAGGGAATACCTAGGCAAAATACCTATGTTACCTATATGTATATAAATAAAAGGGATTTTTATTCTTTGATTCTTTATTCATTTATATTTTTATAATAATGTATATATTATGTACAACTTATTAAAAATACAAATCCAAAATAAAAACAAATAAAATTCATTAAATAAATAAAATGCATATAATATATAGGTAAAATACCTATAAAGTATACTTACATATACACAAACACATTTATTTAAAAATGTAAATAAACTCATAAAAATAAAATAAAAATATATTTATACTCATAGAAATAAATTACAAATTTCTAAAATAAGAAAATAAAATAATAAAATAAAAATAAACAAAATAAAAATAAATATATATGAAAATACTTATAAATACATTATTTTAAAACCGTAATAAAATACTTCAAAAAAATAAATAAAAATCATAAATAAATACTATATTAATTTATAAACATTTTTTATTTTATAAATAAAACCTAATTAATTCATTTAATACGTTAAATAAATCAGTCAATTTCTGGTTGACGTGGACCAATCAGGTCTTGGCGTTTGTTGACCGCTCGGTCAACTGCGCCCCCAGGCGTCTGACCTGACGTGAACTATCTTTTCCCCTATTTTCATGCCTTTTTCCTGGGCGTCCCTTTTATCCATCGCCCTCGAATCCTTCACGGATTTTGTTCTCTGATCATCCAAGATTCTCGCCGTCCTATTGGATCCCTTGTACATACCACCGATTCTTTAATAATCGCCGGTTACTGGGGGTCCCTTGGAATGTATATAAATAACTCATCCCTCCTCCTTAGCTGAATTTGGCCAATTTCACCCCCTTCTTTGTGCTTGAGAGAGCTCCTGGCGAAGCCCTCGTGACAGGAGGCGCTTCCCAGCACCTCGATTCGGCCGGAGATGGAGGAAGTTTTGTCGCGGTGGCGCTCCGGCGGCCACCCTGCTCCCTGACGGCCCCCAGGTATAAGAGCCGCGCTTTTACTTGTTTTAGATAGGTTTTAGTTTTAGCATTTCATTTCTGTCTTTAGATTAGCGTTTAATTATTAGACTTAGCGTAATTTATGCGATTCGTAGTTCGCCGGAGCTTTGCTCCGGCGAGCTTTTCACAGTGCCCTCGCCGTGTTCCGACCACCTTTTCACCTCCATTTCTATACCCCTTCATTTCCCTACGCCCCAGGAACCTCCGTTCACCCAGATCTCCACCAGATCTGGCGATCAGATCTCCTCTTCCGCCTCTCGCCGGAGATCACCGCCCCGCACCCCCTTTCGCTCATTTAGACCCAAATAAGGCCTCCAGCCCTTTGTTTTTGTGCGTTGAGCTTTCTTGCAGGTGCTGGAGGCCAAAGGACCCCCGTTGGGGTCGATTCGATTCTTCTGCAGGTACCTGGAGCTCGCCATCTTCATCGACCTCGCTGGACCGTTCCGGTGAGCCTCCGGCTCCCCTGAGTGCTCCAGTCGACAGAGTCGAGCCCCAGGAAGCTATTTGGACCATCAGATGCCCGAGGGAGCACCGGACGAGAGAGCAGCACAGGATCGAAGGTCGGGGAAGGGGGAGTTCTTCCCTGTTCTTCGTGCCTTCGCCTTCACCGTCCGATCGTGGTCCCAACCCAGTTCAGATCCCAGCCGTTGGATGGAGCTCTGCATTCATCGTCAGATCACGCGGCTGATCTAATCTCAGCCCTCCATCAGCGAAGCGTCATCGGGCGAGGAGGTGGCGACGCGTGTCAAGTGGAGAACGCTAAACCGTTGGATCGCGCGCCTTGTGGGGGTAATTTGCATATCCAGCCCCCACCTTTTTTGTATTTATTATTTAATTCTGTAAATATTTTTGCACGTTATAAAATAATTGTATATTTTGCAGAAAGGACCCTTAAGTTTCTTGAAATTGCGTTTAGGTCCTTCCGCGCCTCACGTGCAGTCCCACGTGAGGCGCGTGAAAATTGCATGTAACCCCTGGCGGTTTTTGAATATTGTAAAGTAGTTCTAAAAGTTTAAATAAATGTTTATTTCTATTGGAATTTTTGCACTGCTGCCCCTGTCATTTATTATATTTGCAAAAATGCCCCCGCCAGGCTTAATTATTTTTGTGTCTTTTATCCATTTATTAAAAATATCTAGATGGCTTCTAAAAATCCACAAAAATTAGGATAGGTGCTCCATGCCATGCTTGTTCACGCCCATATTTTATTTTACATTTTTTGCACTTTTCCTAATTATTAAAAATGAAAAAGTAGCCATTTTTGCACTGTCTAAATTAGAAAATACAAAAAAATTAGAAAATGTTTTTGAAAAATTCCAAAAAAATTATATATGGTATAATTATATATATATTGAGTCCATAAATTGAAAAACCCTAAAAATATGAAAAAGAAAATTAAAAAAAATCAGAAAGCTCTAAAATCCAACAAAAAATAAAAAAATCCTTAAAAATCCCAAAAATACATTTTTTCTCTTTTATAATTATCTATATATTATTATTAATGTATTAAAATTAATTTGGGAATTTTTGGAATTTCTTTTATATTTTTAAAACCCAAATTATATTCGGCTAATTATTTAGTCCTATATTGTGGACATTTTTGAATTTAAAAATACATAAAAATTAGAAATATTTCATAAAAATAACAAAAAAAATTTAGAAAAATATTAAAAAGCCAAAAAAATTATATCTATATATATCTTTTAAGTATATATATATCTATAGACTATAGTACTCCTCTCTCTCTTCTTATATATATATATATATATCTTTATATATATATGTCTTATATATATATATCTATCTATTTATATTATATAATTAAAAATATTAAAAGAAAATATAAAAAAATATAAACAAAATAAAAAAATTTAAAAAAACAAAAATATAAAAAAAATACAAAACCCAAAACCCACTAAAACAATAAAAGGACATGAACAAGTGATTGAATATTTAAATGATACATCACATACAACCATTCGCCTCCCAGTGTTCGACCTCTACCTGTACTTACACCTATACACATTTGCATGCAGAGTTATAATAAATTTTAACTCCACATTTTTGGATATTCATTGCATACATTGATTGTGGGTTAATTGTTGTTTTATTCCGCATTTTGTGTGGTCGACTCAGCGACTAAGTTCACGCCTTGTGAGGAACTTAAGACCACCGATCTCTGGAATAATCAGACCGTACCTTGAGTCATCATGAAACGACTCTTCTCCCAAGATAAGACTATGTGAACATCAATGTAGCGCTGAAGTACTCACTTTAGGAAAGCAAGAGAAGCATCAAACCCATCGTCGTAGATCAAAAAATCATCCATGAAGACCTCTTAACATTCACCCACCGTGTGCAAGAAAATGAAAAGCATGCACCTTTGGAATGTAGCCGGGACATTACATAATCTAAAGGGCATCCGCCTAAAGCATACGTTCCGAACGAATAGGTGAACATCATTTCCTCCTGGTCTTCGGGCGCTATGGACACCTGATTATATCCCAAGTAAGGAAACAACAATGACTCTTCCCACCTAACCTCTCGATGATTTGATCAATAAATGAAAGTGGGAAAGTGATCCTTCTTGGTAGCCTGATTCAATAGTCTGTAGTCCACACAGACTCTCCAAGAAGTGGATACTCGGGTAGCTATCCCCTCTCCAGACTCATTCACAATTGTAGTGATACCTATCTTCTTCGGTACCACATGTAATAGATTAATCTGTTTGGAGTCAGAGATGGGTTTAATAAAATCGACGCTCCACCAGTTAGATATTTCCTTCATGATTACATCTCTAAGATTGGGGTTCAGCTTACGCTAAAACTCATGCGATGGCTTGGCGTCATCCTCGAGATATATGTGGAGAGCATATGGCCGGACATGTCCCCTGGAGATTAGCTACAGTCCATCCGATTTCCTTGTAGTTTCTTTCAAGAACCTCCATCAAACGAGATTCTTGGTCATTAGTCAAATCTGCTGAGATAATGACTGGGAACATTTCTGGCTCACCTGCAAGGAATCTATACTTCATGCTCTGTGACAAGATCTTCAGTTCTGAGCATGTGGGAGCTGGTAGATTTGGTCTCTAAAGTCTGAGTGAAGGTTACCAAATCTGCACGAGAGAACTCTTGTTGAATCAATGAATCTGACGAAGACGGTCCTGATGGTGTATCTATAAACTGTACTATCTCAATCTCCACCCTAGATATATGATCTGTGGACATCAGAAATGGTAAATAATCATCAATATCCTACCCATCAAAATCAGTGTCTGAGCCCGAGAGATCTGAATTGGAATCACATGAAATATACTCCGCTTTGTTAGCCAGATCACAATCGTCATCCTCTAAGGTATCTTATGTCATGAGTGTGCTCTCTGAACTCTCATCTGCTGACATCTGTAATTCTGCATACTCTGAAGGTGTGACATGAGCTTGTGAAATCGAATCTATCCAAACAACTTCATCATATGTGATCACAAAATCACACTCATGGTGGACGTCTAGCTCGAATCTGTCATCTACTCTAAACTCTGCACAGAGAAAGCTGAATCTCTGTCTCTCAATTCCTCAATCATCTCTATTTGTATACTCTCACCCTCAATGCGAAAATATACCTTCCCACTATAATGATTGAACAATCTTTCGGTTGTGTCAAAAAAAGGTCATCCTAAAATGATGAGGTATCGCTCATACATTCAGGGATCTCCATGTCCAACACAACAAAGTCCACAGAGAATTTCAGGCCCTGAATTGTGACGACAATGTCCTTTAGTAACTCATCCAGCCTCTTGACAGATCTATTTGCAAACTGGAGAACTGTCCTGCTCTGTCTAAGAGGGTCAAACTCGAAACGGTCAAGTAAGGCAGCCAGAAGGAGGTTAATCGAGGATCCGTTGTCTAATAGAGTTCGATCGAACCGCTGCTCATGGATGTGGCATCTGAAATAAGGATCCCCTGCATCAGGTCTCTTGGATGGCAATCGGTTGTGGATGGCGAAGCAAGTGGCATGTGTGAGCACATGGATTTCTGCATTGTGGTTACGCCTCTTCTTACTATGGATTGTAGTCTTCTCTCTAAGGTTCTTTTGGAGGAGAGGGGTATGCTCAAGTGCCTCCTGAAGAGTCAGCTGGATCTGAAATCTGTCCATCATCTGCTCGTTGAACTCTACCTGTTGTCTCTTTTTTGGGTTTTCTGGCTTTTTGTCCTTTCCTAAGCATAGTGCTTGAGGGAAGGGGATAGAGAGACCCTCCTCAAAAAAATGAGGGCCAGGAGTAGAAGTAGACTTTTGAGCATTCATAAGGCTAGAATCCATGCAAACATCATCAATCTCAACAGATGGATCCAAAGGAGACACAAAAACCTTTCCTTTATTCATATTTTTGATTTTCAAAGTTTTTCTATTTTTTGTATTTTTTCTCAAAACATCCTCAGGTACAGGAGAAAAGGAAGGCAACATAACTGAATGACTATTGAGTACCACTAACAACATCTGAACTCACAACATCAGTACCGCGCTTTGGCCTGGCATCTGAAAATTTGGTGGCATCAGCACCACCGTCTGCAGCAATTGGAGATATGACGGTATCAACACCGTCATCGGGATCACCATCCTTGGTGGCTTCAGCACCACCACCATCATCATCATTAGTGGCATCATCACCGCTCTTGACTCTATCTAGAGCCATAGAATCTGCATTGGGATGTCGCCTAGATGAGTCGTTGCCGACTGGCTTCCTACCTCTCCTGAGTGTCACAAAATCATCATCAAATAAATAATGAATGTCATCTAACACTTCACTAGGAGTGGTGGTCTCTGTAAACTATACTTTCTCAGACTTCCTCTTCAGGATTGTTAGGGTTGGGCTCAATCTGCACAGGTATGGTGGCCTTACCCTTGATTGTTTCCCTCATCTCCTGCCGGAACTCATCCATCTCTCACCAGAAAATAGCTTGTTGCTCGAAAAGCATGCGAGAAAGATCATTTAAGGTTGGATTCTCATACGAGTGTGCATGAGAACCGGACGAGTTGTCTCGCTGGAAATGAGGCTGCCTCTGCTGATGTTGCTGGTACGAGTGAGGGGGAGGCTATGGATACTGCTGATGAGGTTGTTGTTGCCTCCACTGTTGACCCTGGTATGGGGGTCGAGGACTGTGTTGCCCTGCCTGTGCCGGAGATTGCTGTTGGGATTGAGCACCTCCAGTGGACCATCAGAAGCTTGGGTGGTCAAGACGAATCCCGGACTGCTGTTGGTACTAGGAGTACCAAATCCCGTTGACTACCATCATGACTCATGATGTTCATGGACTGGCGAGGGAAGGGACACTAGGGGCTGATCTGGATGATACACCGCCATCTGAGTGTCTGAAGGGGTGGTGGTAGCTGAAACTACGGGAGTGACTGAATGGGCTCCGCCTGAATGTGATGAACTTGCCGATATGAGGCAGAGGGCTGTGACGAGCTGCTCCCTTGACCAGACTGTGACCTGGACTGTGGCTGAGAAGCTGTCTATGCCTCATGGAGACACATAATCTGAGTCTTCATGTCACTCAAGATTTGGGCCATCTCATCAATCCTACTGAGCTTGTTAGGCCCTGACATGTCTTCTTCTCAATTATCTCCACTCGATCCAACTTCTGGCTTATAATTTCCATATCGGCAGCTGAGGATTCGGATAGTGTTGCCGTTGTAGAAGATGAAGAAGGACCGACCTCAATGTATGCTATCCTTTGGTATGAAGATACCTGATGGGGAGGCTTCCCATGAGTATAGACCCCGGGTCTAAGACATCACAGTGTAATTTTCGGTCATCTCCTCATAAATGGTCCATACATGGTCTTTGTCCTTGGAGAAGTAGGACCTCCACAAGAGGAATTCACTAGCCCTTGCAGCTCAAGTGTCATACCACAGAAGAAATTGTGGATGAGATTGGGCTTGCTGATGTCATGGTGGGGGCACTTGTCAATGAGCTCTCTAAAGCGATCCCAGGCTTCATGGAATTATTTATTTGGGATCATGGAAAAATTACTGATCATGGCTCTGGATGCATTTTTCCGGCTGAGAGGATAATACTTGTTCAAGTACTCGGTCTGGAGCTGCTCCCAAGTGGTGACAACCCTCCCAAGGTGTTTCAGCTAGTAGGTTGCTCTATCAACCAAGGAGAATGGGAATACCAACAGTTTTATGGTGTCCTCGTCCACCAACCTATCATGGACGGTGCTGTAGATCATCTCAAAGTCTTGCATATGGAGGTGGGGCTCCTCGGTGGCATGCTCATGGAATTTGGGTGATAACCAAATAGTCTGGGGGCGAAGCTCGAAGTCACCAAGGATAGCGAGCAGCTAGATCTATTGTTGAGTGAGGGTTGCACTAGGATTGTGCAACTGCCTCATGGTGTGTGCTGGTCTCTGTGGATCACGCGGAACCTCCTGGTGTCTGCCATCTGCTCGACCCTCATGTATTGGTATTTCTCCACCACCAGCTGGTACGTCTGGCTCTACACTCCTAGATCTCATCTGAGTAATTTCTCTCCTCACCTCTACCATGAATATTCCCTTGTCCCTGATCTGTCTCTGCATGGTCTCCAGGGAGGCTAACAATGTGTTGTTGATGGCAGCCTGATCTAATACGAATGAGGAAGTATGAGGATGTTCATCGGTTCTGTCATCGTTGGCCATCTCTCTGGTCTCTGCAAAGGCAAAAGACCTAGCTCTTGTGCTGTCAAATGAACACAGAGATATGCTGGCCTTTCTGTCTGATCCTCAGGAGTGGAAGAAGGATGGTCGAGGGGGAACATGGTGGTGGCGAATTCAGGTTTAGAGAGCGGGTCTGAGCTCTCTGAAGCTGCCCCAGATGAACGGGCAGGAGTGTTGGAAAATGTTGCTACCAGAGGTAACCTAAGAGACCTCTTGACCATCATCTTGATGTGGGGATTTATGAAGAGTACTGGACTGTAAAAACAAGATGAGAAATCAAACCCCCGGTTCACCAACTCAACATAGTGTGATGACATGAAAACTCGATCTTTTATCTTATCAATATTTATTTGGTGATAATCCAATCTTACAGAGAGAGTTAGCGAGTTGTTAGGAGTGCGATTCTGCTTGGAGATTGGCCCAGATTCTTATGACTGGTTGCACCTATTTCCAGCCATTATAGGTGTATGTATGGAGCGTTTCTAGCTACCCGTTACTTAAGGACGGAGCATTACACAATGTCATCTAAACCACCTACTCTATTAATGAAATACAGATCGATTGCCAGCTACCCGTAGATCCTCACTGAAGAATAGCTAATCATTTTTGTTAGAACCGGTAGTCTGAAGAAAGTCCACTTTATTCTTTAAAAGCTCAAATCATATGTGTAATGTGTTGGTGGATAGAGATCACGGTCATCGACATCAATCAATATTTTTTTTACATAAGGCATGCAATATATATGAATGGTCTTACATGTTGTGAATTAGTCAAACAAAAATGCAGTATTATAATAAAAAAATGATGTAAGCAGTAAAGAGTTAAAAAAATGTATCAGAATACTTAAGAGTCAAAATCATTCATTGAAATCAAACGATAACATTTCATTCGATAGGTAAATCAGTTTCATAAAATTATCCTCAAAAGTTTAGAATGACAATGACATAATGCATTTCAAAAAAATATGTCTCAAAATCGTAGACTTTATCACGTCGCTCGTGATCCCAACTGTTAGTATCTGCAAAAAAAGTATATGAATAAAATTTATTCAATTGTGTTGATTATGATATGTAGTAGTGATATTGATTTTCATCTTATATAATTGTACCTTATCAAATATCGAGCAACATTGATATAGAATCATATGGATCACCATCCAAGCATCCAACTCCTCTATGTTGAATGTCTCAGTATTAGGTTCTTTCACTCACTCACCATATAAATCCATGTCATCTAATGATATTGGATTTGATATTGCATTACTTCATTTTTCCTCCTAAAAAGTAAGATTATTAATTATAAAATATGAAATTACATACTCGTTAATATTTGTAATATTTTGAACGAGAACAAACCTAAGACGTCGATTAGCAGTTTGTTCTTTTTCAAAGTGTGGATCCATTCAAAAAGATTCCAATTGCATTTGCATGCAGATGTTGAACATGTTTGGCTAAGAACTTTGAAAGCTAATGATTGTAGTGCAGGAGTTGTCCCACCATACTTCTTCCACCATTCAACTATAATAAAAAATATTATAGGATTGTATATTCACTAATGAAGTATAGAAATATTTTATCACATTGTTTACATGGAGCTATTTTTACACGATTTCGAATGGTAGATGCACGATCAAAGTCACCCATTGCATCTCTATATAAAGAAAACTCTACATTGATGCAATCAATTTTTCCTCATCATTGTAATACATTGATGCAATCAATTTTTCCTCATCATTGTAAAACAAAGTTTCCATTGTATCATGAAAGCCTGCCATAATATGGTGATCTAGATATGGTGTCATCCTTATGGAAGAATTTAGGATTTAAAAGTAACCATACATTATGAAGTGGATGACCAAGTTGTCAATCCCACTTGTCATCAAAAATTTCAATATAAGGCATGTATTTAGAGAAATTTCCGTTAAATATCTCTTTAATAACATCGTGTGTTCTTCGCATGACTTCATATATGAATCCCATAGATGGCTTCTCATCACTGTCTACAATGCGCAACACCTTCACAACTAGTGTAAATATATCAACGACTATTGCACATTCATTCCAAAATGACGCGTTGAGTACCATCTCATAAAGTTCTTTCCCCATTGAGGTTTTTGAGAGTTTATGGTCAGTCCATTCTTTTGATGCAACAATTGAAACTAGACCATCTTTTTTTATCAAAAAGACTTAGGACTGTCAAAAAGTTAGTTGCAAATCTAGTGCTGGTAGGACAGATTATCTCATAATTACAAAATCTCCGCATCAATTGAAGAATAAAATTATGATTGTATACAGATTTTGTAATCTTCTGAGCTGCTTCAATTACATATATTACTCTTGGAACCTGATCAAACTTTTACAATATCGAATCTAGACAGTGAGAAATAGAAGGACTCCAAAAAATATTACCATAGTGTCTTTTTAGCATTTTCCCGCAGCTTGATAATTGGCAGCATTGTCTGTGACAAAGTGCACCATATTTTCAGATCCCACAAAGCCGACACAACCTTTGAAAAGTTGAAATAGTAATTCTGTTGTTTTGTAATGTTTAAAGGCATCAATAGATTTTAAAAACACTGTACCTGCAGTGGAATAAATCAAAAAAATTTATCAATGTACGTTGTCTTCTATCTATCCAATCATCCACCATTATGGTGCATCCATTCATCTTCCAAATTTTCTCTGTGTCTCCACATGAGCCTTTAATTCAACAATGGTTTTCTTCATAATGTTGAAGGGGTTCCCCTCCTTGTGGGAACCTATATCATATTTATAAGATATTGGTAGTCCTATTTGGAAAAGCAAAATCAATCATTGATTGGAGAAGGAGATCAATTACCTTTTAGGATAGGAATTATCTTTTCCTAATCCTATTGGAAGTAGGAGTCCAAGTTTCTTTATTTGCTCATCTCCATGGAGTATAAATAGGGGATATGGTGTGCATACCAGGATCATCCCAACACAAGCTCTCCTAGCACAAGAAAGAAACAAGAGAGAGAGAGAGAGGAAGAAGAAAGAGAGTTCGTGGTTGCCACGGAGTTTCGTGGGAGTAAACTTTGGAGCAGTTCTTCTCCAGCATTCTTCCCTACAGTTTGGCGATGGATTTACCGTTGGGTGATATTTCTCTTCTCTATTATTCTCTATTATTTGGTGATTTGTAGCACCGTGTTGAGGGCCTGCCTTTTGTAAGTCCCTCACGGGAGATTACTTCGATTATAGTACTTGATTTTGGGTTAGATCAACCCCGTGGTTTCCCCTCACATTGAGGATTTTCCACATTAAAAATTCTCTGTGCATTTGTGATTGATTTTCTGTTGTGGTTGAAATCCTTTCTCGTAATTGATATATCGTGCAGGATCCGCCTATCGACTTTGGTTATTTTTCCGCATTCAATTTATACAGGAAATATGTTCTCAACAAGTGATATCAGAGCAAGGTTCAATGAGGATTATAAGATGGAGTTTGGTTCGAGCAGGATGATTAGTCTTAATGGGACTAATTACAATTTGTTGAAGAACAAGATGAAGGATCTTTTATATGTGAAGGCTATGCACCTTCCGGTATTCTCCGCGCTGAAGCCCGAAGCCAAAACAGACGAGGAATGAGAATTTGAACATGAGCAGGTTTTTGATTTTGTCAGACAGTTTGTTGATGAGGATGTCTGATGAATCCACATTTCATCATCTTTATTCTATCATTTTGGCCTCAAAAACCCTAGCAAATGCGTGTAAATACCATTTCAGCATCTTAGCATTCATGTATGTGCATGTAAATAGTGTATAAAATACTATAATTAAAGCCAAAATTATAGAATAAATAAAAGAAAAGAAAAAAATAAAATATTGTAAATATTTTATGACCCAAAACCCCGAGACCAAGGCATCTTGATGAATAGGTCGACAAGGAATAAAGTAGGGGGAGATAAGGGCCAAAATATAGTAGAAATACCTATTCTTATTAATACATTATTTATTCATTTTGGGACCTATTTTTGGTTCCACTTTTTATACATCAAATAAAGAAACATTGTACATGAAAGTTGTAGGTAATTAAATAAAGAAAAATATAAAATTGATTTCACTCAAAATAATGTACAGATAAAAAGTTATGGTCTGAATAAAAATCCAGAATCCCAACTTCCCAGATCTGTATCTCATAAATGAAAACTCCAAATGCAGTAAACTCACCTTTAATTGTATATAGTTAAAAATAAACTATTTAATGGCGGTGGTTTCGCATTTGGCGGAGCTACGGTTTGAAAGTAGAGTTTTGGACCCTTGTTGTATACTTGTATAGATTAAAATATTCAATTTATTATTTATTCATTATTTTTATAATTTTATATTTTTATAATTTTGTAAATAATATATATAATATATTTGTATATTAAAGTCAGAATAAAAATGTAAAAGAAATACAAAATAAAATACCTGTATATTCATAGTACATAGGTTTAAGACCTATACATATACCTATATAATTTATACCTTTATTTTATTAAGTATACAACATATATCAGAAAAATAAAATAAAATTATTTTTAAGTGTATAAAAATATTCTATAATTTTATAAAATAATAAACAAAAATAAATAAATTAAAAACACAAAATAAAAACAAAATAATAAAATATGTAGGTAAAGATACCTATATAGGCCTAAAATAATAACTTGTAAATTTATACCTCATAAAAATAATTAAAAATCAATATAAAATTCTTCATATAAAAAGAAACATTTTTTATTTTATAATTAAAAATTAATAAGCCCATTTACTATTTTTAAATGAATTATTAAATATTTTTTGCAGGATTTTTCCTGGTTGGTCCACGTGGACCAACCAGGTGGCTCTGACCGTTGACCATAGGTCAACTGTCTGAGCCATCTCCTGTTCACGTCAGAAGTGATTTTTGTCTTACTTTCTTGGATTTTTGGAGGCCGCATCTTTCCTCCTTTCGTGATGGCTTCTTCTGCAATTTTGTTGCCCGCTTATCCATGATACACGCCCATGTATCTCATCGGGCTATGGATCAATGATTTTCCCGCGATGCCTCGATCTTCGCATCCCATCCGTCAACCCTACAAAAACTTTCCTTCAACTATTTTCAAAATCGGAACTGCGTTTCATCCAGATTTTCCCCCTTTGACTCGCTTGGGGTACCTGGAGGTGACAGCTCTAGAGTGGCCCCTTCAAGGCGGCGGATCTACCACAATCTGGGCGTGTTCCACCCACCTCCGGCGAACCAGCCGTTGAGGTACCTTCAACCTTGGGCTCTGGCCTTTGAGTTTGCCCCCGATGCCTTCACCCTTTTCCTGCAGGTTCACGCGCACTTGGAAGAACTGGAGGGTCGTTTTGAGTTCCGTCGGAGGTTCCTGGAGCCAAGTTGCTCCTCCGCCTCCGCCGGCGTGCTCCAGTAGCCGTCGACTCCTTTTGGGCCACCAACAGATAGGGAAGGACCGTGGGAGCATCTTGGGCCACTTTTGAAGCTGAAGAGTATGCCGGAGAGGGGCGCTATCACCGGAGGAAGGTCGCCACGGCGGATCTTCTTCCCTGTTCGTTCACCATCCGCCTCTGCCGTCCGATCAAGAACCGATGCCCAGATGCAGCAGCAGCTGTAGGATCTGATCACGTCCCAGCCATTCGATCAGCTTTGCACGTTCTAATCCAGACCGTTGGGAGGCGAAGCGGCATCTGGCGTCGCCAGAGCGACACGTGGCAAGTTGGAGATTAGCCGCCGTCCGATCCCGCCCCTGGTGTGGGTATTTTGCACATCTCCCCTGCGTTATTTTGTTATTTAGTTACTAATTCTCAAACATTTATCTACAGTTAAAAATATTTGTAATATTTACATTTTACTCCTGACGGTTTGTAATATTACATCAGGACCCCCGCCAGGTCACGTGCGCTACGCACGTGCCCCTGGCAATTTTCCAAGGGGACCCCGACTTTTATCTATATTTAGTTTTAATACTAAAACTTACGCTTGCAGTTAAAATATTTTTGGACATTTTACAACATAGCCCCCGAGGTTTTTGATAATTGCATCCGTGCCCCTACCAGGCGCGCGTGCGACGCACGTGTGTCTGGGAGTTTTTTTGCGATACCCCTTACGGGTCTGGTCATTTGCATTTGGTCCTTGAACTATTTATCTTAGTTAACTTTTGGGAAATATTGCATACATGCCCTTGAACTTTTTGAATATTACATATATATCCCTGCCAGGCTTGTATTTTCTTGTTGTTTCCTCTAATTATTGCATGCACCTCTAAACACCCAAAAATTCCATAAAAATCAATATAAGCTCCTGTTGCATCTCACTTCCACGCATATATATTCTACATTTTATTGCATTTTAATATTTATTAAAAATAAAAAATATGCATTTTAGCTATTGTTTGCATTAGATAATACCAAAAAAAATATGAAAACACCTTGAAAAATTCCAAAAAAAATACCTATTGCCTATTTTAGTCTATTTTAGTGTCAGTCCAAAAATCACTAAAAATCTCAAAACCAAAACCTTAAAAATTAGAAAATACCCAAAACCTTCATAAAATAAAAAAATCAAAGAAAAATCCTAAAAATATAAACTCTGGTCCTGTAGCTTCTCTATTTTATTATGTTTATTTTAAAATTAATTTGGGAAAATTATGTTACTGTTTGATTCTTTCATTCTCATTTTAATCTCGGCCAGCAGTTTTATTCACTGTTTCTTGTATTTTGACCTTTTAAAAATACCAAAAATATTCTGAAAAATCCCCAAAAATCACCAAAATAGTAGAAAAATATAAAAAGACCAAAAATATTTTATTTCCTAATTTTTGAATATTTTTCACTATTTTATAAATACCCGTTTTCCTCTTTTCTTATCTTATATATATATTCTATTATTGAAAAAAGAAAAAATATATATAATGTAAAAAGAAAATATAAAATCAGAAAATTAAAAATCAAAATACAAAATTAAAAATTAAATTAAAAAATTAAAAATTAAAAACCCACAAAAACGTTTGCATTCTTGTAGACACACAATCACATCACTCATTTAGCACTTGCTTGATCTATCCTGCCTTGCTCCCTGAGTTCGGCACTCTACCTACTTCCACTATACATCTGTTTGTAGAGTTAAAAATAAATTTGACTCCACATTTGTCTTTCATTGTTTGATTTACTGTTGTGGGTTCATTATTGATTAATTAGGGATTTTTGAGCAGTCAATACTCCGACTGCGGTTTCGCCTTGTGAAACCGTACGACCCTCGAAATTCCTAGTTATCAATGTCTACAACCATATCCAAGATGAAAGTCACGCTAGAAGCTTGTGGTTGAAGTTGGAAAATCTTTATGCCCCCAAGACGGGAAGTAACAAACTATTTCTTCTTAAGAGACTAGTGAACTTGATGTTCAAGGAAGACAGATCTGTACTAGATTTTCTGAATGAGTTTTTGCATTTTTGAGTGTTTGTTTTTATTTGCCTACATTATTGCTTGCTTGTTCTCTCTTGTTTTTGATATTTATTTGTGAGCTTTCAGACCATATCATTTCTTGTCTTCTTGCGAGGGACCGCGGATCAAGGAGGATCACCTCGGTGATTCGGTACAGCCTTGGGAAGCGGAGTCGGCTTTTCTAGCCCAAGCCGACAGGAGAGAGCAGGAGGAGTGAGAGAGATAGTGTTAGCTAGCTTTCATTTATTTTTGTAAGAGAGAGATTCATTCTTAATTTGTAATAATACAGGTACCTCGGATACTCAGAACACTTTGGGCCTAATTTCCAGGTGTTTGTATGTCACGACCCCGTTTCCCGGGCCGTCGGATCCTCCCATAACCGGATCTGGTTACTCAGCAATAATTTATTCAACAATCACAACTAACATTCAGAAATATACTGCAAATAAAAATACTCGGAAGAAAGTATTTCAACACTTTTTCATTCATAAAATAAAGTTCAGATGATACACTGTCCCACTATAACCATTACATGTACATCAGCTTGAAAGGGAAATATACAAAAGATTACTAACTACCTTAAAGAGTAAAGCTATTGTGGCTGGATGGATGTCTAGTATGTATGCCATATGAATTTTTAAAGTCCTTGCGATGGCTCACCGATACCTGTTGGGTTTTCCATAAATCATAGGATAAAAATTAGCGAATGCTAAGTAACGAAGAAGAGAAAAGCAAACAAATTGTGTAATTTTTTCAAAACTTGATATCACAAAAATTTCATTCCTTTATATTAATTTAAGTCATATTCCTTTCTATTCCACATCAGGGATTAGTATAGGGGAACCCCACCATTCTTGGACTCCGAAGCTGTGGATGCTTCGGGATTGGAGATTGTGTTGATCTTGGTAAGATTATGCCGCCGCACATCGCCTCAACCAATCCTCCAATACTACCCTGGCAAATTCCTTTTCTTTTATTAAGCATGGTCTCAACCCTCAGCCTGGAAACACAAATGAGCACACCATCCTTGAGGACTCGGTTGCATAAAACCTCAGGCTAACATGTAATCATATAACCTAGCGGCTTTAAATACATGTCATCATGACCCAGCCGCTATTGAACCACCCGTGCCTCCACATGGCACGACCACATCTTCCGTCGTTCCAACCCGAATATATTGGCTCCCGGTACCACGCATTGCAAAACATTCAATTTGTGCACACTTATCATAACAGGGCAACCATGTACCACCTAGGTAGGGAAACACCAATACGGGTTCCTTCCGACAAACCTACAGGTTGCATGCCCGACCTGTAGTACTACTCCCAGTCATCCTTAACGTGATACACGATCCTTTTCAGGATCCAACTCAAACCACATTAATTCACATGATGTAATTTTTTCATTAAGTCTTCGATTTGCATAATCAACAATACTTAGTATAGACTCAAGTATATATTATTCATATGCATATATACTCGTATTTATGCCTGTTTTAACTCCCAGACCCAAACTTTCAAAGCTAACGCATCAATTTGATGCGTAAACCTTATTTTAGTGGGAATCACAAAGCAAATCTTCAGACTTTTTCAAAAATAGCCAAAATTAGGGGTCTTCGTAGCAAAGAACACAAAATCAAGATTTTCAATAATTTCTTATGAAAACCCAACAGCAAAAAGGAAGGATTTCGTTACCTAATCGAGCTCTCTCTCATGTATGCAAGGCTTTATCGAGTTTCGTTTTTAGAAAGGCTATTTTAAGGCTCCTGAAAAGATCGAATTTCATTTTTCGTATCAAAACGCTAAGAACATGTTAAGAACGCGAAGAACGCGAAGAACACGAAGAACGTCAAGAACATATTTTCTCTGAAAATTTCGGCAGAGTTTTCCCTTATATCGGGACATATTTCTCGGAAAATTTCGACAGAGTTTCCCCTTATATTGGGACATATTTCTCAGAAAATTTCGGCAGAGTTTCCCCTTATATTGGGACATATTTCAAAATAAAAATGAAAAGAGTTTCCTCTATAAAATCAATCGAGAGGAAAATAACAACGAAACTGAAAGAATATACTCAACAACAAGAGATGAAGAACCGGTAGACACCACACATCTTAGGTGAGTGAACGTGTGACGAATCACAGGGTCACTGACGTGCATAGCCGCCCACACCTAAGTAGGGTATTACACAGATTTCTTCATCAAAATAACTATAAAAGCATAATACGAAGAATAGAAACATAAACAATGGAGAATCGGTAGACACCACGCGTCTTAGATGAGTGAACGTGTGACGAATCACAGGGTCACTGACGTGCATAGCCGCCCGCACCTAAGTAGGGTGTTACACAGATTTCTCCTCGAACCACAACAGGAAAACGAATCGAAAAGAAATATGAATCAAAAACAAAACTTGGAAGAACAAGAGTATGAATTGAAAGCCTATCTTACGAAGTAACTAAGAGAGGATCATACCTTTCTCCTCCTCGTTCTCCTGGCAGCGCTTCGCTAGCGCTCCTCCCTCACCTCCCACTCCTCCTCCCGACCTCTCGACCCTAGCCCTTGGGGTGGTGGTGGTAGTGGAAGTCGTAGAGAATGAATGGGTAGGGGGGTCTATTTATAGGCCCTAGAAAACCACTAACCATGGTTAGAAAACCATGGTTTAGACTTTAACCATGGTTTAACGGCCCATGGTTTTGGCCCATGGTTTTAGCCAAAACTTATCCCAAACTTGGAGCCTAAGTTAGAACATTCTAGAGGATTCTAGATTCGCTAATGACGCTTAATTAACACTAATCGTGATTAACTTTCACTAATCGCGATTTAACTTTCGCGGTTTACGCTTATCTTTTGTTAACTATTGATTAGTGTTTACTAATGATCATCAGTGGCTTTCAATCGTCATTAATTTCTTTAATCATGTTTAATTAGTCTTAATGACAGTCATTATGGATTAATGACTTCTCTTTCTTCGGAAAATCATAACAATTCGAAACGAAGTCCGATTCACATGACACAAATTTCGTTGATTTTCTCTTGACGAGCCGGATCTTATTATATAGGATCCGAGATATGCCAAGTTCAAGGCTTTACAATTATAACAACCTTAAAGGAAGTCTCGTCCTCGAGACTAGAAATGCAGGCATAACAACCTTACAGAGGATTGAAACCATAACAACCTTAAAGAGAATGAACGTCATGCCATTTAAAATGAACATATACATAATACATAATGTTATCATTCAAACAAGTACGGGTATTTCTCTCTCATTTCTACCTCAGGTTCCCATGTGGCTTCTTCAAACTCTTGGTTTCGCCACAATACTTTCACTAGAGGCACCTCTTTGTTTCTCAACTTCTTGATATCCCTTTCAAGTATTTGCACATGTATCTCTTGGTATGTCAAGTTTGGCTCAACATGTGAATCATCATAACTTATCTTATGCTCTGGATCCCTAATGTACTTTCTCAGATTTGATACATGAAATACATCATGTATTGCCGAAAGATGTGAAGGAAGTGCAAGTCTATAGGCAACTTTTCCAATCCGTTGAATAATTTCAAAGGGACCCACGAACCCGGGTGCTAACTTCCCACGCAAGCCAAACCTCTGAACACCCTTCATAGGTGATACTTTAAGAAATACAAAGTCACCTACCTCAAATTCAAGGTCTCTTCGCCTGGTATTACTATAGCTTTTCTGGCGACTCTGAGCAGTTAATAGTCTTTTTCTAGCAAGTTCTACAGCTTCTCGTGTCTCCTGAAGTCTATCTGAATCATAAAGGTTCTTTATTCCGACCTCTTGCCAACACAAAGGAGTAGCACACTTTCGTCCATATAGTGCTTCAAATGGTGCATGCCAATACTTGTATGGTAACTATTATTGTAGGTGAATTCTACAAGAGGCAAATGTTTAATCCATGATCCCTTCCATTCTAAGGCACATGCTCGTAGCATATCCTCTAGTGTTTGAATCGTACGTTCTGACTGACCATCTGTTTGTGGATGATATGCTGTACTCAAGCATAGTTGTGTACCTAAGGCTTTCATGAAGTTCTCCCAATAGTGTGAGGTGAATCGTGAATCTCGATCAGAAACTACTTCCTTCGGGATACCATGGAGGCGAATAACATGTGTAATATATAACTCAGCCAACTGGTCTGGAGTGAAAGATAAGCTTATCGGAATGAAGTGTGCTACCTTTGTCAGACGATCTATTATAACCCAGATACTATCTTTACTACCAGTCGTCTGAGGTAAGCCAGTAACGAAATCCATGGAAATGCTTTCCCATTTCCATTCAGGTATAGGGAGGGGTTGCAATAATCCTGGTGGCTTTTGGTGTGAAGCCTTTACCTGCTGGCAAGTGAAACATGAATTCACAAACTCAGCAACATCTTTCTTGAATCCCGACCACCAAAAGTATGAATGAAGATCCCTATACATCTTCGTAATTCCTGGATGAATAGATAATCTAGAACAATGAGCTTCACGTAAAATATCTTTCCTTAATTCAGGTATGTCTGGTACACAAGCTCTGTGATGGTTATATAGTAACCCATCTTGTATCTGGAATCCCTCTATCTCATTATTCTCAAGTTGTTGTTTCAAGTCTTTAAGGACTGGATCATCCTCCTGTCCTTTCTTTATTTTATCCCATATTTCTGGTTTGTATCGATGAGGAATAGTTATAGTATCAGCACTACTATCAAATGGTTTCCATTCACTTAACGTTGATAGTAAACCCCAGAAGTGGATAGCACTCACTAACCCGGGTGAATAAGTTCTTCTGCTAAGTGCATCTGCTACGACGTTCCCCTTACCAGGGTGGTAGGAGATAGTGCAATCATAATCTTTCAACAACTCTAGCCACCGTCTTTGTCTCATATTGAGCTCCTTTTGATCAAACAGATATTTCAAGCTTTTATGATCGGTGAAGATTTCAAAAGTAATACCATACAGGTAGTGTCTCCATATCTTTAAAGCGAAAACTACGGCAGCTAATTCAAGGTCATGTGTTGGGTAGTTCTTCTCATGTGTCCTGAGCTGTCGTAATGCATACGCAACTACCTTACCATGTTGCATAAGAACCGCCCCAAGTCCTTCTTTAGATGCGCCAGTGTACACTCTAAAACCTTCACTCATGGAGGGTAGAGTAAGGATGGGTGTAGATGTTAGGCATTCTTTCAGTGTCTGAAAACTAGCTTCACATGTATCAGACCATAAGAATGGGACCTCCTTTTGAGTTAGTCTAGTCATTGGCAATGCTATCCGTGAAAAGTCCTTCACGAATCTTCTATAATATCCAGCTAAACCCAGAAAAGATCGTATTTCTGTGATAGTCTTCGGGCGTTCCCAACTCATCACCGCATAACCTTTGTAGGATCAACTGATATACCTTCCCCAGAAATAACATGGCCTAAGAAAGATACTTCAGATAGCCAGAAGTCACATTTTCTATATTTAGCATACAGTTTGTTCTTCCTTAGAGTTTCAAGTGCCTTCCTGAGATGATGTTCATGCAGATACTTATCCTTTGAGTAAATAATCACGTCATCAATAAAGACTACTCCAAAGTGATCTAAGAACTCCTTGAATACTCTATTCATGAGATCCATGAAGGCTGCTGGGGCATTTGTTAGTCCAAAAGGCATAACTAAGAATTCATAATGCCCGTATCTAGTTCGAAAAGCTGTCTTGGGAATATCTGTATCTTTAATTTTCAACTAATGGTATCCAGATCTTAAATCAATCTTGGAATACACAGTTGAACCTTGTAACTGATCAAAGAGATCATCTATTCTTGGCAGATGATACTTGTTCTTTATTGCCCTCTTGTTTAGTTGTCTATAGTCAATGCACACCCGCGTCGGCCCATCCTTTTTCCTAACAAATAAGATAGGTGCACCCCATGGTGAAGTACTAGGATGAATGAATCCTTTATCTAACAGTTCTTGCAATTGTACCTTTAAATCTCGTAACTCAGCTGGTGCCATCCTATACGGAGGGATAGAGATAGGCTGAGCATCAGGTATGAGAGAGATTTCAAATTCAATCTCTCGCTCAGGTGGTAATCCAGGTAGTTCCTCTGGAAATACATCAGTAAACTCGCAAACTATAGGCACATCTTCTATCATTCTTTCTGACCCTGATGTAGTGGATACATAAGATAAATAACCTTGGCATCCTTGCTCTAACAACTGTTCTGCCTTCAATGTAGAGATATATTTGATATTATCATTGGATGTCTTTCCAATGAACTGGAACTCTATCGAGTTAGGAAGGTGAAATGCTACTATCTTCTGGAAACAGTCAAGACATGCATGATGCCTTTCTAACCAATCCATTCCTAGTATAAGATCAAAATGATTCATTTCGATAAGTAGCAGATAAGCAGGTAAGTGATGTCCTGCAATCTGTCCCACACCATTGTCTAAGATCTTCTTGAATTATAAATACTTTACCTGCTTGTCTTTTAATCAAATAATGATTTTTACTTCTGTCTAAATCTTCTATTTAAGGTAATATTAAAGCAATTTTTCTGCCTAAGGAGGGCCTCCTACATGGCTCCTCCGATAGGAATAGGGTCTACTCGAGTTACATAACTAGATTCTTCCTAAGATGGATGAACATAACCCTTAGCTCTGGCATTCATGGGTCTGGATGACTTTGATCTCTCATTGTGGCATTGAGTCTTCGCTCTAATGCCTATTACCTTTGACCCATCTCAGGGATCATCACTACCATAGTCGCTAATTTCTTAAACACGTCTTGGTCTGTCATGATCATGGGATGAATCAAGATCAAAGGACAGATCCTATATGTCTTAGCATGATGTACATAAGGGACAATGACTTGTGAATGGTACTGCAATGATTTATTAAGATCAAAGGATCTTAATACAACCTTAGTTTCTGAATACTGCTCATAGTTATTAATTACTAAATAAATTACTGTAGTAACCTGGCTCTGATACCAATCTGTCGCGAGCCCGTTTCCCGGGCCGTCGGATCCTCCCATAACCGGATCTGGTTACTCAGCAATAATTTATTCAGCAATCACAACTAACATTCAGAAATATACTGCAAATAAAAGTACCCGGAAGAAAGTATTTCAACACTTTTTCATTCACAAAATAAAGTTCAGATGATACACTGTCCCACTATAACCATTACATGTACATCAGCTTGAAAGGGAAATATACAAAAGATTACTAACTACCTTAAAGAGTAAAGCTACTGTGGCTGGCTGGATGTCTAGTATGTAAGCCATATGAATTTTTAAAGTCCTTGCGATGGCTCACGATACCTGTTGGGTTTTCCATAAATCATAGGATGAAAATTAGCGAATGCTAAGTAACGAAGAAGAGAAAAGCAAACAAATTGTGTAATTTTTTCAAAACTTGATATCACAAAAATTTCATTCCTTTATATTAATTTAAGTCATATTCCTTTCTATTCCACATCAGGGATTAGTCCAGGGGAACCCCACCATTCTTGGACTCCGGAGCTGTGGATGCTTCGGGATTGGAGATTATGTTGATCTTGGTAAGCTTATGCCGCCGCACATCGCCTCAACCAATCCTCCAATACTACCCTGACAAATTCCTTTTCTTTTATTAAACAAGGTCTCAACCCTCAGACTGGAAACACAAATGAGCACACCATTCTTGAGGACTCAGTTGCTTAAAACCTCAGGCTAACATGTAATCATATAACCTAGCGGCTTTAAATACATGTTATCGTGACCCAGCCGCTATTGAACCACACGTGCCTCCACATGGCACGACCACATCTTCCGTCGTTCCAACCCGAATATATTGGCTCCCAGTACCACGCGTTGCAAAACATTCAATTTGTGCACACTTATCATAACAGGGCAACCGTGTACCACCTAGGTAGGGAAACACCAATACGGGTTCCTTCCGACAAACCTACAGGTTGCATGCCCGACCAGTAGTACTACTCCCAGTCATCCTTAACGTGACACACGATCCTTTTCAGGATCCAACTCAAACCACATTAATTCACATGATGTAATTCTTTCATTAAGTCTTCGATTTGCATAATCAACAATACTTAGTATAGACTCAAGTATATATTATTCATATGCATATATACTCGTATTTATGCCTGTTTTAACTCCCAAACCCAAACTTTCAAAGCCAACGCATCAATTTGATGCGTAAACCTTATTTTAGTGGGAATCACAAAGCAATTCTTCAGACTTTTTCAAAAATAGCCAAAATTAGGGGTCTTCGTAGCAAAGAACACAAAATCAAGATTTTCAATAATTTCTTATGAAAACCCAACAGCAAAAAGGAAGGATTTCGTTACCTAATCGAGCTCTCTCGTGTATGCAAGGCTTTATCGACTTTCGTTTTTAGAAAGGCTATTTTAAGGCTCCTGAAAAGATCGAATTTCATTTTTCGTATCAAAACGCTAAGAACATGTTAAGAACGCGAAGAACGAACGAAGAACGCGAAGAACGCGAAGAACACGAAGAACGTCAAGAACATATTTTCTCTTAAAATTTCGGCAGAGTTTCCCCTTATATCGGGACATATTTCTCGGAAAATTTCGACAGAGTTTCCCCTTATATTGGGACATATTTCTCAGAAAATTTCGGCAGAGTTTCCCCTTATATTGGGACATATTTCAAAATAAAAACGAAAAGAGTTTCCTCTATAAAATCAATCGAGAGGAAAATAACAACGAAACTGAAAGAATATACTCAACAACAAGAGATGAAGAACCGGTAGACACCACACATCTTAGGTGAGTGAACGTGTGACGAATCACAGGGTCACTGACGTGCATAGCCGCCCGCACCTAAGTAGGGTATTACACAGATTTCTTCATCAAAATAACTATAAAAGCATAATACGAAGAATAGAAACATAAACGATGGAGAATCGGTAGACACCTCGCGTCTTAGATGAGTGAACGTGTGACGAATCACAGGGTCACTGACGTGCATAGCCGCCCGCACCTAAGTAGGGTGTTACATAGATTTCTCCTCGAACCACAACAGGAAAACGAATCGAAAAGAAATATGAATCAAAAATAAAACTTGGAAGAACAAGAGTATGAATTGAAAGCCTAGCTTACGAAGTAACTAAGAGAGGATCATACCTTTCTCCTCCTCGTTCTACCGGCAGCGCTTCGCTAGCGCTCCTCCCTCGCCTCCCACTCCTCCTCCCGACCTCTCGACCCTAGCCCTTGGGGTGGTGGTGGTAATGGAAGTCGTAGAGAATGAATGGGTAGGGGGGGTCTATTTATAGGCCCCAGAAAACCATTAACCATGGTTAGAAAACCATAGTTTAGACTTTAACCATGGTTTAACGAACCATGGTTTTGGCCCATGGTTTTAGCCAAAACTTATCCCAAACTTGGAGCTTAAGTTAGAACATTCTAGAGGATTCTAGATTCGCTAATGACGCTTAATTAACACTAATCGTGATTAACTATAACTAATCGCGATTTAACTTTCGCGGTTTACACTTATCTTTTGTTAACTATTGATTAGTGTTTACTAATGATCATTAGCGACTTTCAATCGTCATTAATTTATTTAATCATGTTTAATTAGTCTTAATGATAGTCATTATGGATTAATGACTTCTCTTTCTTCGGAAAATCATAACAATTCAAAACGAAGTCCGATTCACACGAAACAAATTTCGTTGGTTTTCTCTTGATGAGCCGGATCTTATTATATAGGATCCGAGATATGCCAAGTTCAAGGCTTTACATTGTACACCTGGGGGCTCACCGCGGTTTTTATCGTGTTTCACCGCTGTCATTTTCTGGTTTTGTTTTCTTTTTCCTTTCTTTTGTGGATTGAGCCCTTAGATTTTAGGCATTGCTTGATCGATTAGATTAGGTCCAAACACCCTAATAACCATTGCATGTACCTATAGTACGTATTTGGACTTAGTTTAATTAAACAGTTGATTCACCCTTTTTCGATCCGTCGCGCCGCGAGCTCATCCCGCCAAGCGCTTCTCCTGGACTCGATGTGTCAAGAGGAGGAGGGGTGAGCCTAGATCGGAATCTAGGATTGGGGATTGGTGATCAACTTGTGGTTCTTCACATTAGCAATTGCCTGCTTAGGGTAATTTCCGTGTGCATATCGGCATTTAGATTAGGTTTAAAAATTTCTGCTTTACATCCCGCATGGAGAGAGCTGGAGGCACTGTAAGTCTTTCTATCTTTGCATTCATCATATAGGCACAAAGGTGAGATTTCCATCTTGGTGTCGACTTGCATGGCTTTTCCGACTCTTTTCTCCCTCTGTTTTTGGATCAAGTAGGAATCGAGAAAAAACAAAAACGTTAGGCGTTTGTTTGAATCGACTCAAAAGAAGCGATGACAACAAAAAATTTTTAAAAAGAGACTGCTAAGAAAATTTGACCTAAATAAAACTGGTAATTAGATTCATTGCCTGGGGAGAATAACACCCTCACTTGTATTCAGGTTGCATGGGAAGGTCTCCTTCCAAGTGAGTTGAGCGGCTTCGTAAGGATTAGAGCCAAAAACCCAGCTTGTGGCTGCCTTGTGTATCGCCTGGATTTTCGAAGTATCGGTGCTACTATCGTACATAGATGAGTAGTACTTGGTCATCATTGGTGACTCACTATTGTGTTGAGCATCGACCTTGTCCGAAGTACCGAGCATAGGCCACGCCTTCACGGGTGTGTCTGTCTCACTGTCTGCGTCCGAGTAGGGTCTTGCACGCTCACAGGTGATTCCGTTGCGAGCGAGATCTGATGTATCGATTTCGCCTATCGACTTCCTCCCTCTTTTCTTTGGCTGAGTAGGGATCCAGGAAGGGTTACAAGGACCTCAAAAAGCGGAAGCTACAGGTTACACAGGAGGAGGACAAGTACGAGAAAACTTTTCCGGCAGTACTCTCCCTCCTATAGGCGTAGCGCTCTAAGGACTCGTTAAAAGATAAGTTCCTGAATTCAAGATAAAAACTACAAAGATAAAAGCCGAACCTTCACGGCTTCATGTGTTGAGTTGGTGAATCCCCTTGTTTTGTGTTTGGTTGCTAGTCGCATTTAGGTCAAGATCAAAAACACTGCACACTTGTGCGCAATTTTTCCCCCCTCTTCTTCTTCATCTACCTTGCTCTTCTCAGTAATCACGATGATGTGAAGGAGGTCTCTTAGGTCGACTTTGTCGGCACCGCTATCCAGCACTCCTCCCTATTCATCTAGGATAATCTCGGAGAGTCCAGACCCGCTCTCTGAGCCTGAGTTCACTTCCACCATGTTCCCCCTCGACCACCCTTCTCATTCTCCTTCCATCAGTCTAAGAGTTTCAGAATTTAGTGCATCACATAGCTCAGAGCATTTGACAGCACCTGAGATGGGTTCTTTTGCATTTTCAGAGAATCCGGACATGGCAAACAGAGGAGAGCACCCAGATGAGCATGAGCACCCTTAATTTTTATATGATCAAGCCGCCATCAACAATTCACTTCTAGCATCCCTTGAGACCATGCAGAGACAGATCCGGGACCAGGAAGTATTAATGGGTGACCTCATGAGAGAGATCGCACAGATGCGAGAAAACAGACCTAGAGGCGGAGGAGGTGGAGGAGGTGATATACCGGTTGTAGCAGATGAGGGAGGAGAACCAAATCAGGAGAGGCCGCCGCAGACCATCATGAGAGAATTGCACAATCCAGCAGCCTCCCTCACACATTGGTGGATCCGAATCCCTCCCATCCATGGAGACTTCGAGCTTCGCCCGCATACTATTCAGTTATTGCCCAAATTTCACGGGCTGGCGACCGAAGAGCCACACCTCCACTTACAAGAATTCGAAATTATCTGTAGTACCATTCATGACAGGCTGATGACTGAGGACACCATCAAGATGATAGCCTTCCCCTTCTCTCTGGTTGATAGAGCTGCTTATTGGCTAAAACATTTGGGGAGGTTCGTCGACACTTGGGCAGAACTCCGGACCACATACTTGAACAAGTATTACCCTCTCGGCCGGACGAACGCAACAAGAGCTATGATCAGCAATTTCATCATGATCCCTAATGAACAATTCCATGAAGCTTTGGATCGATTAGAGAGCTCATTGACCGGTGTCCACACCATGATATATCCAAGCCCAATCTAGTTCAGAGTTTCTTTTGTGGGCTGACACCGGAGCTGTAGGGGCTTGTCAATGCCTCTTGTGGTGGGTCATATTTTTCCAAGGGTGAAGACGATGTTTAGGCCATCTACGAAGGGATGGCAGAGAACTCGACAGTTATGGCCCAAGCCCGCGTTTACACGCAACAGAAGCCCCACGAAGGAGCAGGATCATTTCAGAGGGTCGCCCGCATCGATGTCGGTCTGCATACTCCGTCGGCAGCCGCAACCCAAGCCGAATCAGCCGCAGCCGACATGGGCATCATTAGTGAGAAGCTGGACCGTCTTGAGATCCTCGAGAAGAAGCAGATGCAAGGACTGGTCCAGATGGACCAGATTACCAAGACCGTGAGTGACCTGAAGATGCAGATTCTTTGCATCCAGGAGGCACGAACGTCTATGCAGCAGCCTCCCAGGTCACGAGATGATTCCAGCAGTAACAGCTCATCTCAGCCCTCTGCCTCGTACGGCCAGGTCAACCACATTTAGGCAGAGCCGGTCCAGCTGCTACAGTACTGCCCATCGCAGCCGCCATCTCAGGACACTCAGATGGTGGTCTATCAGCCAGATCAGCCACTGGCAGTTCTACCTCCACCATCCTTCGAGCAGGAGCCATTGATGGAAGTCAATGGGATTTGGTACGACCGATACCCACAGCCCGGGATTCGTCGCGATCACCCCGGATTCCGTTGGACCACTGGTGGCTCCTCATCCCAACAGCAGTCTCCTGCTCAAGGACAGCAGAACAGCCAGCAGCAGCAGCATCCCTAGTATGCCCAACAGCAGTACCAACGTGGTCCTCGTCCCGCCTATCAGGGACAACAGTAGAGGCAGCGTCAGCAGCCTCAACAGTCATACCCCCAGCCTCGTGAGCACTTCTCCTTCCATCAACAACCTCATTTCCAGCAGGGGAACACTTCCGGTTCTCAGGCACCTGCCTTCAAGAACCCAGCATTAGATGACCTCGTCCGATTGCTCTCTGAACACCGAGAATCCTACCGATGGGACATGGATGGGTTCCGGCAGGAGGTGAGGGATTTAATCAAGGGTAAAGCCGCCATACCAGCTCAGATTGAACCAAATCCGAACAATCTGAAGAGGAAGTCTGAGCATGTACATTTTACAGAGGATACCTCTCCTAGTGACTATTTAAGTGACATGTCTTCTTCTTTGTATGATGCTGATTTTGTGACTACTAGGAGCGGTAGGATGCCAGCCGACGACGCCTCATCTGAGTGACAGCCACATGCTGAACCACGAGCGCCAGATGAGCCAGGTAGCGGTGCTGATGTCACTGATGATGTTGAAGACGGTGGTGCTGATGCCACCAATGATGGAGATCGAGACGACAGTACTGAGGCCGTCATGATACCGAATGCAGACGGTGGTGCTGAAGCCACCATTTTTGATGCAGAGCCAGAGCGCGGTGCTGATGCCGCGAAGACAGGTGCTGTTAGTGGTGCTGAGGCCACCACTTCCACTTCTGTTGAGCTTCCTTCTGTGGTGTTACCACCTTTTGTATCTCAGGACTGTGGTAACAAGAAAAAGAACAAAAATATGAATAAAAGAAAGGTTTATGTTCACACTTCAGATCCATATGTGCTGCATGATGATCATTGTATGGATTCTATTCCGTCACAGGCACAGGGACCTATTCCTAGTCCTCCATCTGCGGAGGCCCCTACCATTCCCTTCCCTGAAGCACTTCACCGGGCGAAGGGGAATAAATGAGAAAATCCTAAAAAGACCCAACATGTGGAGTTCAGCAATCAGATGATTGATAGATTCCACATTCAGCTGACTCTACAGGAAGTACTTGAGCACATCCCCCTCTTCAAAAAGAACTTGAAAGAGAAGACTACAGTTCGCAGGAAGAGAATGAACCACAGAGATCAGATCCATGTGCTTACCCAGGACACTTGCTGCACCATTCAGAACAAACAGCCAGCCAAGAGACCAGATGCAGGAGCTCCCTATGTCAGATGTGAGATTCAGGAGCAGCAGTTTGATCGTACTCTATTAGACAACGGCTCTTCTATTAATCTTCTTCCGACATCGTTACTCGACCGATTCGAGTATGGTCCTCTTCTTAGGAGCAGGACAATCCTTCAGTTTGCTGACAAGTCAACTAAGAGGCCGAAGGGGTTATTGAGAGACGTGGTCGTTACCATTCAGGGCCTAAAATTCCCCGTGGACTTTGTTGTACTGGACATGGAGATCCCGGAGTCGGTAACTGATGCCCCCATCATACTTGGACGCCCATTCTTGGCCACAGCCAAGGCGTTGACCGATCATGATAGCGGGAAGGTATGCTTTCGCGTAGAGGGCGAACCCATACAAATAGAGACGATCGAGGAGACTAGATCGAGAGAATTAGCATGCTCAGAGCAGACCAGTGATATTGAGCAAATGACAGAGGAAGAGGTAGACGTCCACCAGGAGTGTGATTTTGTGATGACAGACGATGAATCTATCTGGACAGACCCCGTAGCACAGACCCTCGCCCTGCCTACAGACTCACCGTACTTAAAGCTTATGGCAGTCGAGAGCTTGGAAAGCACACCCCTGGACGAGGATACCGTTGAGGCTGACAGTGTTGGGACGAGGGGTGCTGATGATTTTCAGTCTTGTTCTTCTACTTCAGATCCCTCGGATTCAAACATTGATTGGGATGATTTTGATGACTATTTGCCGTGTCTGTTTCCTTCTGAGCTAACAACCATGATAGAGTGCGAGCTAGTACAGTTTATTGAAGATTCAGCAGGGCTCCCTTCGTCAGGTATTCATGCAGAACGAGAGTTCTCACATGCAGACCTGGTCGCCTTTACACAGACATATCAGAAGCCAGATCTGCCACCTCCCAGTTGTCCAGAATTAAAGCCCTTGCCGCGGTCTCTGAAGTATAGATTCCTTGCGGGTGAGCCAGATATGCGCCCAGTCATTATCGCATCAGGTTTGACTGGAGAACAAGAATCTCGTCTGATGGAGGTTCATTAAAGAAACTGCAAGGCAATAGGATGGAGTATAGCTGATCTCCAGGGGATTAGTCCGGCTCTGTGCACCCACCATATCTATCTTGAGGAGGACGCTAGGCCATCACGTGAGTTCCATCTTCGAGATGTGGTCATGAAAGAAATATCGAGGTGGTGGAGCGCCAATTTTATCTACCCCATCTCCGACTCCAAGTGGGTTAGTCCATTACATGTGGTACCCAAGAAGACATGTATCACTACAGTTGTGAGTGAGTCTGGAGAGGAGATCGCTACCCGAATACTCACTTCTTGGAGGGTCTGTGTGGACTACAGACGATTGAATGAGGCCACCAAGAAGGATCATTTCCCACTGCCATTCATTGATCAGATTATCGAGAGGCCTGAAGAGTCATTATTGTTTTCTTGACGGGTACTCCGGTTATAATCAAGTGGCCATTGCGCCCGAAGACCAGGAGAAAACGACATTCACCTGTCCGTTTGGGACTTATGCTTTCAGACGGATGCCCTTTGGTCTATGTAATGCCCCGGCGACATTCCAAAGGTGCATGCTGTCCATTTTCTCAGACATGGTGGGTGACTGTTTAGAGGTCTTCATAGATGACTTCTCGGTCTATGGTGATGGGTTCAATGCTTGTCTTGACTACCTAAACCGTGTGCTTCAGCGCTGCATTGAGGTCAATCTTGTCTCGTCTTGGGAGAAGAGTCACTTCATGGTGACTCAAGGGATGGTCCTTGGTCATATCATCTCCAACAAGGGCATGGAGGTCGATCCGGCCAAGGTGGATATCATTAGAAAACTCAATCCACCGTCCAATCTGCGTCAATTGCGGTCTTTTCTGGGGCATGTTGGTTTCTATCGATGGCTCATTCAGGACTTCAGTCGTATTGCCCGACCGCTTACTGATCTGTTGACAAAAGATACCGAGTTCATTGTAGATGATAAGTGTCTCGCGTCGTTTGAGACTCTCAAGAATATGGTTGTCACGGCTCCTGTCCTTCAGCCACCCGATTGGTCTCTCCCATTCGAGATCATGACGGATGCTTCCGATTTTGCCGTTGGGGCTGTGGTTGGACAGAGGAGGGATGGATTGTCGTTTGCCATTCACTACGCTAGCCGGATTTTGGATGCCGCTCAGTGGAATTATACTGTGACAGAGAAAGAGATGCTGGCCGCAGTCTTTGCTTTGGATAAGTACAGATCATATATTCTCGGATCTAGAGTGACAATTAGGGGTACAAACGGTCGGATACGGATACAGATATAGGTATTACCATATCCTTATCTGTTTTTTATACGAATACGGATGCGGATATGGATATTGACGGATATTAAAACTGTCTTACCATATCCTTAAAAAACGGATACGGATGTAAAATGGATATTGATCGCACATGAGTAATGTTAGAAATACTCTATAGAATCGACTTAAATATATAAGAATTGGATGGAAAACACATGATATTAATTTACTAAATGTGTTTGTATCATAAAAATTATATAAATATGGTAAAAGAAGGTAGAGAATTATGTTATATATAGTTAAAAATAAATCTACGACTATATTTATATATGAAAACGGATATACGGATACGGATACGGATGTTTACGAATATCAAAATGATATCCATATCCGTATCCATTTTAAAACGGATACGGATGTAAAAATCTGTATAAAACGGATACGGTGACGGATCGGATATATCCGTATCCGTTTGCATCCCTAGTGACAATCTATACAGATCACACCACCATCCGGTACTTAATGACCAAGAAGGATGCCAAAGCACGCCTTACCAGATGGATCCTTCTACTCCAGGAGTTTGATATTGAGATTAAGGATAAGCATGGAGTCAAGAATGTGGTGGCATATCATCTCTCCCGCTTAGAGAACCTTGAGGAATCTGAGCCCAGCGCACCTATCACAGAGACATTTCCAGATGAGGCGATCTTGGCTATCACCTCGCTCCCATGGTACGCCGACATTGTGAACTATCTTGTTGCCAAGATGGTTCCACAAGGTTAGCCCAGGAAGAAACTCGAGACCTTCCTGGCGAAGGCCAAGTTTTACCATTGGGAGGATCCCGTCCTTTATCATGAAGGAGGGGACAACATTTGGAGGAGGTGCATTCCTCAAGAAGAGCAGCATAGCGTCCTCACATACTGCCATAATCTTGAGGCAGGAGGACATCATTCTGGGAAACGGACAACACAAAAGGTGCTTCAATCCCACCTTTGGTGGCCTACTCTCTTCAAGGATTCAGATGAGTTCGTGAAGAGATGTACTGACTGTCAGAAGATGGGAACCTGCGGACAGAGAGACATGATGCCCATGCAAACCATTCACTTCTGTGAGGTTTTTGATGTATGGGGGATTGATTTCATGGTCCCATTTCCTAAGAGTCAGGGGTTTGAACACATTTTGCTCATTGTAGATTATGTAAGCCAATGGGTTGAGGCCATCCCCGCCCGAGCCGCTGATGCTAAGACTGTGTGTAAATTTTTGAGGAAAAATATCATTTCACGGTTCGGGGTACCTAGAGTCTTGATTTCAGACGGGGGATCTCACTTCATCAATGACAAGGTTAGGGCCCTTGCAGACGAGTTCGGCATTGACCATCATGTTGCCACACTGTATCACCCTCAGACCAATGGTCTTGCCAAAGTATCGAACCGGGAGATAAAAACTATCTTACAGAAGGTTGTCCGCCCAGACCGAAAAGATTGGTCACAGCTTTTGGACTCGGTCTTGTGGGCCTATCGGACGTCCTTCAAGAATCCATTAGGGACATCTCCCTTTTGTCTCGTCTATGGCAAGCCGTGCCATCTTCCTGTGGAAATCAAGCACAAGTCACTTTCGGCAGTCACTGAGTTATTGTTGGATCCCGAGAGTTTAGGAGAACAGAGGAGAGCAGAGTTGGCAGCCCTGGAGGAACTGAGAGATACAGCCTTTTCTAGCAGCCTACAGTACAAGGAAAAAGTGAAGACATGACACGATTCTCATATCAGCCGTAAACAATTTGAGCCAGATCAACGCGTATGGTTGTTTGATTCCAGGCTGAAATTATTCCCAGGGAAATTACAGAGCAAGTGGAAAGGTCCTTATGTGGTCAGGAAGGTACATGACAATGGCAGTATTGACATATCTGAACCCTCATCTTCCTCTACCTTCCGTGTCAACGGTCAGCGCCTGAAACTATATCTAGACCATGATCCGCCGACCGTTGACGTTGCCCCCACTCGTCTGGTATGAGATGTGTTCTTTGACTCATATCATTTGCATCTCATACATGGTGATCAATTCCATCTTCCGCTGTACAGATCCACCTGTCCATATCACTCTTCCAGCTGTTGATATCTTTTTCTTCTTTTCTTCTTTTCTTCTTTTCCTTTCCTATTTTCTTTATCTATCAAAAAGGTGCTGCCCCTTGTTGTCAGTTTCTGTACTTAGGGCGTACTTTGTCCTAAGTATAGGGGGGTGTGCACCCCGAGTTTTCATTTATTTCGATCCACTCCATTGTCTCCTCTTCTTGTCTATACTTAGGGATATCTTACCCTAAGTATAGGGGGAGACAGTCTGAGTACGATCTGTTCATTCCCACCCTTGACCCTCCCTGCGTCGTTTACAATCTGCTATACTTAGGAATATTTGATCCTAAGTATAGGGGGGACGGTCAACTTCTCATTTGTTCATTCGTTCATTTAGACCTGCCTATACTTAGTACGAGTTATGTCTTCTCTTTTCTCTCCGATCTATGAGGACATAGCTCAAGCTAAGTATAGGGGGGTTGTATATACTGCGTATATACTTTAGCCATAACTCGTACTTTCGTATTTTCTTAATAATATGGGTAGTAATTCTTTAAAATTCATTAAAAAACCTTAATAAAAAGATGTGATTATTCCTCGAATGCTTTTTGTATTTACTGATTAATAAATCAGGTGAAAATGTTTTTTGCAAAATGTTTGAAAAATAGTTTGAAAATCTTCATGAAAAATCTTTTGAAAACTATTTGGAAAACGTTTTGTTACATGTTTTCAACCTTTGTAAAAATGTGTGATTTGTAAAAGTTATTTTCTTTGTGTGAAATAAAATGTTTGAAAAATGATGTGCAAATGGTTTGAAAAATGGTTGCAAAAATATTTTGAAAAATCTATATATACTGTTTGGAAAACCTTTGCAAAATGTTTTTCAAATGTGTGTACATGTTTGTAAAATGTTTGTAAAAATTATTTTGGACTATAGTTTTCAAAATTGTTTGAAAAACCTGTGTCAAATAAGTTTGAGGAATACATACATCACACCAAAATCGATTATGTACATATACTTATAAAAATTGACCACTTACCCTTGTAAATTCTTAAAATCCACTTCTTGTAAGTATAAGAAGCACTCCCGTGTAAATATTTTAACCCAGCTTTTAGTCAAAAACTTTTTGTTTTAAAAAATCCCAAAAACATTTGCAAAACTAAAATCCAAAAACATATGAAAAAACTTTTTGAAAAATACAAAACAATGCATATGCATCATCATCATCTTTTCAAAAATCCATAAAAAAGTTCAAAATCTTTGAAAATTGCATCATAAAAATATTTTATGCATAGCATTGCATAGCATGAGCATTTTTCGGATTGAGTTTGATAGTTGAACAAGTCTAAATAAAATCCGGAGATTGGAGCTTGATTGGACCTTAAAATCTACCTAATAACAGGAACCTTATAGGAACTGGGTTTGAGGTACTTCAAGTCTAGTTGACTTAATTCTTTAAGGATCACGATACTTGGTTCAATGGATTCTTGACTGCCTAAGTAGAGTATTTCGGAACACACACACGACTCTTGTTGATAATGACCTAACTTGGACACCTGCACCTTTCACATGGCTCAACTCAGTTGGAGTGGTGAGGGGATTGGATTTGCCGGTATGAGACGCACACAAGTGGAAACACTTGTCCTCCTCTAGGGAAGGAAGTGCACCCCAACCCGTCCAGTGATAAGGAAGTCTAAAGACAGGAGAGTGTGGGTTGCGATAAAGCTTCAAAAGAGGGATAGTCTACTGGCTCAAGAGGAAAAACTCCTTATGTAAATGCTGTTGTGAATAGTATTTCAAAAAAAAATGGTCAGGCCTGTACAAAAATAAATGCCGGCAAAGTATGTACATATGTTGTAAAGTCAATAAGAAAGCTTGAGTTCCAAAGTCAAATATGTGAGCCTGCAGCTGGATAACTTGACTACACTGGTCTTGCATCCCGGGATAGGTAGCTACACTGGCTACCATCCATTCTTCTCTTCACCCCCTCCTCTTGAGCCGGTTGTCACTTGAACTTAGAAGGGAATACCCCGCTCCTCGAGGATGGAGTTATTGGATTGGGGAATCGTTGGGTTGTCATACTGGAGAAGTCAGTTTCTTTGTCATTCTAGTTGGGGAAAGCCACCATCACTTACACTGTACGAGTTAGATTCATAGTCGTAAGGGTTTGCGTTTGAGTTGAGATATTTCTGACTTGGCTATTGAGGAGACTTAGACAGAGTTTTGGGATTCTCAGGGACTGTTGGATTTCAAATTCAGTTCTCAATAAGGTTCCGCTCGCACTAAAATTCCAAAGGTCCGACTTAAGCTCCAAACTTTGATTTTGTGAAGACAAGTTTGATAATTAAACTATATCCAAGTTCTTTTTCTTTTCTTTGTTTTTCTTTTTCTGCACTTATTGCATAAGTGTTTGCTAGGGACTGGCAAAGGTAAAGTATAGGGGGATGATGAATCCACATTTCATCATCTTTATTCTATCATTTTGGCCTCAAAAACCCTAGCAAATGCGTGTAAATACCATTAATTTCAACATCTTAGCATTCATGCATGTGCATGTAAATAGTGTATAAAATACTGTAACTAAAGCCAAAATTATAGAATAAATAAAAGAAAAGAAAAAGAATAAAATATTGTAAATATTTTATGACCCAAAACCCCGAGACCTAGGCATCTTGATGAATAGGTCGACAATGAAGAAAGTAGGGGGAGATAAGGGCCAAAATATAGTAGAAATACCTATTCTTTTTAATACATTATTTATTCATTTTGGGACCTATTTTTGGTTCCACTTTTTATACATCAAATAAAGAAATTTTGTACATGAAAGTTGTAGGTAATTAAATAAAGAAAAATACAAAATTGATTTCACTCAAAAATAATGTACAGATAAAAAGTTATGGTCTGAATAAAAATCCAGAATCCCAACTTCCCAGATCTGTATCTCACAAATGAAAACCCAAATGCAGCAAACTCACCTTTAATTGTATATAGTTAAAAATAAGCTATTTAATGGCAGTGGTTTTGCATTTGGCGGATCTACGGTTTGAAAGTTGAGTTTTGGACCCTTGTTGTATACTTGTACAGATTAAAATATTCAATTTATTATTTATTCATTATTTTTATAATTTTATATTTTTATAATTTTGTAAATAATATTTATAATACATTTGTATATTAAAATCAGAATAAAAATGTAAAAGAAATACAAAATAAAATACCTGTATATACATAGTACATAGGTATAAGACCTATACATATACCTACATAATTTATACCTTTATTTTATTAAGTATACAAAATATATCAAAAAAAAATAAAATTATTTTTAAGTGTATAAAAGTATTCTATAATTTTATAAAATAATAAACAAAAATAAATAAATTAAAAACACAAAAATAAAAATAAAATAATAAAATATGTAGGTAAAGATACCTGTATAGGCCTAAAATAATAACTTGTAAATTTATATTCATAAAAATAATTAAAAATCACTATAAAATTCTTCATAAAAAATAAATACTTTTTATTTTATAATTAAAAATTAATAGGCCCATTTACTATTTTTAAATGAATTATTAAATATTTTTTACAGGATTTTTCCTAGTTGGTCCACGTGGACCAACCAGGTGGCTCTGACCGTTGACCATAGGTCAACTGTCTAAGCCATCTCTTGTTCACGTCAGAAGTGATTTTTGTCATACTTTCTTGGATTTTTGGAGGCCACATCTTTCCTCCTTTCGTGATGGCTTCTTCTGCAATTTTGTTGCCCGCTTATCCATGATACACGCCCATGTATCTCATCGGGCTATGGATCAACGATTTTCCCGCGACGCCTCGATCTTCGCATCCCATCCGTCAAACCTACAAAAACTTTCCTTCAACCATTTTCAAAATCGGAACCGCATTTCATCCAGATTTCTCCCCCTTTGACTCGCTTGGGGTACCTGGAGGTGACAACTCCAGAGTGGCCTCTTCAAGGCGGCGGATCTACCACGATCTGGGCGTGTTCCACCCACCTCCGACGAACCCGCCGTTGAGGTACCTTCAACCTTGGGCTCTGGCCTTTGAGTTTGCCCCCGACACCTTTACCCTTTTCCTACAGGTTCACACGCACTTGGAAGAACTGGAGGGTCGTTTTGAGTTCCGCCAGAGGTTCCTGGAGCCAAGTTGCTCCTCCGCCTCTGCCGACGTGCTCCAGTAGCCGTCGACTCCTTTTTGGGCCACCAGCAGATAGGGAAGACCGCAGGAGCATCTTGGGCCACTTTTGAAGCTGAAGAGTACGCCGGAGAGGGGCGCTATCACCGGAGGAAGGTCGCTACGGCGGACCTTCTTCCCTGTTCGTTCACCATCCGCCTCTGCCATCCGATCAAGAACCGATGCCCAGATACAACAGCAACCGTAGGATCTGATAGCATCCCAGCTGTTCTATCAGCTTTGCACGTTCTAATACAAACCGTTGGGAGGCGAAGCGGCATCGGGCGTCGCCAGAGTGACACGTGGCAAGTTGGAGATTAGTCGCCGTCCGATCCTGCCCCTAGCGTGGGTATTTTGCACATCTCCCCCACGCTATTTTGTTATTTAGTTACTAATTCTCAAACATTCATCTGCAGTTAAAAATATTTGTAACATTTACGTTTTACCCCCGACGGTTTGTAATATTACATCAAGACCCCCACCAGGTCACGTGCGCTACGTACATGCCCCTGGCAATTTTGCAAGGAGACCCCGGCTTTTATCTGTATTTAGTTTTAATACTAAAACTTTTGCTTGCAGTTAAAATATTTCTGGATATTTTACAACATAGCCCCCGAGGTTTTTGATAATTGCATCCGTGCCCCTGCCTGGTGCGCGTGCGACGCACGTGTGTCTGGGAGTTTTTACGCGATACCCCTTGCGGGTCTGGTCATTTGCATTTGGTCCTTGAACTATTTTTTTTAGTTATAAACTTTTGGGAAATATTGCATACGTGCCTTCGAACTTTTTGAATATTACATATATATATCCCTGGTAGGCTTGTAACTTCTTGTTGTTTCCTCTAATTATTGCATGCACCTCTAAACACCCAAAAATTCCACAAAAATCAATATAATCTCTTGTTGCATCACAATTCCACGCATATATTTTTATTTTGCATTTTGTTGCATTCTAATATTTATTAAAAATAAAAAACATGCATTTTAGCTATTGTTTACATTAGAAAATACCAAAAAAATATGAAAACACCTTGAAAAATTCCAAAAAAAATTACCTATTGCCTATTTTAGTCTATTTTAGTGTCAGTCCAAAAATCACTAAAAATCTCAAAACCAAAACCTTAAAAATTAGAAAATACCCAAAAACTTCATAAAAATATAAAAAAATCAAAGATAAATCCTAAAAATATAAACTCTAGTCATGTAGTTTCTTATTTTATTTATTTATTTTAAAATTAATTTGGGAAAATTTTGTTACTGTTTGATATTTTTCATTCCCATTTTAATCTCGTCCAGCAGTTTTATTCAATATTTCTTGTATTTTGACCTTTTAAAAATACCAAAAATATTCTGAAAAATCCCCAAAAATCACCAAAATAGTAGAAAAATATAAAAAGACCAAAAATATTTTATTTCCTAATTTTTGAGCATTTTCACTATTTTTATAAATACCCTTTTTCCTCTTTTCTTATCTTATATATATTCTATTATTGAAAAAGAAAAAAATATAAAATATAAAAAGAAAATATAAAATCAGAAAATTAAAAATCAAAATACGAAATTAAAAATTAAATTAGAAAAATTAAAAATTAAAACCCACAAAAACATTTGCATTCTTGTAGACACACAATCACATCACTCATTTAGCACTTGCTTGATCTATCTTGCCTTGCTCTCTGAGTTCGACACTCTACCTACTTCCACTATACATCTGTTTGTAGAGTTAAAAATAAATTTGACTCCGCATTTGTCTTTCATTGTTTGATTTACTATTGTGGGTTCATTGTTGATTAATTAGGGATTTTTGAGCGATCAATACTCCGACTGCGGTTTCGCCTTGTGAAACCGTATGACCCTCGAAATTCCTAGTTATCAATGTCTACAACCATATCCAAGATGAAAGTCACGCTAGAAGCTTGCGGTTGAAGTTGGAAAATCTTTATGCTCCCAAGACGGGAAGTAATAAACTGTTTCTTCTTAAGAGACTAGTGAACTTGATGTTCAAGGAAGATAGATCCATACTAGATTTTCTGAATGAGTTTCAAGGAACTACTAGCCAGTTGATGAGCATGAGTATAAAATTTGAAGATGAGATGTTGGGACTGCTACTGCTTGCTACTCTACCAGATTCATGGGAGATTTTTGGAGTCTCACTTACGAATTCTGCAGTCAATGGGATCGTTTCTTTGGAAACAATCAAGTTTGGCATTATCAATGAGGAGATGCGAAGAAAAACCCAATGAAGCTCTTCACATTCAGAGGTTCTTGTCACAGAGAATAGGGGGAGGAGCCGGATCAAGACTGATAAAAGGTAGAGATAATGCCAGAAGCAAGTCCAGATCCGGATATCAGAATATGGAGTGTCACTATTGCAAGAAGAAAGGGCACATCAAGAAGTATTGCTTCCAGTTCAAGAGAGATAAAAAGAATGGTGGTGACAAGGAAGAGAAAAAGAATGAACAAGTTGCTGCAACTGCACAACATGAGCTCCTCATTGTTTGGGATGAGGAGATGGTAAATGTCTCACAGGATGGTACTTCTTGGCTTGTTGATAGAGGATCTGCTCTACATGTCACATCTCAGATAGATTTTTTCTCTTCATATACAGTTGGTGATTTTGATACATTGAAGATGGGGAATAATTCTTTGTCCCATGTTGTTGGCATTGGCAATATTGTATTGAAGAATGCTAATGGAGTTGTGTTGACGCTCAAAGATGTGAGGCATGCACCAGACATGCACTTAAATCTCATTTCTGCAGACAAGTTTGATGATGAAGGATACCTTAACACTTTTGGTGGCAGTCAATGGAATTTACCTTAACCTTTTGATGGTGGTCAATAGAATCTTACTTGAGGATCCTTAGTTGTTGCTCGTGGTAAGAAGTATAGCAACAATCTTTACATCATGAATGCATCATCTTCCATGATATTGCACATGTGACTGGAGATGCAAAATCCATTGAGTTGTGGCATCGATGATTGGGGCACTTGAGCGAGAAGGGACTTCAATATTTGGTGAGGAAGAATATGCTGGCAGATGTCAAGAAAGAGAAGTTCGAGAGATGCACACACTGCTTGGCTGGGAAGCAGACGATAGTCTCCTTCAAGAGTCGTCCACCTTCTAGGAACATGCAACCATTAGAGCTTGTTCACACAGATGTTTGTGATCCGTTGAAAGTAAGTTCTCTTGGTGGTGCACATTATTTTGTTACATACATTTATGATTTCTCCAAGAAAGTTTGGGTCTACGTCTTAAAGAGGAAGGACCAAGTCTTTGGTATTTTTAAAAACTTCCATGCATTAGTGGAGCGACAATCTAGAAAGAAGCTGAAGTGCATCTGCAGTGATAATGGTGGTAAGTATATTGGGTCATTTGATGAGTATTGCAAGTCTCATGGTATCATGTACCAGAAGACTCCACTCAAGACGCCATAGTTGAATGGCGTTGTAGAGAGAACGAACATGACCCTGATGGAGAGAGTCAGATGTCTCCTTTCTGAAGCTAAGTTGCCTAATTTTTTTTGGTGTGGAGCACTTTATACCGTTGTTCATGTTATTGATCTATCTCCACATGTACCCTTAGATGGTGATGTTCCTGACAGGGTTTGGCATGAAAAGAATGTCTCATACAACCATTTGCGGGTCTTTGGATGCCGCGTATTTGTGCATGTTCCCAACGATGAAAGGTCCAAGTTGGACGCAAAGACAAAGCAGTGCATCTTCTTGGGATATGGACAAGATGAGCTTGCTACAGGTTATATGATCTAGTTGATAAGAAGCTGTTGGGGAGCTTGGATGTGATCTTCTTTGAAGATCAAACCATTGAAGACATCAAGAAGGCTGCTAAGGACTCTCCTTTGAGCAGCTATCAGCCAGATGATATGGAGCCAGTCCCTTTGTAGAGGGCTCCACATGTGGTGCCAGATGATGCATGTGAGCAGGTACTAGATGCAGGACATGGGGAGGATGTACCACAGGTCACCACTCCTGATGATGATGATGCATATGACAATAGTGATCATGGTGGGCAGGATGATGAGAGCTTTTCTTCTTCCGATGCTCTCCCACCACAGAGACCCGTGAGGGAGAGGCGACCCTCCACCAGGTATTCTGCACATGAGTACATTTTGTTGACAGACAACGACGAGCCTGAACACTATGAAGAAGCCTTGCAAGATGTAAACAAGGAGAAATGGGTAGAAGCTATGAAAGAGGAAATGGTGTCCCTTCATGACAATCATACCTTTGAGCTTGTCAAGTTGCCCAAAGGCAAGAGGGCATTGAGAAACAAGTGGGTTTATAGAGTGAAACATGATAAATACTCTACAAATCCAAGGTACAAAGATAGGTTGGTTGTGAAAGATTTTAATCAAAGAAAGGGAGTTGACTTTGAGGAGATATTTTCTCCTGTGGTGAAGATGTCTTCTATCAGGGTGGTTCTCAGCTTGGTGCCTAGTCTTGATGTGGAGGTTGAATAGATGGATGTGAAGACTGCTTTTCTTCATGGTGACCTTGAGGAGGAAATTTACATGTTTCAACCAGAGGGCTTTACGGTCAAAGTCAAGAAAGACTATGTTTGCAGACTGGAGAAGAGTCTATATGACTTGAAGCAAGCACCCGGACAATGGTACAATAAGTTTGACTCGTTTATGGGGGAGCATGATTACTCCAAGACTACTTCAGACCATTGTGTGTTCGTGAAGAAATTCTCATGTAATGATTTCATCATATTATTGCTTCATGTTGACGACATGCTGATTGTAGGCAACAATGGAAAGAGAATCTCTGACTTGAAGAAAGAGTTGAGCAAGTCCTTTGCTATGAAGGACTTGGGGCACGCAAGTCAGATACCGAGCATGAAGATCACTCGAGACAGGGGAGTAAGGAAACATCAACTTTTGCAAGAGAAGTACATTAAGAAGGTACTTCAAAGATTTCGTATGGAGAAAGCAAAGGCAGCTACCACTCCTATTGGAGTGTATTTCAAGTTAAATTCTAAAGATAGCCCACAGAGCAATGCAAAGAAGAAAGATATGGAAAGAGTTCCCTATGTACCTGCCACAAGTAGTCTCATGTATGACATGGTTTGTACGAGGCCAGATATTGCTCATGCAGTTGGAGTTGTTAGTAGGTTCATCTCAAATACAAGAAAACAACATTGGGAAGCAGTTAAATGAATCTTGAGATATCTTCGAGGTACTAGCAGTTACCATCTTTGCTTTGGAGCAGAGAAGCCTATTCTTCTTGGATACACATATTCAGATATGGCGGGTGACATTGATGGGAGAAGATCTATATCTGGCTACATGATGTCCTTTGCAGGTGGTGCAGTTTCTTGGCAGTCTCGTCTTCAGAAATGTGTTTCTTTATCCACTTCAGAGGCTTGGTTCATTGCAGCTACATAGGCGTGTAAGAAGTTGCTGTGGATGAAGAAGTTCATGCATGAACCTAATTTTCATCAGGACAAGTATGTGCTTTACTGTGACAGTCAGAGTGCTATTCACATTGGCAAGAACTCTACATTCCATGCAAGATCGAAGCACATCGTTGTCAGATATCATTGGATACATGATGTGTTAGAATCGAATGAGCTTGTACTTGATAAGATCTACATAGATGACAACGGTGCCGATATGATGACAAAGACTTTGCCGCTTGGAAAGTTCGAGAGATGCTGCTCCCTCGCAGGTTTGGAGCAGTTCCCACATTGTCAGTGAGGGGAAGATTTCTTGGATGAGTTCCCCTCCTTGTGGAAACCTATTCCATATTTATAGGACATTGGTAGTCCTATTTGGAAAAGGAAAAATCAATTATTGATTGGATAAGAGATCAATTACTTTTAGGATAAGGAGTTATGTTTTCCTAATCCTATTGGAAGTAGGAGTCTAGCTTTCCTTATTTGCTCATTTCCATGGAGTATAAATAGAGAGTATGGGGTGCATATCAGGATCATCCCAACACAAGCTCTCCTAGCATAAGAAAGAACAAGAGGAGAGAGGAGGAAGAAAGAGAGTATAAGATTGTCACGGAGTTTGGAGGGAGTAACTTTTGGAGCAGTTCTTCTCCAGCATTCTTCCCTATAGTTTGACGACAGATTTACCATTGGGTGATATTTCTCCTCTCTATTATTCTCTATTATTTGATGATTTGTAGCATCATATTGAGGGCCGACCTTTGTAAAGCCCTTCACGAGAGATTACTTCGATTATAGTTCTTGATTTTGGGTTGGATCAACCCCGTGGTTTTTTTTCCCTCACATTTTTCACGTTAAAAATTCTCCGTGCTTTGTGGTTGATTTTCTTTTGTTGTTGAGATACTTTCTCATAGTTGATATATCGTGCATGATCCACCTATCGACTTTGGTTATTTTTCCGCAATTCAATTTATACAGGGAATCTATTCCCAACACATAAGTGGCTCACAAACTGCATGTTGTGTTGATGCCTTGTAACCAAATCCGATGGATGCAATTCCATCAACCATCATCTGAAATCTGGGAAGAGAGATAGCATTAAAAATTATTCCCGCATCATACAACCAACCAACAATCAACATATCAACCCTTTCAATTTTCTCTTTTTCTTTGAAGTACTGATTTGATTCTAGGTTGACTACCAGGTGTGGTGCTTTGTTGAAAAAAGGAGGACTTTATCTTTGAAGAAGATTCTCCTGTTTAAGTTTGTCTTTTGAAACAATCCCTATGCCATAGGACTATCTTCATTAATCTCAATATCGAATGAATTACTAGAAGTTGCAGAATTTATGTTCCTTTTCTCCACCTTGTATTCATCTAGATTTGCATTTATTTGAAATTGAAAGTGATTTGACACTTTTTTACAAGGTGCAACAAAACCCCTCTTCTTAGCTAAGTGCTCTTTCACTCAGTGTATCCCACCGTCTAAAAATAATTTAGAACAATACACGCATTTCTTCCTACCATCCTCTGTCAAGGTCACATATTGTCATGCACTATCAATTTTTTGTATAACATTCGTAATAACATCTTCTAATGAATCTGATGGAACATTTGCTTCAAGGGGTGTCTGTATTTCTTGCGATTCTTCCATTTACAAAAAAGTATTAGATAGTCTTGCATATTGCATGTTGTGCATTGATGATCAATGATCAATGTTTGATCAAACTAAAAATATAACCAAGCCAATGAAATGAAAAAGTCCACTTGGGATTGTAAAGATGCAAAGATCTCTCACTCGCTCTCTTACTGTGGTGGATCAAATATGCTTTCACCATCCGCTAAAATTTATATGAGCTTAACTTTTTACATATAATACAACATAGATAAGATTTCATGGCTGACTGCAACTCCCAGTCATCTCCACTGGAAATCAATGATAGATCTTTCACCCATTTGTGTATATTTCTCCATATTATGATAATTACAGTTTGATTACTGTGGATTGGTTGACTTGGTTACATTATTTCCAAACAAAATATTATGGTCACATTATCTCCAAACAAAACATTACGAATATATTTAGAGAAGCTTATACAAGATCATGCCTTGCAAGAGACTCTAATGCTTGCAAGTCACAACCAGAGAATGATGTCAGCTTGTCTTATGCAACTCGCAAGTTGTTGGCGAAGAGGAGGACGTCGCTGCTGGGTGCAAAGTTGACTCCCTAGCCGCCAGGTCCGATGTAGTCGCCGAGTGACACCAACAAGTATGTTATGTATGTTGCCAACTCGCACGTCGTATTGCCGACGTCATGCCAGAGGGAATGGGGATATGGGTTTTGTGGAGGAACTGGGAGACTTATGGACTATGGTGAATGGTGCTTCTGCTGGAAACGTTGGCAAGTAGAAAAATTTAAAAATACAAGTTACAATGAGGAAGAAGAAAGGTCCACAAATGTTTCGTTTTCCCCATAAACCAGGATATCCGACTTATTTGGCAAGATTCGACTCGGTCGAACAGGTCTGGGTTAACCGATTTCTACGTGATTCAATTTTTTAAACCAATGTTGGGACCTGCTGAACGGATTGGAAATTCATTGGTTCTTGGTTGGACTGGTTGAACCGACCGGTACGGTCCTAATTTTAAAACATTGGTTGGATCGACCTGATCCAGCCACGAGCCCGATCTGAAACTCAGTCCAATCTATATCGGATTGGGATATGTCCAAAATTTTGATTCATGAAATTGACAGGTTGGGCTTGGGCCAACATCTATTCAAACCCTTTAGCCCACCGGCCCCATCAGTAAGTGCACAATAAGATGTCATATATAATAATCCGTAATCACAAATTATTATAGTGTAGTTCTATGTATTGTTATCAATTTTTACTATCCATATACACATAATTATCCACTCTTATCTTAGCACAATCTTGTGGTTAAGCTTTTTTTTCTCATAACCTTTATCGTAACATCACCTTTTCAATACATGACGAGCATCACTTCTTTCATCGCTCTTCCTATGTGTTTCTTGTATAATACACTCTATTTTATTTTCGAAATGTTTGTTTTTGAATCAATATTTCATATAGCAATAATCCAGTATACACATTCATAATCAGTGTTCCATCAATAGCAAAGGTACCTTCAATCAGTCATTTCCCTTCTCCATGCTCCATCCAGAAAATGTTTTAATGGGACGGCCTGACCCGAACCCAAGCCCATATTATTCGAGTCGGGCCATGGGCTGAGCGGGAGAAAAGATTTGGCCCTCAGATTCTCATAACCCATTAATATTATTGGTCCTTGGTCCAGCCATCTTGGACACGAACGGGCGAAACCCAATGCTCATCCCTATGCCAATACTCGGCATTTGAAAACAAGTTACATAACAACCCATAAGTAAGTTCCACTTTCAAAAGAAAACCCAAAAAATTTCCCCTCTATCCACATTTCTTTGAGATTTGATATATATGGGTGTCACCAAAAAGTGCAAAGTTCAAGCCAAAAGTCATCCCTATTTATACTCCAACTACTTATTTGAATGTCCGCATTGTTGTCGCTTTAGCGAAAATTTAACGAGCAAAACGACCAATTCCATTCACATATAAATGGGGGTTTCTCCATTCAAAAATGTTGAGAGAAATAATGTACTCTCGATGATTTTAGACATTGAGACGGGGATGTCATTGAAAGCATGATTACAATACATCTTCCAAACATTGAAGAATTTAGAATGGAGACTTGAGCGAGTAGAGGAAGTACTATAACTTTCCAACCATTGAGTTTAGAGGTGAATTTTTCTATTAATTGATGTCAGCTCTCCATTTTTATAATAGTTGGTGAGAGTAGATAACCAGATACTATAGAGAAAAAGCACCTTACTGGCTGCCATCCTAGTATCCCACCTACTACATTTCCTTCACCATCTAATGGATTCAAGGCAAAAAGGCCAATTTTGATGTTTTTTTATTGTAAGGTTCGAGTTTAGAGAAAAATATCTAAGTGTTCAAGATATGCTTCCTTATTCTTGAGAAATATAAGAAAATCATTTGCAAATTATGCAATGGTAATTTCATGATTCAACTTCAGTAGACATAACCCTTTAATTAGACTGGCTGGCATAAGTTTCACAAGCATGCATCTAGTACATTTAATATGTTTATAGAAAGGAAGGGTGATATTATATCCCCTTATTTGACCCTATGAAAGGGTTTGAGGAACTCATAAAGACCCCATTAAGTTTCATGGAAATGGCTAATAGTTCAATATAGCCTTGATCTAAGTTGTGAATTTTCAAGGACATCTAGATAGAGAGAGTCTTTTAGGATAAGATCCCATCTTAAAGTATCAAAATCCTTATGAAAATATATTTATAAAACAAATGCCTTCTCTTTATTGCGATGCAATGTCATGAGGATTTCAGATGTACCCACAAAGCAACTTAAGGTTAATCTCCCTTGAAGAAGGTGTATTGTATCGGAGGTATGTACTTCTCATGTTCTGAATCTCATCATTTTGCTAATATCTTTGAGATGATCAAGAGTGGAAGGTTTAAAATGCTTACTGATCAATAGTTCTTAGTTGATGAAGGAACTCCCAACATAAAGACGAGGGGGATTAATGAATTGTTGATATGTCTTAAGTTTCTAATAATGAAGTTTTTTTACATGAAGGTAATGCAATATTTCCATAAAATATATACTTCACCAATTAATGTGCTTGAAAAAAATCTTGTAGAAAACGATTAGGCTCACTCACCATTAGAACTTTAAGATTTCATATCATCATGTTAAGGGAGCAACAAGATCAGTGGGGCCATAAATTTACTAACAAGGGCTGGGTCAAAATCAAAGTGGATGACTGAGGTTTGTGTTGGCTCAAAGTATAGCCTTCTTATAAAGTTCGAATAAGTAAAGACACTTGAGAAGTGTTGCGAATCGTGAAGTAAACATGTGCAAACATGATGAAACAAGCAGGACGCAAACACACAAATTTACATGGATCATCTGTAGTTGGGCTACGTCCTTGGACGGTGGCAATCTGTTTTCACTATGTGGAGAAAAAAGAGAATATAGAGGATATAGAGAGACCAAAACCTAGGGGTGTTTATATACTACTCCTGTACAGATGAATCCCTAAAACAAACAGATCCATATATCTGTATTTAAATAGAACTGCTCCTAATAAATCCCTAGAAAGACGAGACCCCTGTCTTGGTGGGGTATGGTACGGTAAGAGGGGGTGCATGCGAAGCTTCTTCAACATAATCAAATGGTTATGATTCAAAGCATATCAACAATCTCCACATTGGATTGAATCCTCTAACAAGCTTTGCCAAGCTTCATCGTGTTGCTGCCATCCCCTCCTTGGGGATAGTGCCAACTGTAGACATTGAACAAGTCCGAACAATATTTGAACTTACTCCCTAGAACTGTCTTTGTGAACATATCAACTGGATTAATTTGTTGTGCCAACCTTCTTCACCTTGATCTTCTTCTAAGAACGAATGAAGTGATATATGACACCTATATCCTCGGTCCTCTTATAATGAACTTGATCTTAGCTAAGCATATTCACTGAGACTCTCATAATATACTATAGCATGATCCCATTGTAGGTTGAGATCTTCAATAAACCCTTCAGCTAGATGCCTTCCTTTATAGCTTCTGTCAAAGCGATGTACTCTACCTTTGTAGTAGATAGAGTAACTAATGGTTGTAAAGTAGCTTTCCAGTACCAGAACTCCCTAAAGTAAAAGCGCATCCTATCATTGATCTCAACATAGGAAACATAATCTAAATTTAAATATCAAGCGATTAAACAATTTGAATCACTTCTGTAGATGAGAACAATGTCTGATGTTCATCTCATATAGCAAAAAATCTGCTTGACTGCTTATCAATGCTCCTTCACGGGTTGCTCATGAATTTGCTAATAATGCTCACATCTTGAGTGATATCAGGTCCTGTGTATACCATGAAATACATAAGACTCCCAACTGGGCTAGCATATGGAACATGTGACATGTGTTCCTTATCCGTGTCTTATTAAGGTACAGAAGAAACTAATAGATGAATATTCACAACGGATGGAGTACTTAGAGGATTGACTATAGACATCCTAAATCTCATCAGAACTTTCTCAATGTAGTTCTTCTGAGATAAGAAAAGTTTTTCTTCTAAACGATCTCTAATGATATCCATCCCTATAATCTTCTTTGTTGTACCAAGGTCCTTCATATCAAACTGTGAACTAAGGAGCTTCTTCAAATCATCTATGGTACTCTTCTACTTGGCAGCAATCACCATGTCGTCGGTATACCGTAACAGATAAATTAAGGAGCCATCCTCTACCATGTTGTGGTAAACATACCAATCGTATGGGCTCATGTTGAATCCATGATCAGTCATGAAACTACCAAGCATCTTGGACCACTCCTTGGTAGACTACTTAAGCCCATACAAGGACTTTTTCAATCTGTGCACATGATCTTCCTTGCCTGAGATGTAAATCCTTTTGGTTGTCTCATAAGAATGTCTTCTTTGAGTTCACCATGCAAGAAAGCTATCGTCACATCTAACTGCTCCAATTCCAAGTATCGATGTGCTATAAGAGCTAGTAGCATCCTGATGGATGCATGTCTTACAATGGGAGAGAATATATCGTTGTAATACAAACCTTCCTTCTGACTGTAACACTTCGTAACTAGGTATGCCTTGTATCTTATGCCTTCACTACCTGAGATTCATGTAATTTTTTTGAAGATCCATTTGCATCCAACGACCTTCCTCTCCTTTGGTAACTTGACAATCTCCCATGTTTGATTCTTATAAAGTGACTTCATCTCCTCAATCATAGCATCAATCCACTACCTAGATTCTACCCCTCCCTCCCTATAATTGGAGGGCTCTTAAGACTCTGCCTCATCCGTAACCCGTAGTGCAAATGCAACAATGTCTTCAAATCTATATCTTTGCAACAGATATAACTCTCTACATGGTCAATTAATAGCAACACTTGGTTACATCTCCTCTGGTTACTCAGCTTCAGGTCGGCGTTTAGTAACAACCTGATTAGGAGTGGTGTGATCAACTACGTGACCACTACTTGGTGTCAACTTGAACTCCACTTGTTCATGCACATCATCACTTGTACCTGCATCAACATACTGATCACTATTCGAGTGAAGCGTGGAATTCTCATGAAATGTAACATTCCTGCTAATAACGATTCTATGCTTGGGAGGGTACCATATTATGTACCCCTTCATTCTTGGGCCATATCATGCAAACACCCCTTTCTTTGTCCTTGGTTCCAGCTTTCCTTCACTAAGAGGTATGTATGACAACCAAAGACACATAAAATAGAATAATTAGTATGATTACTACAACATATCTCCATGGGCATTTTGCAATCGATATCAGAGGTACGATTCACCAAGTAACACGTTGTATTCACAACTTCAGACCAGAATGATCTATCAAGACCAGCATTAGAGAGTATACACCTTGCTCTCTTCAAAAGAATCATGTTCATTCGTTTTGTAAATTCATTGTGGTGTGGCATATCTCTGATTTTGTGGTGTCTCGCAACACCCTCCTCCTTGCAGAACTCATTGAACTCCGACGAACATAACTTCCAGCCCATTATATGTACGAAAGACACTTACCTTCTTAGAGGTTTGGATCTCCACCAAGATCTTCCACTGCCTGAAGGTCTGAAATGCCTTTATCTTGTGATTCAACATGTACACCCAAAACCATCCTAAAGTAATCAGCCTAATGGACAGAAAAAGACATGGCACCTCCCAAAGATGGGACCCGTGAAGGACTCCGACAATCAACATGAACGTAGTCGAGTTTCTATTGTGTCATGTGAGTATATTTGCTGGATTATTTCATGTGTTGTTCACCGAACATGCAATGTTCACAGAAGTCCATTTGGATCCCTTCAGATCCATGGTCAGACCCTTTTGACTGAGGATATTCATCCTCATCCGACTCAATTATTCCAGACGCACACAATTCTGACTCTGATCTCACAGCTTGGGATGCCACTACAACAAAACCTGTAACTGCTGACCCTTGCATGATGTATAGGATCTTTTGCCTGTTACCCTTGATGACAATCTCCCCTGCTTTAGCAACCTACATAACTCCACCTTCAGCACGATACCTATATATTTTAGAGTCTAAGACTCCAAGGTATATCAAGTTCTTCCTCATATAAGGAACATGGTGTACTTATGTCACCATCCTCATGACTCCATCATGCATCTTGATCTTCATAGAGTCGATCTCTAATCTTGCACGCTGCATCATTCCCCACGATGACATTTCCATCGTCTATCTTCTCATAGATGCAGAGCTAATCTTCATTGGAAGTTATATGGTACGAACACCATGAATTAATAATTCATGTGTTATATGTCATCTTCTAATCTGCGACAGTGAGAACCACATTGGAGTTTGTGACTCCCTGAGCCATGGCAACAACTGTGGATTTCCCTTTCTTCTTCGAGTAGTCCTTCCAATGCATGAGATCTTTGTAGTAATTGCAGATGTCCTTATAACTGTGATTCTTCGACATGGACTTCTACATTCCCTTCTTTATGTAGCCATAATCGGCAGGACTCTTTTCATGAGTCATTACCAAACATGCAGCGTTAGAGTCCTACTTATCGATTACAATATGTCGAGGTTCATGCATATGCAGACTTGCGCAAACTTCCTCTAGGTCTTGTTTGGTAACTGGGTTGGGGTATCTCATGCAAATGGTAGCTGTTTGGATGGTTGGGAGGGTTGGAGACTAGTTGGTTAGTGACTTTGTCATGTACATACTTCCGAGTCTCAACCATAGACTAGATATAGAATCCTCATCAGGAACCTCCACTATAATCTCGTCCGTCAAACACAACATGATCGTCAAGTACACATTCTCTTTCTATACCATCAACTCCGAGGGTTCGACGCCTTCACCCGCTCTCGATCTAACATCGCTCAGATGCCCTGCTACTTTAGAAGGGCTTGCATCTTGATATACCATAGACTGGATCCGTTCTTCCTTGTGAACTTCTCAATTTCACAGATGGAACCCAACGCTCTAATACCAGTTTTTTGCGAATCACTGAAGCAAATACATACAAACAAGATCAAACAAGCAAGACACAAACACACAGATTTATAAGATTAACCTGTAACTAGGTTTTGTCCTTGGGAGGCGACGATCGTTTTTTACTACGTGGAGAAAAAAAGTGAGCCTTAACCTTTGGGGAGTTTATATATCACTCCCGTACAGATGAATCCATGAAACAAACGAGTCCATATACCCGAATATAAATGGAACGCTCCAAAAAAATCCCTCAAACAACGAGACCCCCATCTTGTTGGGGGTATGGTACGACAGGAGAGGTGAATACAAAGGTTCTTCAATAAGTATCAGATGGTTAGGATTCGAGTCATATCAATAAGAAGCTTTCATATTGAAGATGCATCTACAATCCTTAAAAAAGTACCATCTATTTTTTATTTTCTTGAATAGAAGTTGCATATTGCAATAATTTTATGTTCCTATCATCCTCTTTATACATCTCATATTCCCCTTTGGTTAAGAATTTAAAATCCCTTTTAAGTCCTTTGGTGGGATTAGAGGAATGTTCCTATTTAAATTATGGAGTTTGTTTATAACCAAATCGTGTTGTACTATAATAAGGTACATTGGGCGCCCATAATGAAAAATCACAATCATGAAGAAGGTCGCGTTAAAGAAAGCTTTATCCAAAAGAGTCCAATGCTTGCATTTCCATCGACAAAAGTAGAAGAGGCATTTGAGTTTGAATTCTCAATCAATGAATAAGATAAAAATCCAAGTATTAAAGGTCCTAGATTTTTCATTTACATGGGTATATGTAGATCTAGGTGTACCAAGTTGCAATCCCCTATAAGAAGGGTGGATTCAAGCAAGTGGTAAAAAACTCAACTAAGCACCATATTGTTCTGCAAGAAGAGGAGGAAGGAGAAGAATCATATACCAAATTCGAAAATATATCATTAATCGAGCAGCACGTCATTGAAGCTCCACAAGTCCAGCATCGTTGCCACGTTGTCGTCACCAACATCATCTACAACGTGGAGCAACACCGTCTTCGCCAGGAGGAGAGCAGTTGGGATCGGTGCCAGGGTGGGGGGAGATGTTGCGGGATTGGGAACCTCCGCCCGAACACATCTCAACCTACATGTGACCCATTTCTGACACAAGCTCGAGATGAAAATGTGGCGGGTTTGGATGGGATTATTGGCCCCAAACCTGCTACCGAACGACCCCTAAGGGCTCGTTTGGTTTATGGGTTGAGGTGGGTTGGGGTAACCTCATGTGAATAATAGTTGTTTGGATAATTATTAGGGTTGGTAGAGGGTTGGAAATTAGAATAAAGAATGTGATGTGATGTCACATTGATTTGTGATGGAATTCCAACCCAGGAATGATCCAAGAATACATAGGGTAAATCGAGTTACCCTGGGGTAATCCGGTAACCAAACGAGCCCTTAATACTGTTGATTAGTAGTGCTTTGGAATCCCACCCCGCTACCACTCCCCATGTTTTACAAAGGGAGTTTGAATACCAATATAGGTCATTGAGTGCACGCATATGCTTAGACACATTCAAGCACCTCTTTCTGGCTTCGTGGAAGTTAAAAATCTAAATCCTTTTTGGATCTGTTAATGACCCGTATAATTGATTTAACTTTAAATGGTCACCCAAACCTCTATCCCTCATCCAAAGATCTGTTTACCCATTTAGGCAATACAACTCAACATGGCCCAAAGTTATGGAGAATCTGATCTCTCAAGGAGTGGATAGTGCACTGCAGAGTGCGAAGAGATTGGGGGATGACGACCTCTACGAGAAGCTCCACTTCCCCAAACTCAGAGTTACCATCATCATAAGCTATCTGGAGGACTCGGAGGCCAAGCGGTTCCCTTTTCATAGCAGTCTGCAACACCATCGGGGGATACTAAAGTTTTGCCCTCTCTCAACTATACCATTTCAATTCGCGTCCCGATTTGAACAACCCCTCCCAACAGTGTTGTTGTTGCCAATCTCCTCCCTCCCCATCCTCGCGCATCGCTTAATAGCCCCCACCCCATCCCCGCGTTATTGTTGCCCGTCTCTGGCCCCCTCTCCGAGCTCATGCTATTGTCGATCTCCGCCCCCCTCCCTGTGCACCGCCCAACATCCCCATCCCCGAGCTGCTATTGCTGCTCTCCGACCCCCTCTCCGCATGCCGTCGAGCATCTGCCACCCTTTCCCATGCCGTCGACCGCCACTAATGGATTAGAGAAGTAGGTGGGTTGCATGGAAGGGAAAGACGAAAAGGAAGAAGGGTGAGAGAAGAGGGAAGGGGAGACCGAGAGAGAGAGAGAGAGAGGAAGAAGATATACTCTTGCATTTGACGTGGTTTGATTTACTCAACTTTAATCCAGCAAAGTTAACCCAAGAAGTGTCAAATTAATGACAGTGTTCATAGAGTAAGATAGGGCAAGTTTACGAGGTCGAGGGGATAATAACGATGTTTACAAAGTCGAGAAGGTAATTTACAATGATTCTATGGTTCGTGGGGGTAAAAATCCCTTTTATATATAACAAATGAATGCCTCTTTTCTAATTGTGTTTCCTCCACACTTCCCCTATTAGTAGAAGTATATCATGTTTCTCTTTTAAAATAACTTTATGCTCACATGTATCATAACACTGCAATAAAATTGATTTATGACAACAAATAATTTAATAGTCATTAATAACTAATACTATTCGTTGCAATTTGTCTTCGGTTCATTTAATTTACAAGAATGTCATAACCGTTATTCATTTTTTTCTTCTAACACTGAATGATCAATATACACTTTCATGAAAAGTTGAACATATAATCATCACTATATTAACGGTTTTTATCAAGGTTTTAAAAATCGAACCGGTCATTGAATCGGGCATGTATCGGTTTTTGGTTTTTATGGTCGAAACAATGGGACCGATCGGTCGAACCAGTGATGACGTCAGCAGTTCAAAGAAATCGAAAAAGACCGAACCGTTGTATTGTTGGTTTGATTCGTACGGTTCAACCGAGTCGAACCGAGTTAGGCCGGTATATCATACCAATAAATATGAAAATGCTACATCATATCTTTTCGAGAATTTATTTATTCTTGTCCTTCCAAGTTTTTCAAGTAACACTTGTATCGCTATTTTCAATACAATTGCATGTGTCCCCTATATTTTTATAAAAGCAATAGTAGTGACCTTTTATTAGTATACTTGTGCTCCCATTTTATACCAACATAATGATGATATTGTGATTTTTTAAGAAAATATAGGAGCGCAAGTGAAATTGCTTAAAAGTTAGGGTATATGTGCTCTTAAAAAACTCGAAAGTGCATAATAATCATAATTCATAAAATTTATATAAATACATATATATGATGTAAAAAATTAATAATTTTAAAATTATTCAAATTCTAATTAACGACAAGTGTTGTTAATTTATTGCTTCTCATATTATGACTACGACAATGTCTTCTTTATTTATTATTGTTACAAGTGGACAACCTCATACACAATGTACGAATAGAGAGGCACTGCTCATATGACATGAATGGACAAGCGATAATGAGTCATTTGCACAAGTGAAGGAGAAGAGATAAAGAGGTACTAATATGGGTTAGAATGAAACTAGATTGTGAATATTCCTGAAAAAGCTTGTATTTTATTGATTTATCGGAAATTATTTTTTTTATCAAAAATGAATAGTTGAACCGATGGTTTGGTTCAATTGGTTCAACCGGGTTTAAGCGGTCCAACCGGATTTTGACCAGTTTTTATTTTTGAATAAAAATCGGGTGGTCGGACCATTTTTCCTCCGATTCTTGGTTCAACCGGTTCAACCGACCGGTTCAGTTCGATTTTTAAAACCTTGGTTTTTATAGGTAATACATTTGTTGCAAATGCAAGAATAAATCATAGATGTACAACATATGATATTCATCATTATAAACTTAACATCAGAAAATAAGACAATGAATTGTTCATTGTCATAGCCAATTTTGTTGTAGTGTCATTAATCTCAAGTATATTGCTGTCAAATTTTTTATACTAGTTTAAATCACTCTGCAAATATTGGTATGTATTTTTAGCATTTTTATGTTGTAATTGTTTTTAGTTATTTTTTGTGCTATCTAAATGGTTGGAACTTGGAATGAGACGATTTCCCTATCTTTATTGTAAGCGGAATAAGAGGATTTCCAGTGGTTGTGGAATTCAACGATGACGGATAGATAGAGTGTCCCCTCTAATCTAAAATTCTGGATCCGCCACTGGTTGAAAGATGTATCGTGTTAATGATCTCGAGTGTGGTTCCAATTAATCCTCACGAGATATATATGATAAGCATAATATGTTCTGAAGTAGAAAAGAAGATCAAAACCTAGAAGCATATACGTGCCAGATTATCTCCTTTAGTGGGTTCTCCTTCCGTTGAAGAGGATTTTGCAGGTAAAATCTTTGTGTTCTTATGACTTCTCTCTTGCTCGTATGTTTTTCCAAAACCATAAAAGGATGCTTTAGTTCTAGATCTCATGTTCCAGGGATCACAATAAACAAACCAAAATCACGAGTTTATCATCTGTTACGAACATCCGTCCTGTCCTGGACGTGTGTGGGGTGTGGCATATAGATACAGAGAGCGTAGACGATCGACCGAGCTTGAACAATTGGTGTACCTATGCTTCTTATGTTCCCAGAATCATCATCATATTTAATAAACATACATCGAAAAAGAGAAAAACCCTTTATATATGCTGCTTACATGACATATTATTTTGTGTGTAATAATCACCAGCGAAGATAATTGTGAAACCCTGTGATGCATTTGGAGCATTCAGAGAGAGAGAGAGAGGGTTCCCATCCAACAGACTTATTGTATAACAGGATTATATTATATATATCTGAAAATACGTGCGGGATGCCCCAAAAACATCGTTCGGTGGAAAAAATGAGATTGTCGTTCTATTCAACATATAAAAATGAGATTGCGGTGAGCGTGGATCGAACACGCGACCTTCAGATCTTCAGTCTGACGCTCTCCCAACTGAGCTATCCCCGCTTGTATTCTATGTTTAAATAGTCATTATGGGCCTGTTTGGTTGCAGGGTTGGGCAGAGTTGGGTTGGTATGGGTTGGGATGGGTGAATAGTAATCTGTGAGGAGGAAGTACCCTTGTGAATAGTAACCAGGGTTGGGCCAACCCTGCCCAACCCTGCAACCAAACAGGCCCTATAGGTTCGCAAAGTACACTCTGCCAAACATTACTCATATTCCCCGATCAACTGTCCGTCTGTGGCATCTTTGTTTCTGCGTGATCTGAAGGCACCCACGATTACAAGGTGCAACGTGAAGGGAAGGAACATGATTTATTATCCAGTGAGAATGTCCCCATCATCTGGAGCGATGGCTGACTGCCCGAGCCGACAGATCAAACCTCATAATCGATGTTGGATATATGTCGCTGTTCCCTCTCCCCCGACCTCCATGGTCCGTCCTTGACGTGAACGTGCATTGGTTTTCACAATTAATATAAACGTGGATGAGGGAGAAAGCCTTTGTGACATTTGTGTACCACTTGTGTCTTTTATCAAGCAGAAAGGAGATGTACTAATACTAACTATCACGCCGAGAAAAAAATAGTTTAAAGAATAAAAAAACCATTACCATGTAAAAAAATTAACTGCGCTGAGAAAGTAGGAGGAATCACGCACCATCCCGAGACGAGGAAACAAGTTCTTCCTTTTACATTTCACCTGTTCTCAATCATTTCAACCTGATTAGGAGGGAGCTTCATCCACTATATCCGGACTAAAGGCCAAGTTCGTCGGATCTCCTGGAGAGGCCGGCTGTAAAGATGGAGGCGATGTGAGCCGCTCGATCAAGATCGAGCAGTTTATACCGCAGAGGATCCATTCTCCTCTCTGAAAGCTCCGATGCCCCATTTTCCATTGTTGAGTTTCTGCAGGTTGGTACCCCAAAATCAACATCAAACGACGCCTGCCGACTCCCAGAAGCCTCATAAACCTCGCTTTTGGTCCGGCCGAGTTCTAGTTGATCTCAAATCGAAGACCAAATTCTGGATCAAAATCTTAAATCTTCTCCTCCAAGTTCAGAAACCCCATAATTCTTATCGGACTCGATTGCTGTTGATGCGTGGCTTCTTCTTCTGGTAATAAGATAGCTGTTTTGATAAGGATTCAGGTGCCATTTGAGTTGGCCCTAAGTATTGTAGACAGCTCCGTCCTCAAAAATTATCTGAGGCACTAACCTCCAGACCAGAAGTCGCGTAGCCTTGAAGACCCCATGATTACATGCATACCCTCCCCCTTCACTGCATCTACAACATGGTGTGCACTGCATCTTCTTAATTGAGGTTGTCTTAGTTGGAGGTGGATCGTCTGCACTACTGCAGACTCTGACTCTGCAGTAATCGTGGGAGCCGCTCGATCTTGATCGAGCGGTTCAGATGAATTTGCATGGTACAAGCTCACAAAAAGTATGAATTCGTACGAGCGCTCGATCGAGCGGCTCCAAGAATCCATAGTTTTACTGCAGAATCTGCAAACCTGCAGAAGATCCTCTCACGTCTTAGTTAAGTGTACTGGTTGGATTAGCCTTGTAAGAAGACGCAGGCAATATGGCTTCAAAGACGACATATTGTTGGAAATAAGATTACCAGTGCATACATTAAACAATATAATATCGGATCCAAATGAATTAACAGAGAAACGAAACAGATTAAGATCATATTAATCAAATGTTTCCCAATCATTATCCGATTATTCAATGCAAACATGAACCGATTAAAAGAACAGAAACATAAATAACGCGGGCATGATCCAGAAAGGGTAAAGCAATAAACATATTGCGGCAAACAAAATAAAACAGAGATCAGTTTAGAAGTCACCGAAGCGTCCATGTAATGGACTGTCCTTAGAGAAGATATCGCCCCCACAATACCGGTGCGTAGGGTACTGGCGATCTGCTCCCAGGATACGACGGTTCACGATCGTCGTCGGCGCACACCAACGGGATCGTCCTCGATTGTACCTCAGAGAACTACAGCCGAGAGAGGAAGAAGAGAACGTTCGTCCGTGAGAGGAAGAACCAGAGAGAAACAGCGTGAGAGAGGTTTTTCTTGCGAGTGAAGAAAAACCGAATCAAGAATGAGGGATATAAATAGAGGGGCTCGCGTCCTAAAAACGCGACCTTTGGTTTCAAAAAATGCGTCCCAAAAACGTATCCTTTCGGATCCCAAAAAACGCGCCCATAATGGCGAGTTGAATTCCCATTTAAGTCGACTTACCAAATTAATCGTGTGATTAATTTAATCGACTTACCAAATGAAACCCACAGCAAAAGTATCGAGATCCGAATTGACTCTCCCGAGCCGGAGCCGGAGCGGAGCCGGAGCCGGAGACGGAGCGGAGCGCGCGCGCGCGTGTGTGGTCCTCCATTCCTCCTCTCTACTATTGCTACAAGAGCTTGAGGTGTGGACTCATATATAAGTCCACCAAAAGTTTAGATCTCCAAGGGTATGGTACTAAACTTCCACCCAAACTCAACCATGTTTCAAATTTGGGAATTCCCACTTTCCCTCCAAACCATTTGGTTTCCCAATTGAAACCAAATTGAATGTCAATTATAACCAATAGATTTTCCAATTAAAACCTATATATACAATTTTTAATACAACAATCCCCACGAATTCACCAATTTGAAAAAGAGATTCAAAAGGTATTCAAGAGATTTCTTTCGGCTGCCCACACTTTGCTTTCAGTAAAGGTACCTTCCGGTTTGAACCTCTACCTGAGTTTACTACTTTCACTTTAACAGGAACGAAGTGAACTACGTCTTGAACTTCAGACCTTGGTGTTAAAGCATACGGTAGAAACAACAAAGAGTTGTTCTTGGTACAATCTTCAGGGTTGGTGCTCTTAAAGGCCATGCACCCTTATCCTGTTTCATGATGTGTTCAGGAAAGACCCTCTTCCTTTAACTGCGGCCCACAGTAACACTCACATAAGTGGCGTTCTTCAAGGATGCACTGCTAACATCCTGCCCAAAGGCTTGAACCCATTCAGAGCCTACGCTCTTCCTAAACTTGCAGCTTAAATGGCACTCAGGCTTCCAGGGATAAGACACTCATGCTTACGCATTAAACTTAGAGTGCCAACCAGTTCTCCAAACAGCTTGTTATTACCACATTGAACCTACTTTGTGGGATCTCCACTCAGATAGGTTGGGTTGCTACTGTAGAGGAACTCTCAATGGGTCTCAGTCCCATCCCAAGCCTAGACTTTAGGACTAAAGATCTATCAAGTCCCTTAGTCAACGGATCTGCCGTGTTGTCTTTGGATCCAACAAAATCCACAGCCAACACTCCTCGAGACACCAAATCCCTTAACGTCTTAAGTTTGATTTGTATGTGTCTTCTTGTTTTCTGGTTGAACTTCGAACTCTTGATCTTGGCAATTGTGCTCATATTATCACAATGTACCGAGATCGCAGGAACAGGCTGACCTACCATGGGAATTTCAGACAGAAGTTCCCTTAGCCATTCAGCCTCAATTCCAGTGGTGTCCAAAGCACACAGCTCGGCCTCAAAAGTGGATCGAGCTAGAATGGTCTGCTTCACAAACCTCCAGGAGACTGCACCGCCTCCAGGGGTAAATACATACCCTGTAACACCATTACTCACAGACTCCTCTATTTTCCCTATCCAGCTTGCATCACTGTATCCTTCCAGTACAGATGGATGTCTACCATAATGCAAACTAAGGGAAATAGTTCCCTTCAAGTACTTCAGTACTCGATCCAGAGCCTCCCAGTGAGTACGGTTAGGACAGCTAGTGTATCTACTCAGCTTTGCAACCGAGAATGAAATATCAGGTCTCGTGCAATTTGCAAGATACATTAAGCTTCCTATCACTTGTGAATACCTTAGCTGAGCTACAGGTACTCCACTTTTATTCTTAAATAGTGTTTTGGATGAATCAAAAGGAGTGCTTACAGCTTTACAATCTTGATATCCAAATTTCTCAAGTACCTTCTCAACATAGTGAGATTGAGAAATTACAATCCCATCAACTGACCTTGTCAGTTTGAGACCCAAGATCACATCAGCAACACCCATGTCCTTCATCTCAACCTTGCTACTCAAGAAAGCCTTAGTCTCATTAATAATCCTCATATGTGATCCAAACAACAATATATCATCAACATATAGGCACAAGACAATACACTCATCACCTTTCACCTTGGAATAGACACACTTATCGGATTCATTAACCTTAAAGCCAAATGACAAAATGGTTTTGTCAAATTTTTCATGCCACTGCTTTGGTGCTTGTTTCAATCCGTAAAGGGATTTCACAAGCTTGCAAACCTTTCCCTCATTCCCAGGAGTCACAAGCCCATCAGGTTGATCCATATAGATCTCTTCCTCAAGATCGCCATGCAAGAAGGCGGTCTTCACATCCATCTGGTGGATAGAGAGATCATATACAGAAGCCAATGCTATGAGCATCCGGATTGTGGTTATCCTAGTCACAGGGGAATAGGTATCAAAATAATCGATACCTTACTTTTGTCTAAAGCCCTTGGAAACTAATCTGGCTTTGTACTTTTCAATTGATCCGTCAGGTCTAAGCTTTCTCTTAAACACCCACTTGCACCCAATAGTAGAGCACCCTTTGGGTAAATCAACCAACTCCCAAGTTCCATTAGCCATAATGGAATCCATCTCAGATTTGATGGCTTCCTTCCATTGTTTTACTTCAGACGAAGCCATGGCTTCCTTGTAACTTGGTGGATCACCCTCGATCTGTAGACTACAAAGTCGCTACCCAGATCCTTGGCTATCCGAGGTCTTTTACTCCTCCTTGGCTCAATCTCTTCAGAAAGATCATTGGGTTCAGGTTGAGTCTCAACCCCCACATTCGATATCCTTTCCACTTGATCTGGAATGGATCCTGATGTGGAGGCGCCCTCAATGGTCAGATTCTGAGGAATCCCAGTCTTCAATGGGAAGACATCCTCAAAGAAGGTAGCATCACGGAGTTCAACAATAGTGTTGACATCTATGCCCGGTATCTCGGACCGAATTACCAAGAACCTATATGCATAGCTATTTTCTAGGTAACCTAAGAAAACCGTATCAACAGTTTCAGGATCAAGTTTCTTTCTCTTGTGTTCTGGGACTAAAACCTTAGCGAGACAGACCCACACTTTGAGATATCTTAAACTCGGTTTCCTATTTCTCCAAACTTCAAAGGGACACTTTTCCATATTTCTTGGAGGCACCCTATTCAGAATATGGCAAGCCGTATTCAAGGCTTCTCCCCACATATAGGTTGGAAGTCCAGAACTCTGTAGGAGAGCATTGATCATGTCAGTTAAGGTTCTATTTTTCCGTTCTGCTATCCCATTTGATTGCGGTGAATATGGGGCCGTAACTTCATGAACTATGCCAAAAGATTTGCATTGTTCATCAAATAAGTTAGAGGTATATTCACCTCCTCTATCTGACCTAAGGCGTTTAAGCACTTTTCCTGTTTGTGTCTCAGCCTCATTCTTAAAGATAAGAAATTTCTCTAAGGCTTCATCCCTGGTTTTCATTAGATGTACATAGCAGTATCTACTGCCATCATCTATAAAGGTGATAAAGTATTTCTTATTGTCTCGGGTCAACACACCATTAAACTCACAGATATCTGTGTGCACTAGATCCAAGATCTCACTATCTCTAGAGACAGACTGAAAAGACTTCCTAGGTGTCTTTGCTTGCACACATATCTCACATTTTTGAGTTTTGTCAATCGTGTGTTTAGGGATCAATTCTAAATTCATCATTCTTTTAATTGAATTTAGATTTACATGTCCCAATCTACCATGCCACAGATCACAAGATTCAAGATTATTCACAACATGAGACACAGAACTAGAACATTCAGCATTCAAAACATTCAATTCATTAATGTTTACTGAATCACATCTAATATTAAATAACAAATCAAAGTCGGCCAAATAGCCTTTACCATAAAAGACACCATGTCTCAGAATAACAACTTTATTACATTTAAAGTTTAATTCAAAACCATTTCTAACTAAGATAGAGCCAGATAACACATTCTTCTTGATGTCAGGAACATGCAGCACCCTGTGCAACGTCCAGACACGTCCAGAGGAGAACCTCAAGTTGACTTGTCCCGACCCTAGCACCCTGGCTGCAGAATCGTTCCCCATCTTTACAGTCCCACTGCTGCAGGTCTGATAAGAAGAAAATAACGTTCGGTCAGAACATATATTTACATTGGCTCCCGTATCCACGAGCCACTCATTTGGATCATGGATACTGTATAGTTCAGGTTTTACAGAGACATACCCCTCGCTAGACCCGAGTCCCATAGTGATCATGTTCACTTGTGGACTCCCGTCTGTAGCCTTAGGTTGAGCCTTCAAGGACGGACAGTCCTTCTTCCAATGGCCAACCTGATTACAGTGCCAGCAGGGTTTATTCTTTGTCTTTTTCTGGATCTTGCCCTTTGGTTTCATTTTATTGTTATTGGGTCCCTTTCCCTTCTTATCCTTGCCCTTCGAGGTCATAAGATTGACCTTAGCCTGAATATCAACAGGAAGCGCAGGTTTTTGTTTCCTGTGTTCCTCCTCTATGGCAATAGCCACCATCAAGTCATCCATAGAAAATTTCCCCTTTCTGTGTTTCAGGGTCATACCGAAGTCTTCCCACGACTTTGGGAATTTTTCTATGATGCACATGACCTAAAACTTCTCTAGAAGTTTCATTTCGGCATCCTGTAAACCATGGAGCAGGAGTAAAAACTCATGTGCCTGTTCAGAAACAGACTTCCCTTCGGCCATGGAAAACTTCAAAAATTTGGCTACGGAGTATTTCTCAATACCGAGATCTTCGGTGTTATACTTCCGATCCAAGTCTTCCCATAGCCCCTTCGCAGTCTGCGTGGACGAACAATATACGTCAAACAAAGTGTTGGACAGAGCCAACAAGATGCAACCATGACATATACGGTCGCGTTCCTTCCACGCGGATTGCGCCTTATGGCTATCTGGTGAGGGGTTTTCCGCCTCCACCGTAGGACAGTCAGTTTCAAGCATCGAGATTAACCCTATGGTGGTTAACCAGATCCTCATGCGTTGTTGCCAACGCTTAAAATTCTGTCCACCGAATTTTTCAGGCATACCCGTCATATCTACCCTCGATTTAAACATTGTTTCCGACATTTTAAAATCGGTTCCAGATATCTTCTCTAAGATTGTTGCAAATAAGATTACCAGTGCATACATTAAACAATATAATATCGGATCCAAATGAATTAACAGAAAAACGAAACAGATTAAGATCATATTAATCAAATGTTTCCCAATCATTATCCGATTATTCAATGCAAACAGGAACCGATTAAAAGAACAGAAACATAAATAACGCGGGCATGATCCAGAAAGGGTAAAGCAATAAACATATTGCGGCAAACAAAATAAAACAGAGATCAGTTTAGAAGTCACCGAAGCGTCCATGTAATGGACTGTCCTTAGAGAAGATATCGCCCCCACAATACCGGTGCGTAGGGTATTGGCGATCTGCTCCCAGGATACGACGGTTCACGATCGTCGTCGGCGTACACCAACGGGATCGTCCTCGATTGTACCTCAGAGAACTGCAGCCGAGAGAGGAAGAAGAGAACGTTCGTCCGTGAGAGGAAGAACCAGAGAGAAACGGCGTGAGAGAGGTTTTTCTTGCGAGTGAAGAAAAACCGAGTCAAGTGAGGGATATAAATAGAGGGGCTCGCGTCCTAAAAACGTGACCTTTGGTTTCCAAAAATGCGTCCCAAAAACGCATCCTTTCGGATTCCAAAAAACGCGCCCATAATGGCAAGTTGAATTCCCATTTAAGTCGACTTACCAAATTAATCGTGTGATTAATTTAATCGACTTACCAAATGAAACCCACAGCAAAAGTATCGAGATCCGAATTGACTCTCCCGAGCCGGAGACGGAGACGGAGCGGAGCGCGCGCGCGCGCGTGTGTGGTCCTCCATTCCTCCTCTCTACTATTGCTACAAGAGCTTGGGGTGTGGACTCATATATAAGTCCACCAAAAGTTTAGATCTCCAAGGTATGGTACTAAACTTCCACCCAAACTCAACCAAGTTTCAAATTTGGGAATTCCCACTTTCCCTCCAAACCATTTGGTTTCCCAATTGAAACCAAATTGAATGTCAATTGTAACCAATAGATTTTCCAATTAAAACCTATATATACAATTTTAATACAACACATATGTGGTCTAATCCCCGTAATCATGATGTTTACCATCTTTATTTACGATGTTTTTCAAGACGTAGGGGCAAAAGTGATGGAATGGAAGCCCCGGAACAACCACCCAATATGCTTCCACCTCCTCTGCTTTCTGAGCCCAAAAGATGGTGGCTAACATAGAAGTGATTGTAAATCCCTTTGAAGCTGAGCAATGAGATGTATTCCAGACTTATATTATTCTTTCGATGAAACTAATTTCGGCTAGCATTGACATGCTGAAATGCACCATAAGCACCTAAAGGTAGGTGGATGAGTTTTCGTTGAGACTATATCCTTCACCACTTGAAGGGAAGACATGCAATTTTATTAAGCATCGGATGAGTTGATGATGTATTGTCGCAATCGTCTCTTGACATGTCTAAGTACATAGAAGGGTGGCCTGGAGAGATTGGGTATGTTGTTGCTGTCAAGTTATGCTGAGATGTCAGCTCGTGGAGGAGGGATCCATCGATTCGTGTCAGAAGGTCGATTACACGATGGTTTGGCGATAAGATTAGGGATTAGTGGGAGGAGATGATCGACCTCGAGGATGCTTATAGATGAAGAAGCGAGTGTAAGGGTACTATTGCATTGATATGGGAAAATCAAGCGTTAATAGACAATGTAGTCCTGACGCCCAATAACTTAAAGCAACGAGGGGGAGATGAGCATATTCTCTTTCAATGCCAAAAACAAAGGCAACTCAAACAATATTAGTAGAGAGATGTCTTTTAAGTTAGAAGGACACTTGTTACCCTTTATTATATCGGAGGGGAGAGGCTTGGAACCCCACTCCCCCCAATTGACGCAAATGGAAAATTTTAAGGGTGAAATATTTTTTTTATGGTAAAAGAAATTAGGGGTGAAGAAGAGAAAAAACTTGTCACATGCGAGGAATTTGGGGAAGAAGAATCGCAGAGATCACGTGGAGGGAGAATAGAGCGGTGGAGGGGGGATATGAGATAAATTTCAAATTTTGATTCAACTTGAATTATCCCCATGCATAGGCCATCACCCCCTTTATATTGAAGGGACGATGGGATTACAATAAAAAATAAAAGGAAACAGATAAAATAAAAATTCTAACAAATCCTAATTGTCTTCTAACATGCATATTCAACTAACGAATCAGAGATCATACACGATCTCTTTATTTTAAATAGAAATTTCAAATTGGACTCAAATTTTCATAAACAAATATAATTTTAACTTTAATTAATTAGACTTTAATTAACGATCAAAAAATTAAACCCTTAAAATTGAACGGACAAAAATCCTAATTGAGCTTTAATTCATCGTTCCATGCTGCATCAACTCTTTGCCTCTTCGAAAATTCATCTCCTACGGATTGCTTAATTTCCGGCTGCATGTGTAACGAATTGGCCTCATTTTGTTCACATAATTGGTTAATACTCCCCTCCTTCTGTACTCTTTTCGTAATTCTTGGGAAAAGAGGGGCGTAGGTGCAAATTGCATACCCCTTAACTATAATAAAAGTCATCCTTTCAACTTTCCACCAAGTTTAACCTTTTTGTAAAGAGGTTTTTGGTGAGGAGCATGAAAAATCACACCTGATCACTTCTTTATTCCTGCAAAGAGAAAATAGAATAATTTACGGTCGTTGTATCGACCAGGCGAGTTTTATCAGAAAAGATTAATTTTTAGTATCTTCTTTTATTTTATTTATACTCCTAAACTTAAGTGTATAACGGTTAAGCACGTGAGTGTCGAACTCAAGGAGGCAAATTGTTGATATCTAGGGTTAAACTATAGACAAACTAAGGTAAACGATTTCCTAATTTTTATTTTATTTTTAGGGATTTTTAGATTTTTATTTGATTTTAATGATTTTTATATTATTTTTGTTATTTTAAATATTTTATGAGTTTTTTATTATTAGAAAATATTTTTTATTTGGTTTTAAATTTGTTCTTTGTATGTTTTTATTTTATTTCCTATTTTTATGGATTTTTTTAAAAGTTTAAGATTTTTATAGCTTTTGATTTATTTTTAAGGTTGAAAATAGGGCTTTTATTGAAGACTGTGAAGTATTTACGATTTTTAATATTGAAAATAATATGAAAATATTTTTATTTTACTTTTATTGGAGAGTAGACGAAACTACCTTAAAAACGATATATTGTGCGTTTTTAGGGGATTTTTATTTATATAGTTATTAATTTTCAAAGTTTTTAGGTATTTTGAATTTTTTATTGATTTTAATATTCAATTTTTATATTGTTTTTCGTTTATTATGAAAAATATAGTAAAATATACTAAGTAATTTTTGTAGAATTTTTAAGAGTGTTTTTATTTTTTATGACTTTAGAGTTTGCTATATTTTTTAGTGGTTTTATGATTTATTTAATGCTAAAATATTTTTTATTTTTATTTTTTTAAAAATTCATGTGGTTTCCTCGTGCCACCTTCCTATCAGGGACCTGTAAGCGAAAAGCAACATATGCGGGGGTCTTTACACAATTTCCACAGCACTCACGTGTTCGATCACGTGAATGCAAATATAAAGGATTTGTTCGTTATAAACGAATGTTTCAGGGAAACTCTGCAAATTCGCCAAAATATCTGGAGATGCACGCACAGTTCACGTGCTGAGCTCGGGTGACGACGGGTGATTCAGATTGAGCAGCGGACTCAGATCGGACGAGTGATATTCATTTTGGAGATGTGAGGATTTCCTTTCCAAATTAATCCATGGTATTGGCGATGCTTTACTGCTGTAGATCTCTGCTTCAGGTTGGAAATAATTGACCTCAATGATTGTTTCACCTCGCGGCAGACGGAGGCTTAGAACTTCAGAAGTGCATCTCATTTGTGCTTCGTTCACTTGAGGTGCTTTGATTATTCCGATAAAGAAGCTCGATGACACTCTTTCGTCTCCAGTGGTTGTTGTTGCTGTGTTTCGGACTGTATACTCGACGAAGACGATCAGACCGAAATGAAGGAGCCAATCTGGTGTGGTTTTGTGTCAGGAAAGATCATTGTTCAACCCAGTTTGATGTCAAATATCCTTCAGACGAATTGATGATCCTGATGTATCGTGATTCTCCAAATGTGATTCGTTCCGGGGACGAAGCACTGGATGGTGTTCGACGATGAACTTCCAGTTGATGCTTCAAGAGATAGGCGGGTGAGGGTGTTGTATCTCCATATGACGATCGATGACAGCTGCTTAGCCTCCGATGCAACGACTTGCTCTGTAGATGCTTGGTGAAGGCTTTTGTGCTTCAAATATATGTCTTATTTCTGTGAAATCAAGTCGACTCGAGAAAATTGTCTCGGTCTTGGTGCAGACAGAGAAGGTGAGCGGGAAGGAGCTCTGACGATGCAGAGGATGATAGAGCTCCAACTCCTTCGATGGCGGTGGATTGGAGCCAATCGATGATAGAATGTGAAGGGATAGAATGTGAAATGAGAGGGAACAAAAATGTGAGATGGACTCTGGAGTCGATTGCGTACAAATAGAGATGGCAAAAACGATGATGATTGAAGAAAAATGGAGAGAAAATAGAGAAGAGAGAGAAAAATTACAGGGAAGGAAGAGGAATTGGAGGTAGGAACCCTAACCTGGAATGAAAACGGAGATATTCGCCTGGGATTGGAGCTCGGTGGAGCTCCAAGGGTGATTGCCTCAACACCCGGCGGAGGTGAAGGCTTCGTGCACGACGGATCAGAGCTTCAACGCTGGCGAGTTGATCTCTCTCAATATATCAGGGTCAAACGGGTACCCGCCCCGACCCGTCAATTTGACCCTAATTTCACGGGTACCCGTGAAAAAATATCCGGATCGGGTACCCGCAAGTTGCTAACCCGTTATATCGGAGTGACCCGGTGGAAATCCACCGGGTACCCGGTTGGATAGCCGATCCTTGTGGACCTTGGCACCTTCCAATTCCCTGGACGCCCAACTTCCATCTTTGCGATTAGGGTTTACACCGCTCCACGCCCCCCCCCCCCCCCCGACCGTCGTCTGACAGATCCTTCCTCCTGTCCTGACTCCTGAGTGTCTTCCACACGTCCGGCTCCCTCGCCATCGCAGTGCCGCTCATCGTAGCTCTCCTCTATGCCCTGCCACCGAAGAACCCTATGTCTGGTTGCAATATGGTAAATTCCACACACCCAACTTCCACACATCCTTCGATAAAGATTTTCAACTCTGTAATTTGTCATTGAACAAGGATATAAATCCTACTTAATGGGGAGGGAAGGCGTGCTCGATGACTGGTTGTCATATGGTAAATTTCAAGGAATTCAAAATTGCTCGACTTCGACATGCCTATCTTATGACATATAATTAAAATTATAATATGCACCTTTCGGAATGCGATCTATTTAATTTTATATTGAATCAGATCATTCCTAGAATAAAGTCCCCACTGTTGACTTGGAACACCTGAAGGTATGAATGTTACAGACATGTTAACATTTGGATATGGATAAAGATGTGCATTATCATATTGTTGTTTGTTTAATACATGCACGCATGTTGATTGTACATTTTTTGGATTCATATGGAAATGCATCCATCATCATATTTCCCAAATCGAGGGTCTATTCCTTTGATTCCACATTTAACATAGAACTGAAATTGCAAAGGGATATCTGAGAAATAGACAACATGGTACAACTTTCGCGATGTTGATTCTGAACTGTGATTTTTTCTGTAACAATTCAGATGAGTAAATGCAATCTCGTTGGATAAAAGCGTGATGGAGTAGATACAAAGCACTAATGTTGTCCTTTGTATATGTGTCTATATAAGATGGTGTACTCGGACAGATTTGTTTGGCATGAATATTGAAACATCACGTGCATGATTTGATTCGGTTTCGCGTGCCAACATGAAAGAACAAGTTTCAGGTGATGTGCCTAGTGATATCCGAAGATGCCGACACATCTGGAAGCTCGAAGGTGCTGCTGATCTAGGAACAATGCTACATAATCCGGTCACAGCGCATTGCGATCCCAATGCAACTGGACATGAGAAGGCACCGTCGAGGAGGAATTTTTCAGCAAAATCCAGTAGAAGATTGGAGATATTTTTGCAACTGGACAAAGAAATAGCAGCGATCCTGTTTTTGCTATGCTGCAAAACCAGACTACAGAGTCTGGAGACATCTGTCTTCTTCAGAGGCTTCGGGAGGAAATCCTCTGCTCCTTCGTCCAGTCATTTGTGTAAGCAAAAAACCGTGACTGATGAACACTGAACACAAGAACACTGCGTTTATGTGTTTTTTGTATATATATATATATATTTGATGTGTATATTTTGCATGAGAACATGACTAGGAGGGGTACCTAAATATATTCCAAACCGAAATTGGTAGTTTCATTTTCTTGACTTTGTAATGCCCTTATCTGCAAATAGAAAAAATCAACAAATTAGAAAGTATATGTCTGCATGATAGTTGGCATGCTGCTGCAAAATTATGCTATGTTATGTGCTCTGTTATAGTTCATTTGATGTGTATATATTTGTTGAAGAGACCCGCGGGTACCCGTGGGTACCCATTACCCATTCAAATAATTTGGGTACCCATTAGAACCGGGTACCCGTTGAAATGGGGTGGGTCGACCCGTTGCCCCGGTAGTGATGGGTCGGGGCGGGTTATGATTGAACGGGCCGGGTACCCGCCCCATGAACACCCCTACTCTCCTACCCTCTCCCTCCCTCGCTCGACGATGGAAAGGCGTTGTCACCGCTCTCTCTCGGAGCTCACAGAGAAGGGGAAGATCACAAAAATGGCGGATACTCGATTTTGGGGGTATTCAACCCTATTTATAGATGGAGGATCAAGAGGGAAGGAGGCGTTGGCGAGCGTGGTTGGTAGTGGTTGGTGGCGGGGAAGGGAGAGGTGGAAGAGATGGGCGGCGACAGGGGAGAGAAGGTGTGTGGGGAAGAAGGTATGGGGAGGAAGAAAGGGAAAGGAGGAGTGAGGAAAAAAAATAAAAATAAATTAATTTATATAATTAATTTATATAATTAATAATTAAATTAATATAAATAATTGATGATTAGACTAATTAAATTATTTAAAGAATAAATAAATACATAATTAACTTATTAAATTAGTAATTAAGTAGATGATTAAATTATTAAATATATATCTATTTAAATAATTAAATAAATTAAATACTAATTATTAAATAATAAATAACTGTATATAAAACATAAAAAATAAATAAATTAACTATTATTTTATTTAATTTTAATTTAATAATTAAATATTAATAAAGTATATAAATATAATATATAACATATATTAAATACATTACGGTACATTGTACAATATACCAATATGGATCCGAAAATCGCGTTTTTCCGCATTAACTCTGATTTTAACGAAACCCATGTCATTTTGTAGATAATTTAATAACATGAATGTTAAAATTGAGTTTGTCAAATTCGGTGTTCATACGGTCGAGCTATGAGGTTTGGAAAATTTAGGTAGTGGCTTCGAGGCTTCAGTTTTTTTTGGTATTTTGACTTAATTATATATTTTTATATTTTTCTATACATTTTTAGAAGATTTTAGAGAAAAAAATTAAGTTAATCAGATTTATGATCAATTAATTTAAAATACAGGAAATTTCTACATATTGTGCAAATAGACAACGGGTCTAAAACGATAAAACTCAACGCTTTTATTGGAATATTCTTTTCATAATTTTAATAAATAGTACTAAGTATAAAACGGATTTTAGAAGTGAGTTGGTCCGTTTGGAGTTTTATATAAATAGTTATGAACCTTGGAAGTCGGCTGTTTGTGGCTTATACGGTCCATTATGGTTTATTATTTTTATGTTGAATTATTTTTCTGATATTTTTATAAAATAATATGTATTTTTGTGAATATTTTTTACGAAAGGAATATTTTGGTTTGGACTTGTCTTGATGATAAATAAAATAGGTGAAGTATTTACATTGTGTAAAATGGGTCATTTATATTTTTGGTCTTGATTTTCTTTGTATTTTTATAGGTTAGGATCTTTATCTCCCCATACTTATTTATTTTGTCGACCCGGTCAATATTGATCTGGTATCGGGGTTATGACCGGTCTATATATATTTCATATTTACAGCCTTCTTTTTCTTTTATTTTCTCTTTATTCGTTTATTTTGGATATAAAATAATTGTTAATTATATAATATCAATATTTGTGATTTGAGTGATAATTAGTTGGAATTATTGATTATTTTCATGTATTTTGCCAAGGATTTTAGCCAAAATGAAAGAATAAAGGTGATGAATCACGGATTCATCATTCCCCTATACTTTAACTTTGCTAGTCCCTTAACAAACACTTATTCTATAAATAAGTGCAAGCAAAAAGAAAAAGAAAAAGGAAAATAAAAAACTTAGAACATGATTGTTTCTTTAAACCAAATCTTACTTCACCCAAAATCCGGAGCTTGGATTCAGACCTTTGGATTAATAGATTGTCGGGACTCTATTAGAATTTGGATTTAAGCCTCGACAGCCCTCAAGTTCCACAAATCCTTATACAGGTTCACCTTAACAACCATCTCAGATCCACCTATTAATCACGCAAACTTTTCATCTTTGAAAGCAATTTGTACTGTGTGTGAAAGGTTTTAGTTCTTCCCACTCTAGAGAAGCGAAGAAACCACCCATCCAGTTATACACTCCCATTGGGTCCTTAACCAACAACTCAATCCTCGATTAGGGAGGTATTTCCTTCTGAGGTCAAGCCGTGCTGTGTCCACAATCGAGTAAAGGGAGAAGATATAAGAAAGAGAAGAGAAGTGGAGTGTGGTCGATGTAATCACATCTTTTGTGAAGCCTGGCCAGTTTAGCCAAGTCTCCTCGAAGACATGCATGCTTTTCTGAAGCTCGAACCATTATGGTCATTTTGGTATTTGGAGTATTCAGCTTTTTTTGGTAGAAATAATTGTTGCACTACATAGATCTTTTATGCCCCGACGGATATATCATCTTTTCATTCTGCCCATTTTTTGGGGTCTTAGAAAAAATTATGCCAGCAGATCCTTCCCTCATCCGAAGTTTTATTTCAACCCCAGTCTCTCCCGTCTTTAGATATCATCACCGCCAGGATAAAAACACACTACTGAAATGGATTACCCTTCATAGCCCCATGCAAGTCGAGCTAAGTGCAGAGTGCATGAGTTCAAAATTGGTTCAAATGGAGAAGAGTTAAACGGATCATGCCAGGTGTCCTACTTAGGCACTTTCAAGTTGAATTCCGAACATTGTCTTATGGAACCCAAAGAATTAAGTATTAAAGACCTGAAGAGTCTTAATTCCAATTTCTAATAAAGTCCCTTTAGAATTAAGTGGATTAAGGTCTAAACCAAGCTCCATCTCCCGGACTTAGATACATTCGGTTCAAGAATCATACTTATTATGAAAAATGCTAATGAATGCAACAAACTTTTTTATGAGGTGGATTTTTCGGATTAAGTGTTTTAAGTGATTTTTAAAGACTTTTGCAAATTTTTATTTAATTTTGAAAACTTTTCGATTTTTAGGGGTCTTTTTGAAAGAGTTAGTGGATTGATTTAATTTACACAAATTTTACAAGGATTTTGTATATTTTACAAAAGATTTTTATACAAATTTTATAACAGTACGATTTTTATACAAGATTTTATTTTCAAAATTTTAAGGATTATATCAAAAAATTTTACAATATTTTTTAAATACAAGTTTTTTTTTAAATTTATTTTTTAATAAATCATTTTTACGAGTTTCTTACGGCTTTTAAAAATCCAAAATATACACCCATACTTTTAGAGAGTCATATTATTAAAAATATAATAAAGTACGAGTTATGGCTTCTAACGTATATATATATATATATATATATATATATATATGACACCCCCTATACTTAGCGTGAACTATGTCCTCATCGTGACCAAAGAAGCGACAAGAGAAGACATAACTCGGGCTAAATATATATTGGTGAAAAGAATCTATACTACAACGACTCAAAGAATAACGAATAAAGAATAGAAATTGATCATCTTCTCTATACTTAGGATCAAGTAATCCTAAAAATAACAGACTCAAAACTGAAGATGATCGAGGTTAAGAGAATGCATACACTCAATGGCTCGACTTGTCCCCCCTATACTTAGGGTAAAATATCCCTAAGTAGAGAGAAGAAAATCAAAAGGTGAGGGACAAGCGAGGGAGCAGACGATACAAAAACGAAAACGATCAAAAGATGACATGAGCGATATTACCCCACTATACTTAGGATAAAGCACACCCTAAGTATAAGCAACAACAGAGGTAATCGAACAGGACGAATGAACAACACGGTATCTACACCCCCTATACTTAGGATAAAACACATCCTAAGTATAGCAACATTCTAGATGAACCTAAGGGTGTAAGACAAACGGATGATGGAAAGAATAAAATCGAAAATATATACAAGTGATATGAAAAATCAGGTATGAGATGTAGAGTGTTAAGAGTGAAAAGACCATCTCATACAAAATAGATGGGGTAACTTCAACGATCACAGTTCATGATCGAGAAAGGGTTTCAACCGTTGACTCGAAAGGTGAAATCAGACGACAACTCAGATATATCAATGCTACCGTTGTCGTACACCTTTCGCACAAGATTAGGGCCTTTCCATTTGCTCTGAAGTTTTCCTCCCAATAATTTTAGTTTTGCATTGAATAGCATACTTTCTGATTCGGCTCAAACTGCTTGTGGCTGATGTGAGAATCATGCCACTCTTTCATCCGCTCTTTATAATGAAGGCTATTCGTGAAAGCTTTATCACGTAACTCTTCCAGGGCTGCCAGTCAGTCTGCCTTTGATCTCCCGAATCATCCAGGCCAAAGATCACTTCTTTCAATGCCCACCAAGATTTATGTTTGATCTCGGCAGGTAAGTGGCATGGCTTGCCATAAACGAGTCAAAAGGGAGATGTACCCAATGGAGTCTTGAAGTATGTTCTATATGCCCAAAGAACCGAATCCAAAAGCTACAACCAATCCTTTCGGTCTGGGCAAACAACCTTCTACAAGATTGTCTTGATCTCCCTATTCGAGACATCGGCTAGACCATTTGTCTAAGGGTGATATGGAGTAGCAACCCGATGGTCTATACCGAACTCGTTAGCAAGTGCTCTTACCTTGTCGTTGATGAAGTGGATACCCCGTCTAATATCAGAACACAAGGGACCCCAAACCGCGTAATGACATGCTTTCTCAGGAACTTACAAATCGTATTCGCGTCAGCGGCTCGGGCAGGAATAGCCTCTAAACAACGACTCACATAATCCACAACTAGAACGATATACTTGAACCCCTGACTTTTAGGAAATGAACCCATAAATTCGATATCCCATGCATCAAACACTTCACAGAAGTGAACAGACTGCATCAACATAATGTGTCAATGCACACAAGTGCCCATTTTCTGGCAGTCAATACATCTCTTTAGGAATACATGAACATCTGCAACGAGTGTAGGTCACCAAAGGCTGAATTGGAGCACCTTTTGTGCTGTCCTCTTCCCTGAATGGCATCCTCCAGCTTCTAATCGATGACAATACATGAGGACACTCTGGTATTCCTCATGAGGAATACACCGTTGCTAGATGGAATCCGCTCCTTCGTGATAAAGGACTGGATCCTCCCAATGGTAAGACTTGGCTTTCGCGAGGAAAGTCTCAAGTCTTTGTCTGGACCAACCTTGTGGGACTTTCTTAGCAACAAGAAAGTTCACAATGTCGGTATACCATGGCAGTGAGGCGATACCAAGAATCGCCTCGTCAGGTAAGGTCTCGGTGATTGGTGAATCGAACTCAGAAGTCTCGGGTGTTTCTAACCGGGAGAGGTGATACACCACCACATTCTTGACTCCAGGCTTATCCTTGATTTCAATGTTGAACTCCTGGAGTAGAAGGATCCATCTGGTCAGAAGCGGCTTAGAAACCTTTTTGTCCATTAGATACTTGATGGCGGTGTGATCAGTGAAGATTGTGAGCTTCGATCCTATGATATGGGATCTAAATTTGTCTAAAGCAAATACTACAGCTAGCATCTCTTTCTCTGTAACAGTGTAATTTCACTGAACAGAATTCAAAGTCTTGCCAGCGTAGTGTATGGCAAATGGAAGCCCACCTCTCTTCTGTCCCAACACAGCCCCAACGTCAAAATCAGGGGCATCCGTCATGACTTCGAATGGAAGAGACCAATCGGGTGGCTGAAGGACAAGAGCTTCTACAACCATGTTCTTGAGAATTTCAAAAGCTGAAAGACACTTATCATCAACTATAAACTCGGTGTCTTTCGCGAGAAGATCAAACAACGGTCGGGCAATTTTGCTGAAGTCTTGTATGAAACGTCGGTAAAAATCGACATGCCCGAGGAAAGACCATAGCTGCTTTAGATTGTACGGTGGATTGAGTTTCTTTATGATATCCACTTTGGTCGGGTCTACCACCATGCCCGGTTAGAGATGATGTGACCAAGAACCGTCCCCTGAGTCATCATGAAATGACTCTTCTCCCAAGAAATAATGAGATTAACTTCCATGCACCTCTGAAGCATGCGGTCTAGGCTAGAAAGACAGGAATTAAAATCATCGTCGTAGACCGAGAAATCATCCATGAAGGCCTCCAAGATATCTCCCATCATGTCTACGAATATCAAAAGCATGCACCTCTGGAATGTAGCTGAGCATTACATAGTCCAAAGGGCATCCGTTTAAAAGCATACGTTCCGAACGGACAGGTGAATGTCATCTTTTCTTGGTCTTCTGGAGCAATGGCCACTTGATTATATCCTGAGTACCCGTTGAAAAAGTAATAATGGCTCTTCCCAGCTAACTGTTTGATGATTTGATCAATGAACGGTAGAGGGAAATGATCCTTCTTGGTCGCCTAATTCAAACGTCTGTAGTCCACACATACGTGCCAAGAAGTTGGTAGTCGGGTAGCGATCTCCTCTCCATCCTCATTGATCACTGTACTGATACGCGTCTTCTTGGGCACCACATGCAAAGGACTTTCCCATTTTGAGTCAGAGATGGGATAGATAAAATCGACGCTCCACCACTTGGATATTTCCTTCATAACCACCTCTCGAAGATTCGGGTTCAGCCTGTGCTGAAACTCTCGAGATGGCTTGGAGTCATCCTCGAGAAAGATGTGGTGGGAGCACAGAGCCAGACTAATTCCATGAAGATCAACTACTGACCACCCGATCGCTTTGCGGTTCTTTTCAAGAATCACCATCGGATGAGATTCCTGATCTTTGGCCAGATTGGAAGAGATGATGACCGGAAACATTTTAGATTCACCTGCAAGGAATCACTATTTCATGCTCTGAGGCAACGATTTAAGCTCAGGGGGAGAAGGAATAGGGAGAGAGGTTTGATTATGGCCTGGGTATAGGCTGCTAGATCGAATGCTTAAGCTCTGCCTGCTTTGACTCAGAAAGATCTGGAGATTGTTGAATATTCTTATTAGATTCGATCTCCAGGCTGGTTTTAAGCTCTGTAGACTAAGTCTGAAGTGATAGAAATTCAGCGAAGCACTGCTAATCATCATCGTCGGAATACGACTGCTCTGAAGGTAATTGACAGCTCTGATTATTCACCTCTGACTCAGAGGGATAAAGAATTTATGAATGATCTGAAAAGGTATCAGACTCGTCTCTATCAAGATTCTCGCTATTAGGATCTAGGATTGTGCATTCCAATCTCCCATCCTCGGATATCTGAATCTCGGCTTCGACTGAAGGTGTGATGAAAGATTGGGTGCTAGGTTCTGCCCAGACGGCCTCATCATCGGTTTGTATAAAGTCACAATCCTGATTACTGTCGAATTCGTCATCAGATGCTCGCTTTGATTCAACTGATCTAGAATTCTGGTCTTGGATCATCTCTATATGTATACTTTCGCCCTGGATGTGAAAGTACACCTTCCCGATACCATAGTCGTAAACAACCTTTGCTGTCGCTAGAAAAGGTCGTCCTAGTATGATCGGGGTATCAGTCATGCATTCAGGGACCGCTACGTCCAACACGACGAAGTCCATGAAGAATTACAAACCTTAAATGGTGACGATAACATCTTCGATTAAACCCTTAGACCTCTTGATCGATCTATCAGCAAATTGCAAGACCGTTCAGCTTGGTCGAAGAGGCCCGAACTCGAACTTGTCAAGTAAGGAAGAAGGAAGGAGATTAATTGAAGATATGCTATCTAGTAGAGTCTGATAAAAGTATGATCGAGGATCTCGCATCTGACATACGATGCTCCTGTATCTGATCTCTTGGCTGGGAGACGGTTCTGAATAGTATGATAAGTTTCCTTGGTCGGCACATGGATCTCAGAACAGTGATTGCGCTGCCTCTTCTTCCTGCGAACTGTGGTTCGTTCTTTAAGGCCAAGACTTCCGAAAGAGTGAGTTGGATCGTAAACTTGTCGAGCATCTCTTTCGCCAGATCATTAATTTGGATATTTTTGTTGTTTTCTTTTTTTATCGCCTTTTCCTAAGCAGAGTGCTATGGAAAGAGGATTCTGTACGTCCTCCTGGTTAGTCTATACAATTGGAGGATCAGAAGAAGTAGAAGGAAATGTTTTTGAAAGACTGGGACTTAATCAGAAAGAGAAAGATAATGATCAAATATCTTTTTATTTCTTTTTCGAGTTCTTCTCTTTTGTATATTTTTTGGGTTTTTTCTCTCATCATCACTGGTTACAAAGAAAGGTAAAGCAGCTACATCATCAGACTTGGTGGCTTAAGCACTACCATCTCCATCGTCAAAGGTTGCAGCTTCAATGCCGCCATCAATATTTTCTATAGGCTCGCTTGTGTTATCTAGATTGTCCTCCTCGAGCCTAGTAGAGTCTCCATCTACTGGCATTCTACCACTCCTAGAAGAAATGAAATCCGCGTCATCACCAACAAAATAATCATTTGGAAATACATGTGACTAGAGGGTGAGCTCGGTTAAATCTACCTGTTCTGATTTTCACTTCAAATTATTCGGATTCAGCTCTATTTGGGCAGGCAAGGCGGACTTCCCTTTGACCAGATCTGTGACATGGGTTTTAAACTCATCCATTTCTCACCTAAAAGATGCCCGCTGGTTGGTGATCAGGTTGGCGCGATACTCTAGGGCTGGGTTGTCATGGAAAGGCCTATGAGACCCGGATGAATCACCTCGATGATACTGAGGCTGTGGCTGAGCTGGCTATTGCTGTGGAGGGTAATGTTGCTGATACTGAGTCGGGTATGTGCTCCGCCTCCATTGAGGTTGCTGGAATTGATGAGGACCTGAATGCTGCTGCTGCTCTCTGTTCTGCCCCATCGGTGCCTGTGGTGGCTGCTGGGAAGAGGTACCTCCTATAGACCAACAGAAACCAGGGTGATCGTGACGGATCCCTGATTGTTGCGGCTGGTTGTACCATATCCCATTGACCTCAATCAATGGCTCAAACATCTAAGAATATGCTGGGGGCATATATGCCAAGGGTTGATTGCTATGATACACCACCATCTGATTGTCAGATGATGGCATCTGCTGGAGTTGCGGGTACACCAAGGGCTGATGAGTCGACTCAGAATGCACATGGTAAATGTGATGTACTGGAGGCCTCAGAAGTTGCCTCGATCTCGGCTTCGTGAATCAGCCTGTAATCTCGAAGATCGGTTGGAGTCTGCTTGTATTTCTTAAAGGCACATAATTTATGTCTTCAGATCACTCAGGCATATCTCAAGCTCGTCAATCTTATCGAGCTTGTCTAAGTTTTGTCCCTTCTTCTCGATTATTTCCATCCGATCCAGCTTCTGACAAATAATCCCCATATCAGCTGATGGGGATTCGATCGGAATCGACACAACAAAAGACATATTCCCTTCAATATGTGCCACTCGGGAATGATGGTGATAAGTAGGTAGCTTTGTACAATTGTAAACCTGAGTCTGTGACATCATTGTATAGTTCTCTGTCATTTTCTCATAAATGGCCCAGACTCGATCTTCATGCAATGAAAAATAAGATCCACCACAAGCTGCGTTCACCAGTCCTTGTAATTCTGATGTCAACCCACTGAAGAAACTCTTTACTAGAGTGTGATTGGAAAGTTCGTGATGGGTACATTGATCAATGAGCTCCGAAAATGATCCCATGCCTCATGAAACTGTTCGTTCCTGATCATGGTGAAATTATTGATCATGGCTCTAGCAGCATTTGTTCGACCGAGAGGGTAATATTTGTTCAGATATGCTGTGCGTAGCTCCTCCCACGTCGAAACATATCTCCCTAAGTGTTTCAGCCAGTAGGCTGCTCGATCAATGAGGGAGAAAGGGAAAGCGATCAACTTGATCGTATCCTCATTCACTTGTGCATCATGCAACGTATTGTAGATCAGCTCGAACTCCTAAAGGTGCAGATGTGGCTCCTCGGTAGAAAGCCCGTGAAATTTGGGCAGCAGTTGGATTGTCGGAGGATGGAACTCGAAGTTCCTGTGAATAACAGGGAGATGGATCCACTGGTGAGTCGTAGTAGCTCCAAGGTTGTAGAGCTTCTGCATTGTGCAGTTTGGTCCTAATGGAGGTCTCTCTACTCCATCTGGTTGCTCATAATCCTCATGTCTTGGACGATCAGATCCTGGGTTCTCAGCATCAGGATTGTTGCGTTGGGCTCGCAGCTGAGTCAGCTCGGCTCTGACATCGTTCATTAGTCTACCTTGCTCCCTAATCTAGTTCTGCATTGTCTCAAAGGAAGCAAGTAGACCGTTGTTGATCACAGCCTGATCAATGACTATAGAGGTGGTTTGCGGTCCTTTGCCATCCATGTCTTCTGGAAAGGAGAAAGAATCTAAGTCAGGCTTTGCCAGATCAATATGTAACTACTAATTGTCTTCTGTAGCTGGAGGTGATGATGATAGAGAATGAGAAGGAGAAGAAATCGATGACGAGCTTCTAGGGTTAGAGTCACGCCTGGAAGTAGCAACTCGAGTGGATTTTGGTGTTTGGGACGAGAGACATCCGAAACCGATCTGGATGAATGGGTAGGTTCGCAAGTGAGAGGATCGGTCAGAGTCGACCGAAGCGATCGCCTTCCCATCATCTTTTTTTAATCTTAGTTGATCAAGATCTTAGAAGATTAGACTCACAATGCAATCAAACGCAAGGCAAACTCCCGAGTTCACCAACGTAACCCTGGTGATGATCGTAAGAGTTCGGTCGTTTATCTTTTCAATTTTAGGGTTATTTGGCAAACAAATATTCTCACAGATTAACAAGATCAGATAGGTGCTCGAAGCTTCTACATCATACTGTCCCGAGTTCTCACCAGAAATTACTTAGTCTCAGCCAGTATGGGAGTAAGTACGGACCGTTGCTGGCTACCCGTGTTACTTGAGGACGAAACCTTACGCAGTGTCCTCTAAATCTCCCACTCTGCTAAGTACACCCGGACCATTTCCGGCTACTCGAGTATACCTACTGAAGATAAAGTGATTAAAGGATGAACTAAGTATTATTTTGACAGAAGCCCAGACTCTGATCCTATCTTATATGTCGCCTCTCACTCACTGAATCTGGAGAGTATACCTGCGATGCAATTGCGGGGGTTGCTCTCCTCAAGACGAGTGGAGTCCTTACGTTTTATTTTAGAACGAAAAGAAATTAACATCCCATGTTTTATTTTTCGATTATGACTTTTTTTGGATATTTTCAGAGAAACCGTCTAACGTGTTTTTTCTTTTTGGGTTTGGCCCAAAATACAAGCAAATAGGTGTGTCGGCCTAAGTAAGCACCTAGATACGGTTGTGTAGAGAAGGAGAAAATCGTGAAATCTTAACAAGCACCTATCTCAGAAAGTTGTGAAAAAACCGTTGAGAAAAATCACGCGTGAAAAAGCTGCGGTGGGTGCACTGTTCCCCAGGAGTACAACACTGGTGAAACATACCCCGAGAAAAAGAGAGGGAGAGGTACAAGTCGGGATACCCTTAAGGGGCCCCTTCCTACTAACAATTTTTTATATTTTTACAAAAAATTACACTAATCGGCCTTGCAGTTCTATGCTATGCGGCTCAACTTGTGCTGCACAAATAAAAAACAAAACACTGTGAGGTTAGAAAATATAATGGCGAAAAGAGAAACCCTAAACCTAGGTCTACGGCTACCCTAATGCTACATCCCTGGCAATAACGCCAATTGAAAAATTACACCTAATCACTTCATTATTCCTGTAAATAGAAGACTTTGTGGTTGCTATATCGAACATGCGAGTTTTATCAGAAAAGATTAATTTTTAGTTAATCTTCTTTTAATTTATTTATACCCCTAAACTTAAGTGTATAACGGTAAAGCACGGGAGTGTCGAATTCAAGGAGGCAAACTGTTAATATCTAGGGTTAAACTATAGACAAACTAAGGTAAATGTTTTCTTAATTTTCATTTTATTTTTAGGGATTTTTTATATTTTTATTTGATTTTAATGATTTTTATATTATTTTTATTATTTTTAAGTATTTTATGAGTTTTTATTATTAGAAAAATATTTTTTTTTAATTTTTATTTGGTTTTTAATTTGTTCTTTTTAGGTTTTTATTTTATTTCCTATTTTTATGGATTTTTTAGAAAGTTTAAGATTTTTATAGCTTTTGATTTATTTTAAAATAGGGCTTTTATTGAAAACTGTGAAGTATTTACGGTTTTTAATATTGAAAATAATATGAAAATATTTTATTTTACTTTTAGTGTACAATAGATGAAATTACCTTCGAAATAATATATTGTGCGTTTTTAGGGGACTTTTATTTCTTTAGTTATGAATTTTCACAGCTTTTAGGTATTTTGAATTTTTTTATTGATTTTAGTTTTCCATTTTATTTTGTTTTTACTTTATTATGAAAAATATAGTAAAATATACTAAGTAATTTTATAGAATTTTTAAGGGTGTTTTTATATTTTTTATGATTTTAGAGTTTGTTATATTTTTTAGTGGTTTTATGATTTATTTAATTCTAAAATATATTTTTTATTTTTTTCTAAATGTCATGTGGTTTCCTTGTGCCACCTTCCTGTCAGGGACCTGTAAGCGAAAAGCAACATATGCGGGGATCTTTACATAATTTTCACAGCACTCACATGTTCGATCACGTGAATGCACATATAAAGGATATGTTCGTTATACATGAATGTTTCAAGAAAACTCTGCGAATTCGCCAAAATATCTGGAGATGCACGTACAGTTCACGTTCTGAGCTCGGGCGACGACAGACGATTCAAATTGAGCGTCGGACTTGGATCGAATGGCTGATGTTCATTCTAGAGATGTGAGGATTTCCTTTCCAAATTAATCCCTAGTATTGGTGATGCTTTATTGTTGTAGATCTTTGCGTTAGGTTGGAAATAATTGATCTCGACGATTGTTTCACCTCGCGGCGGATGGAGGCTTAATACTTAAGAAGTGCATGTCATTTGTGCTTCGTTCACTTGAGGTGCTTTGATTATTCCGATAAAGATGCTCGATGACACAAGCCTCTAGTGGTTGTTGTTGATGTGTTTCAGACTGTATACTCGACGAAGACGATCAGACCAAAATGAAGGAGTCAATCTGGTACAGTGTTATGTTCCAAGACAGATCATAGTTCGATCGAGTTTGATGTCAAATCTCCTTCAGACGAATTGATGATCCTGATGTATCGTGATTCTCCAAATGTGATTCGTTCTAGGCGGCGAAGCTCTGGATGGTGTTCGATGATGAACTTCCAGTTGATCCTTCAGGAGATAGGTCGGTGAGGGTGTTGTATCTCCATATGACGATCGATGACAATTGCTTAGCCTCCGATGCAACGACTTGCTCTGTAGATGCTCGGTGAAGGCTTATGTGCTTCAAATCTATGTCTTGTTCATGTGAAATCAAGTCTACTCGAGACAATTGTCTTGGTCTTGGTGCAGACAGAGGTGAGCGGGAAGGAGCTCTGACGATGCAGAGGATGATACTCCAACTCCTTCGATGGTGATGGATTGGAGCCAATCGATGATAGGATGTGAAGGGATAGAATGTGAAATGAGAGGGAACACGAATGTGAGATGGATTCTAGAGTCGATTACGTACAAATAGAGATGGAAAAAACGATGATGATTGAAGAAAAATGGAGAGAAAAACAGAGAAGAGAGAGAAAAATTGCAGGGAAGGAAGAGGTATAGGAGGTAGGAACCTTAATCTGGAGTGAAAGTGGAGGTATTCGCCTAGGATTGGAGCTTGGTGGAGCTCCCAAGGTGTTTGTCTCAACACTCGACGGAGGTGAAGGCTTCGTGCACGACGGAGCAGAGCTTCAATGCTGGCGAGTCGATCTCGCATGCCCTCTCCCTCCCTCACCCGACGACGGAAAGGCGCTGTCACCGCTCTCTCTCGGAGCTCACAGATAAGGGGGAGATTGCAAAAATGGTGAATACTCGATTTTGGGGGTATTCCACCCTATTTATAGATGGAGGATGAAGAGGGAAGGAGGCGTCGACGAGGGTGGTTGAGCGAACGACCCAAAGGCCAAGTTGTTGGGTGGTTGGAAGCGGTTGCTGCGGGGAAGGGAGAGGTGGAAGAGATGGGCGACGACGGGGGAGAGAAGGTGCAAGGGGAAGAAGGTGCGGGGAGGAAGAAAGGGAAAGGAGGAGGGAGAAAAAAATAAAAAAGTAATCAATTAATTTATATAATTAATTTGTATAATTACTAATTAAATTAGTATAAATAATTAATGATTAGATTAATTAAATTATTTAAAGAATAATTAAATAGATAATTAACTTATTAAATTAGTAATTAAGTAGATGATTACGTTATTAAATATATATCTATTTAAATTATTAAATAAATTAAATAGTAATTATTAATAATAAATAAATGTATATAAAAATAAAAAATTTAATAAATTAATTATATTTGATTTAATTTTAATTTAATTATATATATTAATAAAGTATATAAAATAATAGATACCATTTATTAAATAAATTACGGTACATTGTACAATATACCAATACGGACCCGAAAATCATGTTTTTTTCGTATTAACTCCGATTTTAGCGAAAACAGTGTCATTTTGTAGATAATTTAATAATATGAATTTTAAAACTGAGTTTGCCAAATTCAGAGTTCATACGACCGATTTATGAGGTCTGGAAAATTTAGGTAGCAGCTTCGAGGCCTCGGGTTTTATTGGTATTTTGACATAGTTATATTTTTATATTTTCTATACATTTTTAGAAGATTTTAGGAAAAGAAATTAAGTTAATCGGGTTTATTCTACATATTGTACATATAGACAACGGGTCCAAAATGGCAAAACTCGTCGATTTCATTCGATTATTTTTTGATATTTTTAATAAATAGTACTAAGTATAAATCATATTTTAAAAGTAAATTTGGTCCGTTTGGAGTTTTCTATAAATAGTTATGAACCTTGGAAGTCGGTTGTTTGCGCTTTTACGGTGCATTTTGGTTAATTATTTTTATGTTGAATTATTTTTCTAATATTTTTTATAAAATAATATATATTTTTGTGAACAATTTTTACAAAAGGAGTGTTTTGGTTTGAAGTTGTCTTGATGATAAATAAAATAGGTGAAGTATTTACATTATGTAAAATGGGTAATTTATATTTTTGGTCTTGCTTTTCTTTTTATTTTTATAGGTTAGGATCCTTATCTCCCCCTATTTATTCATTTTGTCGACCCGGTCAATATTGACCTGGTCTCGGGGTTAGGATCAATCTGTATATATTTCATATTTACAACCTTTTTTTTCTTTTATTTTTCTTTTTCTCTTTATTCTTTTATTTTGAATATAAAATAAGTGTTAATTATATAATATTAATATTTGTGGTTAGAGTGATAATTATTTGGATTTATTGATTATTTACATTTATTTTACCAAGGATTTTAGTCAAAATAAAAGAATAATGGCGATGAATCATGGATTCATCAGAGCACCCTTGCAAACTTTCTTGCATATCTGCTCTTTCTAAGCAAGTAGTGGAAAGAGACATCATTTCCTCCTTTTAAGGCTTGGGGCATCTGAACCCAAAGATGGTGGCGACGAAGCTCCAAATGGCAGATCACCTCAACTTTTGCATTGATGAAGGAAGTGTCGCTGTTGGATTTCGATCATCTAAAACATTGGATGGCGGCACTCGAGGTGGTTCGTTCATAGTGAGGATGTGAGATGTTATTGGTGATAGCCCTTATTAACATGACAACTCTCTCCTCGAGAAGAGGGTGCTCGATAGTGGCGATGGGGATGGGTGGTGGTTGTTTATGGTGTTGTCAGCGATGGGTGATGGATGTAGGCGGCTGTGGGGTGACACAATGGTGGCGAGAGGGGCTGGAGGAGTTGGCGGTGGTGTTGGGGAGGCCGGGGGGGGGGGGGGGGTATCGGTGGAGTAAAGGGTTGCATGGATGGTGGTGGGGCTGTTATGGTGGTGGAAGGTGCAAGAGAAGGCTTCAGAAGTTGTAGATATAGGTCTGAAACTACTTAGATACAACCTGGGAAGGGTTCGGAGGTGATAGCAGATCTAGAGACGGGCTCGACACCGGTGGAAACAACATTGGGTAATGGGAGGAGGTTCGGGAACCTCCTGGAAAATAAATTTAGCAGTGTTATCCTCTAGTTGTTGTGTCAGCAACTCAATATTTCGTGGATCTTGCATTTCTCTAGCCAAAGCTTGCATGTCTGCACAAACTTGGATTATATTGGATAGTGTTTTTCTAACCTCAGCATACCATGCATTGTCTGTCGAACGAGATTCTTTGGATTTATGTCCGAGTGAACACCTACATGGATTATTCAATTGTGACGATATGTAGTTCATGCTTTGATACCAATTGATGCAAACAGAAAAATTACAATGATGAAAAAAATATTTTTAAGGTGGAAAATTTAATGGAGAAGAAGTTAGAGGCAGGAAGAAGAGAAAGACTCATTGGATGCAAGGAATTTGGGGAAGAAGAATTGCGGAGATCACGTAGAGGGAGAAGAGAAGGGGGGGATATGAGATAAATCTCAAAATTTGATTCAACTTGAATTGTCCCCATACATAGGCCATTTCTCCCTTTATATAGGAGGGGCGAAGGGATTACATTCAAACATAAAGAAAAAAAATAAAATAAAAATCCTAACAATTCCTAATTATCCTTTAACCTACTTAACCAACTAACTAATTAGATATCACATACAATCTCTTTATTTTAAATAGAAATTCTAAATTGGACTCAAATTTTCATATACAAATATAATTGCAACTCTAATTAATTAGGCTGTAATTAATGATAAAAAAATCGTAATTGATAAAACTGAAGGGACAAAAAAATCCTAATTGAGCTTCAATTCATCGTTCCATGCTGCATCACCCCGCAAACAAATCGAGATTACATATTGCATAGACTGAATGATATGTCAAAGAGATGTTATTGGTAATAGAATGATTGTTAAGACTTTCCACAGATCCTAGCGACTTAGTGATGAATCTGTAATTCATCTCCTTTATTCTTTAATTTTATCTAAAATACGAGTTAAAACACATGTAAATACTCACTAAATCTCATGTTTTGACAAAATACATTTCATGAATAAGAATGCATTTTAACACTTTAACAAGACAAAATAAGAGAATAAAGAGAAAAAGGAAAAGAAAGAGAAGAAATGCTATAAATACGTGCGTAAATGACCATGATCCATAGATCAAGGCTACACTAGAGCGGTTGACTAATAATGAAGTAGCGAGAGATAATGATCATATAGAGAAAACTCTTAGAATAACTAATTTTGTACATAAATAACATTTGTACAATTATGTATGTATATTGTACAATTTTCACTAATTTATTTAGGCGATATTTATAAATATTTCACACAAGTTTCTCCACAACTATGTACATACTATTTTTATCCACCAATAAAAGATATACTAAAAAAATTGGATCAAAATTACAGATAAAAATACTATACACAAATCTCATAAATGGCAACTTCCTGATGAATCCCTGATTCTCATTCTTAATTCTTTTATTTTAGCTCTTTTTCTTGGCAAAACATCATGTAAATACTTGTAAATACAATAACTTGGCAAATTGCATGCTTGTGTTAATATTGCATAATTAGCATGTTTTTGTACAAAAATAAAAGAATAAAGGAAAATAATAAGAATGATGTATTTAGAATAAATACAGAGTAACCAAAACCCCAAGAGAAGGTCAAGCCTTGACCTGATCGCAAAATAAAATAAGTAGAGAGAGATAAGGTTCACTATGTGTTGTGCATAATACCTATATTTGTACATAACTATTTTTAACAAAATTAAATTAAATTATCATTTTACTCCCTTCTATATATTTCTATAAATAATATAAAAATAAAATAAAATCAGAAAAATTGAATAAAAATAAAAATAAAATCATCCATGCATTGTATAAAATACACTTGTATATATCACATTCCTATTTATTATATATAATTAAATAATTTGTAAAAATAAAATAGAAAATTCTTTTAAACTCCTAAAATTATGTTTTAAATAAATAAAATATAAAATAATGGTATTTATGTGAAAATAAAATAACAAAATATCTGTACATAATACATATGTATATTATACATGTATATAATACTATATAATGTATATACACTAATTTATTTTTCATAAAAATAATTAAAAATAACAGAAAAATACTTTGAAAAATAGTAAACATTTTTATTTTGAACTCATTTGCTATTTTTATTGAATTTGTAATTATTTTGTATATTCCTTTTTTTTTGATTGGTCCAGAAGGATTTGTTGACTCCGGTCAATGCCTCATTCTAGACGGGTCAGACCCGATTTCTTCTCACCAGACCTTCTTCTCCCCATTTCCCCTCCTGACTCCAGCCGCCTCGTGCCCTGATTTCTCGCCCGAGCCTCCTCCTAGGATTCGTGACCCTAGCAGATCCCTAGGAAGGCATGGATCTTCCTAGGGTTGCATGCTCTTACTCGATCTTTCCAGGCTCCTAGAGATGTTTATAAAAGCTTTCTTCCGCTTCCTAGCGTGGCAGCTCATTCCTCGCCCCCCTATCGACCCTTAGCCACCTCCAGCTGAGTGACAGTTGTCTGGAGCGCCCTTTGGAGCTCGGTTTGGTGCAACAGTGACACAGCTCGACCTTCATGGTCGGAACTCCGCCGCGAGCAGCCTCCCATCCGTCGAAACGTGGTCGAGGCCATTACCCTGACGACCATCTTCGCCTGAAGCTTAGGAGTCCCTCTGAACCTTCAGGTATTACTTCTATCCTCTGCACTTTCATCTTTGATTCAATCTTTCCATCTTGCTCCGTCGCACACACCTTAGCTCTTACCTCCCGGTTCGAGCTTCGACATCCGTACCCAGCCGCACAGATCGACTCCTCGACTCATGCTTCACCTCACCCCGCAACCTGATCATCATAAACCTTGCTCCCCAGAGCAAGAATAGGCTCGGTCTCCTTCCTCCACGTATGCCGGAGACCCAAACTGCATTCCCCCGTTGCTTCTCCTATATATTGATGAAATAACCCCGACCGGAGCCACACCTCCAAGTCGTTCTTCCCTTTTAAGGCACCGGCACGTGTTTGGGGGCATTCTGGAGCCCCTGCTGCTCAGGCGGAACATCTCCAGGAGGAGCTTCATCACCGTACTCATCCGACCGACGTCATCTCCATCGGAGCCGTACATTAGAAGCGGAGCACCCTCGCAACACTATAGAACCCTTTGGTGACTCGATCGGAGTAGTGGATCGCCTCCATTGGACGATCGAAGTTCGCCCAGGGGTTGTTCTTCCAGACCCTCCAGCAGTCGTTGGATGATCACACCACTGCCAGATTCCATCACGTCCACCGAAAGAGTAGCTTTTGGGGCCGTTGGATCAGACCATCTGGAGCATCTAACGCGTACGTAGCTGACAGATTAGATCCGTCAGATCCGCTTTCCAGAGAATGATCAGAGCCGTCAGAGCCTCACACGTGAAGCATGTGCCTCAGGGTATATTGCACTCTTTATCCCGCTTATTTTGTTATTTCATTTCAGTCCAGTAAATAATTATTGTAGTTCAGATATTTTACAGTCTGGACCTCATGTTTTTGGAAATTTACATTTTAGTCCTTCTCTGTGTGTAACACATGGTTGTACACATGACTTTTGGGTATTTGCACCGCTTTCCCTGAACTTTCTATATGTTATGAATTAATTGGGAAGTTTCTGATATTTGCACTTATACCCCTGTGAGACTGATTCATGTGTTGTGCGCATGCTTGCCTGGACTTTTTGTAGCTCGTGTACTTTCCACGTGTGTTATTGTCAGGACCAGAGCTTTATTTTAATTACATACAGGTCCCTGCAAACTACTTGTCTTCCATTTAGCTTAATAATTAGCATTTTAATCCCAAAAATTATCTACAAATTATCCTCAACCCCTGTTGACGTGTAGTATTTAGTATGATTTTTGTAGATTAATTTTTTTGCGTTTGTTATCTTTGAAAAATCAAAAACCTCTAAAAGGTATCTTGTCTATTATTGAAAATCCATAAAAATTCGAAAAATGTCTCAAAAATTCTATAAAAATTCCTATTAGTGTGTTTTTGCATGTTTTATCTACAATAGCAATTTTGTTAAAAATTATTTGTAAAAACCTTAAAAAAAGCAAAATAATAAAAAACTCATAAAAAATCCTATAAATTTAGAAAAAAGTCCAAAAATTCTCGTTTCAGTTTTTGTTTATAGGTTTTTACTTGTATTTTGTTATAAAATTGCTATCCAGGATTTTAGGACATTTGAAGTATTTTTAACTTGCCATCCTAGTTGTGCACTGTTTGTGTTTTTAGTCACTCTTTGATTTTTATAAAATTACAAAAAATTTTGCAAAACCCCCGAAAATTACCAAAACACTTTAAAACCTTAAAAACCCAAAAATATTTTTACCTTAATTTTTTGAGCATTTTTAGTAATAAAGAAAAATCCAAAAAACTTGTGTGTTTCTTTATTCTCTTGTTTGTTGATTTTGCTTCTTTATTAAAATACAAAAATTTGGAACATTAAAATACACTAAAAATATGTTTTCCACTTCTGAGTTTTGACTACTTCGTAGTCGTGCTCCTTGTGTTCAACCCTGGTTGCTATATCAGGTAAAAATAAATATCGAGACCGCTTACATTTGTGCTTGATTGTTTTTTATCCTTTTGAGTGGTTTATTTTTCTTGATTGAGCACAACTCGTTGATTGGGGTCGCAACGACCTTGCTATTTCTTGATACTTAACCCTAGTTGGTGGGTCGCTCATCACTTCCCAACATCATAATTATTTATGAAAAACCTCAAATTAACCAAACTCACCTCTAAACTTCATCTTGTACTTAATACTACTTATTAAAAATGTTAGACTAATCATGGGGTAAAAGATGTGAGTTCCAGCTTTGGGCATGATTTTTGATTACAAATTCATATAATAAAACTTCTCAAATTTATGTTAGAATTAATATTAAATCCTTTTAACTTAATTCTTTGCAACTTGTAAATAAAAATAAAAGGAAAATACAAAATAATAAAAAATCAGCAGGGAATAAATGCATATAGATCTTGAATGAGAAAAAGGCGGCAAAGTCCAACTTCCTAGTTGATTTTCCACTCCATATAAACTCCACTTAAGCAAACTCACTTTTAAATTTCATTATAAAATTCTCTATCTTGAAGGTGATTCACTGAAAATGGAGCTAATGTGCAAAATGTGTTTTTAGGGAATATACGGTACTTGTACAATTGTGTTTCTTATTTATTCTGTATTTATCATGATTTTCATCTGACTTGTATTTTTAGCTTGTTGTACATGTTTTGTAATTTGTAAAAAAACAAAATCCATTAAAAACATCCTTTAGATGTGTTAAAGTAAAATCAAAATCATAAAAAATAGGCATGAAATACATATATGACACATTCTTCTTCTTTATTTAGACTTGTGAAAGTTATAAAAATCTAATAAAAATATGTTTATGTATCTTAAACTGCTCTTTAAATATTTAAAATATAAAAATTAGCATTTGTAAAAAACAAAAAATTAAACAATATATTAATATTTTCATGTTTTTATCTTATTTCTTCATTAGTTTATTAATATCTATTATTGTAATATATATCACCATGTAGATAATTAATTTACCTATGTTTTATAGTTTATTTTATTTTCATTTAACTTCACGTATTATTTATTTTTAGTTTATATTGTATAATTTAGTACAAGTCAACCCTTTTTTATCTTCTAGTGGTCTGGAGACTACTTGAATCATTAAATTGCCCCCGACCCATTGGTTGGATCCACCTTGAGTGTTGACTTGATGGGTCAACATCTCTCTTTATCCTTTCTTCCTTTGTTGCATGTCCAACATGACCCGCGGAACCCAATCAAAGCAGAAATTTCTTCGACTAAGCCTGATTGCCCATTGGCTGCTTCACCTCAGTTTATCCATCATCCACCCGAGCCCTAACTCCATTGATCCAACTCCCTTGATCCAATTAGGTAAGATTCGCTCTCGATCTAAGCCTCATGCCAAAAGTTTCACTATTCTTCTTGATTCTCATCTCATCCTATAATAACCTCCTCCATGGTTCCATTTCGAATATGATTTACCATAAACCATTTCTTTTGAGGCTCCAATGAAGCTTATCCTTCAACTGGTAAACATAGACCCCTGTCTAGTGGAGCCTATGATTAAGGGTGGACAGGGCCCTTATCCTCCCTTTCTTCTTCCTTTGTAGTGTAGGTCTGGTGAAGGTCTATGTTCAGTGTTTATCTTTTTATTTCAACTTTCTTTGTTCTTCTTTTGTTGTATTTTGATATGCTTTAATTGTCGATCTACACACATTCCCGGCCACTGCACTTATTCACATGCATGACTTCTCCACACTCTTCACACAACACAACACGAACATCTTAGATCAACATAAATATGTGTATCTGATCTCGTTTCCTCATTTCACAAAAATGGATCAAAGTCATTCAAGTCATTCCTTCCTGACATATCAGCCTTGAAACACATAACAAATCTATGCATTTTCACAACACTTTATGAGCTTAAGGAGGAGGAGGTTAGCAGTATGGTTCTAGATGGGGCAAGGGATGCAAAGATTGAGGTAGTGGAGGAGATATGGAATTTGAGCTTCATGCATTGTGGGTGGGGATGAGATACTAAGGACTAAGGAGATGAGAAAGGACGAGGAAGACGAATATATAATTACACATATATCACTCTTTTTCTCTCCAATTACGATTACACCCATTCATGAACATCCATTTCAAAAGGGAAGGGGAGACAACTAACTCGAGAGGTATATAACTATTAATGGTCAAGATGGTAGTGTCACAAGTGTTGTTGCAAAAAGGATAGAGGCAAAAGTGTAACTAGGAATTTTTGAAATTTTATAAGGACACTTGTAAAAATCCCTATATTTTAGTTTATCGATCAACACTCTTAGTTTTGTTTGTGAGAGATCCTTTGTAAGAGTACATTAGATGTGATAGGGAATGAATAACACATTTTCATTTTATCTCCCTGTCTAATTTTCTCTCCATATTAGTCTCTTTTCTTCCCTTTTCGTGAGAAACCTAGCACAACCCCGCCACCCCACTCCATGCGCAAATATACATCCTTTCCCCCTTCGTAGTCACCTCCTCAACATGTTGCGGCTCTCACATCCTTCCACCACAACCCCGTGTCATATCCCCCTTGCCATGTTGCTGCTACAACTTTCTCTTTTTCATGCTACCACGTCCACACTACCTCCCATATTTCTCATGTCACCTTCCCCTCTGCCAAGGTCTCCGGCCCACATTGTAACTACAAGGCACCTCCACGACACCCCATTTCCTGCTACCCTGCACGAACGTAACCCCTAAGTTGCTACATCCCCATTACCAAAATACAAGATGTGTACGATCCTCCATAGGAGCTATGTGTAACAAGAGCTTCTGATGCAACCTGGAGTCCAGAGTTATGGAAAAATTAGGGGTTTTCATCTATCAATTTTCATCAAATAAATTAGGGTTATGGTTAGTGACTCCATCACGAACTCTATTTCTATTTAAATAATGAGATCACATGTGATCTCTAATTTATTAATTATTTGGTTAGAAATTATTTTAGGAGTCTATAAGGATTTTATTTGATTCATTATTTAATTTTGTAATTTCACTCCTCCTATACAAAGGAGTTAGTAGGAGCTGTGATAGTCAGTTCAGTTTGGAGTTTCTCCAACTTATTCCTCTCCCCTTATCCCCCACCCCTCATGCATCTTCGTGTTTTCTTCTCTCAAAATCCTGCATAACATTCGTGTTCCTCTTCTTCTCCTCTACTCCGAATTTCATCTCCACCAAATATATTGTATTATCGGATTGTTTTTGTCTGCATCAATTTCGTATCATAGCATATTGATCTGTGTTTATTTTTTAATTGTCTTGCATAACATTATTAAAAAGTGCAAAAAAATTCATGGCTAGAAGACAAAGTGTTTCTACTTCTAAGAATATCCCGTCATCTCTACTTATATTAGAATCCATGCACAATTCGAACCGATGACAAAGACCTTTTTCGAACAGATTGTCGTATTGAATAGTTGTATGCTTGATAGAAGTCACAATGATGAAACTGCAATCAAGGGTTGGACTGGGAACCATAGACAAACCTCACGTATTTGTACACCTCTTGTATCTAGTTCATTTACTTTTGAAGGACATGTTAGCGACTGGTACTCACAAGAAACCACTAAGGAAGAAGAGTGGGAGGTAGAGACTCCTTCACTCCATGAGACCTAGAGACGAGGCCACAAGGATACACCCCGCAATAAAATACTGACAATCAACACCCCGCTCAATATATGTCCATGCATTATGATGGATGTGATCGAGGCATCGGCCTTGATGTTCTCGAGTTTGAAGTGAGTCGGGATCCTGACACCTTTATAATTTGGTTCCATATGATCTGACATTCCTTTGTGGAAGGATATGCGTAGAGAGCGAACTATCCAACTTTTCACGGTCAAACTTAAGGGGCATATGTCTTGCTATGGTGGGATAATTTGCGACTAGATCACAAACGGAAGGAAAAATGTAAGTTTTACATTTGGAGAAAAATGAACACAAACTAAAGACCAAGCTTATGCTTGAAGACTAGAAGCGAGACTTTTATGCCCCCTTGCAATCATGGAGGCAATGAGCAATGAACAAGGAATATATCAAAGGATTTCAATATCTTATCCAGCACAACTGACTATAGGAAACATCAATGCAAGAGGTTACTTGCTGCATACAAGGACTTTGACAAGCCATACATGATGAGCTATACCACCACTATTGACAAAAAGTAGATGAAGCTTATGATCACGTTCTGCAAGTGAAGGCTAAAATTGCCAAGGTACAAACCAACCTCGTGAACCAATATCCTTGTGTCCACAATAAAACCTGCAACCTCACAACTAGCCAGTCTCGGTAAATCCCATGGCAAAACCACCAACCACTGTTGTTGTTCGCCATCCCCATGGGGAATGTCAGATCGAATATTTTGGGAAGTCCCCCTATTATGAAACTTGACACATGTTTCATATGCTGTAAAAAGGGACACAGAGTGGGTGAATTCTCAAACCCTGGAGTGGTAGCTGCCCTTCTTTGCACCGATGAGGAACTTGAAGAGCCTACTATTGATGACCAAGAACCATTGATAGAGGATCTTGAAGTGCTATCTGTTGTCACCCTTGAAGTGGGATATAATAGATCCAATTCTCATGATTAAACAAGACAGCTTTATAGCTCTTGGAAGCGAGAGCATCTTTGCTCACCCCTGCAGTTGATAACGTTGACAGTTGGCAGAGACACACCATACTCAGAACCATATGCACTTCTCGGTGATGCCCCTGCTCCTTAGTTATTGACAAAGGTAGGGTAAAAAACTTTGTGTCCCAAGAAATGGTGGATAAATTGGGATTGACAACACAACCACTCAAGAAACCTCATAGTGCTGCATGGTTCTGAGGTGGTATTCAACTACCGATTCATTGTTAGTGTCTTATTTAATTTTCGATTGTTCCAACATAAAAGGATGAGGTTCGGTGTCTTGTGGCCCCTATGGATGTTTGCCATATATTATTAGGGTGACCATGGAAGTTTGATAGGGATATTGAACACAAGGACAAGCAGAACACATGTTGCTTTCTTGTAAACAAGTGTGTTACCCACATACTGCAACATGAGGCCATTAGCCCCTCACAAGTGTCTTCTCTTCGATCAACGCCCCACAAGCTCCTAGTAATGCAACTCTAATGAAGACATATACCTTGACTCCTTTAATGCTAGACGAAACTCAAATGTTTGAATGAGAAGTTCATGAGAGCTCTATTGTTTGAGTGTTGGTGGGACGCTGAGTGGACAAACTTGAGGTGACTTTCGCGGAAGTTCCACCTTAAGTGCAAACAATCAATCCAGAGTTTTCTGAAATTATGCATGAAGAATTACTTGAAGGTATACCTCCATTGCAAGATATTCAACACTATATAAGTATTTACCTCATTTGTTGCACTATAGGTTGAGCCCACAAGAACATGAGGAGATGAACAAACAAGTCACTGATATTTTGCGATGAGGATATGTTCACGAGAGCATGAGCCTGATGGTCTTCCATGATCTACTCACTCCCAAGAAAGACGGCTCATGCAGGATATGTGTCGATAATCGAGCTATCAATAAGATCATTGTCAAGTATTGCTTTTTGATTCCTCGTCTCCATGATATGCTTGGCATGTTGTCAATTGTTAGATTGATTTCCAAGATGGATCTTCAAAGCGAATATCATTAGATTCACATTAAATCAGGAGACAAATGGAAGACAACCTTCAAGACCAAAGCTGGTCTTCATGAATTGATAGTCATGCCTTTTCGTATGTCTAATGCATCGAGAACCTTCATGTACACCATGAACCTATTTTACTCCCATTCATAGGAAAATTTATGATTGTCTACTTTGATGATATCTTAATATACAACATGACAAATGATGACAATTAACACATTTGCGTCAAGTTTTGAAAACATTGAGATCACCCAACAATTATTTGTTCACCTCAAGGAGTGTTCCTTAATGTTTGATTATGTACTTCTCCTAGATTATGTTGTGTGTACCGATGGACTCAAAGTTGACAACTCCAAGGTTCAAGCCATTTAAAATTGTCCAGTGTGTTGAATTATATTGCTAAGATCCGTAATTTCCTTGGGTTGGCCTCATTCTGTCAATGATTCATTCAAAACATTAGCGCTTGTGCTACTCACATGATCGATTGCACCTGTAAAAATGCATCCACTTAGATCCCAAAAGCAAAAGTTTGCTTTCACGAGCTGAAAAATGACTTGATCAATGCCCTGATTTTAGCAATTCCTGAATTTTCCAAAATTTTCGTGGTCTATTATGATGCCTCACACATTGCAATAGGTGTTGTCCTAAGACATGAAGGATGCCACGTGGCATTTTTTTTAGTGAAATGTTGAATAATGTTCGATTACACTATTCCACTTATGATGTTGAATTTTATGTTGTAGTGCAAACCCTTAAGCATTGAAGGCATTACTTAATTCATCGTGAATGTACCCTTAGCTCTGACCATGAGGCATTACGTTATATGAATTCCCAAAAGACCCTTAACAAACACCATGCTAAATGGGTTAGCTTCCTCCAGAAGTATCCCTTTCACCCCAAGGACAAAGTCGATTGAGACCTCGAATCGAGTGATTGATGCATTAAGTAGACATACCCGTGTCTTGACCACTATAGCCATAAGCACAATAGGGTTTGATGCTCTCAAAGATCTTTATTTCACTAATCTTGATTTCAACTCCATTTACAAGGAATGTGTTGACACTAGACGAAATCCCACAACCACCTACTAGACGTGGGCATCGAGTTGGATCGATCCATTTACATGTGCATAAAAGCCCATTTAGCTCATGAAATATAGGGTCCAAACCCCCACCCAAGCCTGTTTAATTTCAGACCACCTATAATCGTGCTTGACTTCACTTTAGAAGTCCTGGCCCACCATTTATCCCACAAGCTTATTGATTAATATAGAAATAAAAATCAGATACCCCTAAAATAATATATTGATTAATGCATTCAGTTAATTAAACTAAAAATAGAAAGTGTTATGGACATAAGTCCATGTTGTCACCAATTCACCATATAATTATCAATCGATGTATTGCCTTGAAATAGAAATCTAATTATAGCATTACATATGATAAATAATCTATCATATATGTTATATTGTCAATACATATAAATTTTGTATTTTGAGTATGTTATTGTTATTATCTTCATCTAGATATGAGTATATGTAATATTGCATTCCAAATTATGAAATTTGAGATAACATATACTTTATATACGCTATTACATTTCAAAAAAAATCATAAATGTTATTTGGGCCAATCAGGCTGAGTTGAACTTGCAAAAAAATTAATACCCTAGCCTAGGTCCATTTAGTTATGGGTCGAGCTAGCTCGTATCTTCTTGGGATAAAGTTCTAAAATAATTCAAATGCCCAATCTTAACAAATCAGGTATACACAAGCCCATTGGGTAACCACCCCATTGCACAAGCTTACCACCTACGCTTCATAAGGGATTTCTATTTAAGGCATGCCAACTTTGCATCCCCACTACTTTACTCCGTGCGAACCTCATTTCAGAACTATACAACGATGGATTAGCAGGACATGTTGGATGAGATAAGACCGTGGCTCTCATCTAAGAGATCTTTTATTGGCCTCATTTGTAGAAGGATGTTACACAATTTGTGTAATGTCAAACATGCCAAAGATTCAAAGGACATAGATAGACCACTGGACTATATGCACCCTCTTGATCCCTATGGGCATGTTTGGTTACTGTATTGGGGTATGTTGGGGTATCCTCCTGTGAATAGTAGATGTTTGGAGGGTTGGGATGGTTAGAATGATAATTATGACATGATGTGACATTGATTATATGTTATATTAACTTTTTTAATTATTATGATATATTTTTTATGTTAATAAGTGTATTTAAACAATGTTAAAAACTATTATACCAAAGAAATTGTACAAGTAATCCCAAACCAGAAATGCATGGTTGGAACTAGGGGTATACCAGAGTACCCGGGTTACCGTGGTAACAAAACATGCCCTATGAATCCTTGTAAAGACATCATCGTGAATTTTATGTTGAGATTACCTCTTACGGTGATGAAAGTTGATCCTATTTTAGTGGTGGTGGATAGATTTTCCAAAATGATATGTTTCATCGCATGCAAAAAACCTTCAGATGTATCTCATATCATTGATTTATTTTTTCGTGATGTTCAACTACATGGTGTTTCTTGTTCTTTTATATCCAAGTGCGACACAAGACATTTTAGTCATTTTGATGCACACTTTGGTCTCGCTTTAGCATTTGTCTGCAATATAACACCGTTTATCTTCCACAAACATATGGGCCACCCGAAGTGGTTATTAGATATTTAGGAAATTTATTGTGATGTCTTGTATCATCTGATGAGTCGCTAAATACGATATTTAATTTGGTCACGTTGTAATATGTGTACTTAGCGATTCGGTCAGAACCGAGAGAAGATCTCCGTGAAGAGTGTCTCGGCTTTAATTTATATCTCGGGCAAGTCCGGGGTCGAACTCAGGGAGGCAAAGGAACAACTTTGAGGTTAATTTGCAAATTTAAGATCTAGATATCCAATGCGATTTTTTTAGATTTTTTAATGCAAAAAGAAATACCAATGCAAAATGCGGGTGAAGTAAGACACTAAGAAAACACACAACAAGGCCAAATTAATTTTAATGTTAAATTAGTCTAATTTAGCCAAATTATATTTTTCCTAGAATCCTAATCCAGTGATGAATGCAAAACACACTTTTTAGAATTTTAGGGGTTAAAATGCAATAACTAAAAATGCACACTTTTTATGGGTTTTTTCGCAATTTCTCACACAAATAGTAAGCAAAAATTATGAAAAAGTACTGGAATTAAAACGTGATGCAAGGAAGCTACACTAATTTTTTTGGAATTTTTTGACAAAATATGGATTTTTTATGTATTTTTCAGTAGAAACAGAGTGACAATGAGTAATTAATTCCTAATTAATCACGTTATCAAATTAATCAAAGTGCAAATTATCTCAAGTAGATATTTTCATGTAGCATACAGGAGACTTTAAATTTCGCAAAAAGAATATATGTGGATTTAATTAAAAATCAAATACTAATTTCACTCTATGATTTATTTCAGGTACAAGACAACTCCAATGAATGTGAAATTTGGACTGTAACTTTATCACATTTCAAGGCATCATTCCTAATTTTTGTGGATTTTTTTGGAGCAACTGTGTGTGAGGTATAATTTTAAGAGTTTAGATTGGGTAAAATATGCAATCTTTTCAGTTAAACATTTTTAATTAATTACCCACAATCTATAAAATTACAAAAAATATATTCACAACGTAGATCATTAGTTACTCAACATCCACACATTTTTCATTGAATAAAAAGATGCAAAATAGGTGTCCAAATTTAAAGTCAAACACAGGGGTCTCTCTGCAAATTCAGAAACCAATATTTACAACAAAAGAATACACAAGGAATATTCCGTAATTATAGAAATTATACAAACAAGTTATGCAATTTTTATAATTAAAAAAATGAAAACTCACCTTCTTCTTCCTTGGGATACGATTGGAAGATGAACCCAACACATGTGGAGATGGCGTCGGCAGCGTGGCCGTGCGCAGCCACTAGGAGGAGGCTCGGCGGCCGGTAGAGGGCGTGCGTGGAGGATGAAGGCACGACGGCCGGCGGAGAGGCGCTGGCGCGGCGGCGCCGCCTTGGCGAGAGGGGTTTCGCGCGCGGCTGCCGGTGCTGCTGGCACAGCTCGCGTGCGGCGGTGCGGTGCGGTCGGCGGAGTCGGTGGACGAAATAGCGGAGAGGTGCTGGCGCGACGGCGCCGCCTTGGCGGTGGTGGCGCAGGTGGGAAGGCTAAGGGGATGGGGGGCGGCGGCTGTTAGCTGTTGTTCCCCCGTCCGTTGATTTTTTTTGATTTTTTTAAATTTTTTTCTGCTGTGATCAAAACCTATTTTTTTGTTTAAAATTTTTTTATATTTTTTTTAATTTTGATTAGATAGGGAATAAAATAAAAATGACAATGAAGGGGGAAAAATATTGTGGTGATAATAAACTAAACAAATGGGGAAAAATGATGGTGATGGAATAAACAAATGGAGGGTGTATGTGTGGTAATGTGATACACAACAAAACAAAAAAAATGAAAATAAACTTACCTAAGATGGGCGGTCGCCTATGATGTGCTCTCGTGAGCACGGTCTTCGCTCGAATCGCCGGCGTGCGATGAGCTCGAGCAGCGCACGGTTGCGGCTGCGATGTTGGCCAAAAAACCAACGGATCACACCGGAGAGAGGGCCGTCGTTGCTCGACCGCGGTTGCGTCGCTGTCACCGATTCAACTCAGGGAACTAGGCTCTCCTCAGATAAAGATGGATCAAGGGCAAATTGAGGAGGATGGAATGTATATATAGATGATGAAATGAGAAGTTATTATGGTGGTGGAGTTGAATGGGAAGTTGGATTATTAATGGAGTTGAATGGGAGGTTTAAAAAAATAGTGGGGTTGAATGGAAGTTGGTGGTATAATGAGTTGAATGGTGGTTATTGTAGAGAATGTAAAATAAATAAATAAATAAAATAAAGTTGTCTACTTTAAATACAATAAAATAAAAAGAGAAGAGAAATAGTGGAGAATTTACAAACAAACAACATGTACACATTTTTTTACTTTTCTAATATGTAATTTTTTTTATCTTTTTAATAAGAGATATTTACAACGGAAAAATACAATAAAATACCAAAATTAAAATACAACACAAGTATGATTTTTTTTTGTATTTTTAACAATTAATAAAGATACAAATAAAATTAAAGAAAGAATGAATATATACATAATGTACAATGTACATCTAGGTCCCAAAACCCAACTTTTGCAAATGAGCTCCGATTTTAATGAAACAACTTCCGTTGGATAGATAATTTTCTAACTTGAACTTTAAAAGTGAGTTTGGTGAATTTGGAGTTCATATGGAGCGGGAATTTAGCTTGGAAGTTGGACTTTACGGCTTTTTCTCTTTGGGATCTAGGAGCATTTATTTGAGGTAAAATTTGTTTTGTATTTTTGTATTTTTATATACATTTTTATAAACAAGTTAGAGAAAGAATTAGACAAAAAGGAGTTGAAATGAAATTATTAAAAATCCATGAAATTTTGGGCTATTTACAGGTGAAAAACTCCTTTAATTTGCGGCTTTTTAGTGTTGATTTATTTTGTACAATCTAATATATATAATAATTAATGTATTTTATTTACAAGAGTCATTTTGTTAATTTATGGATTTTATACACATTTATTAGGGAATTTACTCGTGGATTTTGCTAAGATCAAGATATTGAGATGATGAATCGTGGATTCATCACCCCCCTATACTTAAACTTTGCTAGTCCTCGAGCAAATAACGAATGAATAAGTTGGGTTAACCCCTGACTGTGCATGTGAATACAAGACTTGACCCGTTCAAGAACTCTCGGTTTTAGAGATCCTAAAATTCTAAGCTGAACCGAGCTCTAGTCAAAAGGTACCCAATTCCCCTAATCATCAGACTCTCTTGTATACGTATATATAAGGGATATGACTTTAAGTGTGGACTGCAGTTATAAGAGTAGAGTCGCAACGTCACCCAAGGTTCCAGTCTAAGGGACTCTCCTAAGAACCCGATCCTCAACACTAGGGAATAAACCATTTCTTGCATCCAATCCACCGTCTCTTTAGTTGTCAGACTTAAAAGTGTAGATGGAAGGTCAGTTGATGGAGGGCATAGGATTGTGTCATTTCTTCTCTACCTCTTATTGGAACAAGGATCCTCTCGAGTGCCTTATTACACAACGCATTTTTTTGGTGTTGATCAGTGCGTCCGTCAAGAGAAGTTGGAGCCGTCTGCACTTGTTTTCCTGCGAGTACACCAGGGTGTGCCTTTTTTGAGTACCTATCGTACCTTCAACACCCATACTTGTAGCATTTACGATGCAGAGCCCTTTTTTGGTGCAAGCCCAACTCCTGGTCCTAATAGCGGTGGTCCAAGTGGACACTTTGAAATGGTTGGGAGCGCTCGCCTTTGGTGGAAGCTCTTTTGATAATTGACTTTGTGGAATGAGAGCTTTTCTTTGACATTTCATTGCTTTGTAGTATTTTTTGCTAGCTCCACTGCTTTTACCAAGAGTTGGCGCACACTGATCAACATTTTTTTTATTTTATCACACCCTGGCACATAGGTAAATATCAAGAGATAGTACAAGAACCATGTTCTCATACTGGCTAAATGTGCTGACACTCAGGTTTCATGAAGCCTTCATTGATTTTATCCCATCCTCGAGCGTCATCAAATCAAGTCCAAACTCAAATCCCTCATCCCAGTTCCTCAAGTGAAATTACAACTCATCTCATCATAACTGCAGTCGTGTACGTGAGGTGCTGATCATATTCTTTAAGGTAGAGACTAAGCATGCAATATAGCACACAAATCTTTCAAACTAGGGAAATGTGAATAATTAAGTCAAGGACCCAAATGACTAAGGCTGGTTAACTCAAAATCTCAAGACCTCATAAACCAAGTGTTCTTGAACATCACTAGTCTTGTGTGAAATGAATTGTGTCAGGGATTAAACCAACTTATTAGTTAGTTTTTTTTAGTTTTTTTTATATGATTGATTTTTTTTAAGTTTTAGAAAAGTTTTTTTTTTCAAAAAGTTTTTTTTTGACAAAGGCAAAGAAGTTTTTTTTTGTTAGAAAAGTTTTGCTTTTTTTTCAAGAGTTTTTTTTTGAAAAAGATAGGTAAATAAGAAAAGACTTTTTTTTTGAAAAAGTTTTTTTATAAGAAAAGTTTTTCTAGCAAATAAGGAAAAAAGTTTTTTTTAGTAAAAAGTTTTGTTTTGTTTTGTTTTTTGTTTGTTTTTTTAACCCACCCCATAATTATTGTATAGTATATACAAAAATACGTGAAAGTACGAGGTATGGGTAAAATATATATGTAATATATGTACGCCCCCCTATACTTAGCTTGTGCTATGTCCTCATGGCACTAGGTGACAAAAAGACATAGCTCGTACTAAGCGTAGGAAAGCTAAAATAATAAAAAATATAGAAGTCGATCCGCCCCCCTATACTTAGGCTCTGGTCAGCCTAAGTGTAGAAGAAGAGCAAAAATGGGGCGGACGAGGTCAAGAGGAGAAATGATGAGTAAGTACACATGGCGGGCATCGGTCCCCCCTGTACTTAGGCTTTGGTCAGCCTAAGTATAGGACACGAGTAAGTGTGAGAACCGATGTGATCTCGAGAATATACAAAGAAGGGAGAATATGTACAAGAGTGATTGAATCTTCTAAGATGTTGAATCTTGATGCTGCATCTTCATAAAGAGTAATAAGATGTATCTGCTCTGTGCTCACTCTGTATGAAGTTGATGACCTCGACTTGGACTAACTGCTCTTTCGAATCAACAAAATGCTTCAACAGTTGTCCATTCACCACATGAGATTGTGCACCATCTGTGAGATCAGCTACCTCTACACTTCCATTCTCGTGCACTTTCTTAACCACAAAGGGACCCGTCCATTTAGATTTGAGCTTCCCATGGAACATCTTCAACCTGGCATTGAACAACCATACCTTTTGCCCAAGGACAAAGTCTTTGCGCCTAATGTGCTGATCATGCCATCTCTTTACTTTGTCCTTATAAATCAAACTGTTGTCATATGCCCTGTTTCGGATTTCCACGAGCTCGTTCAAGTTCAAGTCTCGGCAAAGCTTCCCTAGGTGACAACTCCAATTAATCTTCTTAATTGCCCATTCAGATTTATGAATCAATTCTGCAGGCAAATGGCATGGCTTGCCATAGATCATTCTAAATGGTGAAGTACCCAATGGTGTCTTGTAGGCTGTCCTATAGGCCCATAGAACTTGGTCCAAGAGCTGAGACCATTTCTTCCTATCGGGACGAACTAATTTCTGCAAAATACTCTTCACCTCTCTATTCGAAACCTCTGCCATGCCGTTGGACTGTGGGTGGTAAGGACTAGTAACTCTATGATCAAATCCATAGTCCTTAGCTAAAGATCTCATATCTCGGTTCACAAAGTGGCTACCTCCATCAGATTTCAAAACTTTTGGCACCCCGAACCTAGCAATAATATGGTCTCTCACAAACTTACAGACAGTCTTGCTGTCTGCGGTTCGGGTTGGGATAGCCTCCACCCACCTGGATAAATAATCAACCGCCAACAATATGTACTCATGTCCTTGGCTGTTGGGAAAGGGACCCATAAAATCTATGCCCCATGCATCAAAAACATCACAAATAATCATCGGTTGCATGGGCATCTCATCTCTCTGTCCAACTGTCCCTCCCATCCTTTGACAGATTGGGCACGACCGTACAAAATCAATGGCATCTCTAAACAAGGTCGGCCAATATAATCCACATTGAAGTACTTTGTGAGCGGTTCTCTTTCCCGAATGGTGTCCTCCAGCCTCAAGTGAATGACAATATGTGAGGACACTCTGGTATTCCTCCTGAAGAATACACCTTCTCCAAACACAATCCGGTTCTTCGAAGAAAAGGAAAGGATCGACCCAATGGTATCTCCTCGAATCCGACTTCAGTCGATCAATGCTGCTCCTAGTCCAACCATGGGGAACCTGCTTGGAGACAAGATAGTTCACCATGTTGACATATCACGGGAGGGAGTCAATAACACAAATTATTGACTCATCTGGAAGGTCTCTCTAATCCGCTCATGATCAGGAGAATCCTTAAGTTCAATCCGAGAAAGGTGATCAGCCACAACATTCTTCACTCCAGGTTTATCTTTAATCTCCAATTCAAATTCCTGGAGGAGTAAAATCCACCTAAGAAGACGCGCCTTCGCGTCCTTCTTTTCCATTAAGTATCGAATGGCTGTGTGATCAGTATAAATTGGCACCTTAGAGCCCAAAATATATGATCTGAACTTCTCGAGGGACCATACTACCGCGAACATTTCCTTTTCAGTCACTGTATAATTTTTCTGTGTAGGATCTAAAACTTTGCTCGCATAGTGAATCGCAAACGGAATCCCCTCTCGCCGTTGTCCTAACACAACTCCTATAGCGAAATCTGAAGCGTCAGTCATGATCTCAAAGGGGAGAGACCAGTCAGGAGCTTGCAGGATAGGCGAGGCACAAATCTTCCTCTTCAAGAGCTCAAAGGCCTCCAGACACCTGTGATCTACAATGAACTCTGTGTCTTTCCCTAAGAGCTCAGTCAGTGGGCGAGCAATCTTTGAAAAATCCTGAATGAATCTCCTATAGAATACGACATGCCCTAAAAATGACCGCACTGACTTCACGTTGGTAGGTGGATCGAGTTTCTTGATCACCTCCACCTTGGCAGGGTCAACCTCCATTCCCCTTTTGGAGATGACATGCCCCAACACGATACCCTCCGTCACCATAAAGTGACTCTTCTCCCAGGAGAGTACCAGATTCACCTCTCTATACCTCATGAGGACTCGGTCCAAGTGCGCTAAACATGTATCAAAAGAATCCCCATGGACCGAGAAGTCATCCATGAACACTTCCAGGAAATCTCCCACCATCTCGGCAAATATGGCTATCATGCACCGCTGAAATGTGCCCGGGGCATTGCAGAGCCCAAATGGCATGCGCCTGAAAGCATAAGTGCCGAATGGACATGTGAATGTGGTCTTTTCCTGGTCCTCAGGGGCTATGGCCACCTGGTTGTAGCCTGAGTACCCGTCAAGAAAACAGAAGAACTCTTTCCCTGCAAGTCTCTCCAAGATCTGATCAATAAAAGGCAAGGGAAAGTGATCTTTCTTGGTCGCGGCATTCAGGCGCCTGTAGTCAACACAGACACGCCACGACGTAGGTACTCGTATCGCGATCTCTACCCCCTCCTCGTTGGTGACCATCTGAATTCCCGACTTCTTCGGGACAACATGAAGTGGGGCCACCCACTTGGAGTCAGAAATAGGGTATATGAACCCTGCCTTGCACCATTTCTCAGTTTCATTCTTCACCACCTCCCATAGATTGGGGTTAAGTCTCCTCTGAAACTCACGGGAAGGTCTCACATTATCCTCAGTAAAAATGTGGTGCGAGCAGAGAGCGGGGTTGATGCCCACGAGATCCGACACTGTCCAGCCTATTGCTTTGCGGATCCTCTCTAAGACCTCTAACAACCTAGACTCCTGTTCTAAAGTCAAGTCTGAGCTAATGATGACAGGATATCTCTCTTTGGGTCCCTCAAGAAAGGCATACTTAAGTGTAGGAGGCAGTGATTTCAGTTCTGGCAATGTGGTATCATCAAGCAGATCTGGCTGAACTGAATCTGAATCTGGTTCCATGCTGCATGAAGGTGGGCTAATCTGAGTAGTACTCGCCACCAAATCAGAAGTATCGGGAGTCGGATCGTCAAAAGTATCCAAACAATCGGCAAAAGCCACATCCCACTCGTCATCTATATCCCGTGATTGTTCCGAAGAGGATGGAACTGACAGATCCGGATGGATCTCTATGTCATCATGAGAATAGGTTGATGCATCTCTAGTAAGATCAGACAACACCTGGCAAACTGCATCATGCACTATATCCTCTCCAGATGAAAGGGTCTCGCTCTGTCCTGAAGGATTCTGTCCCCAAATCCCAACTGTGCTAATCAAACTGCAATCTGCCTCTGAAGATGAGTACTCTGTGCTACTCTCTGAATCGGGTCGCTGACACTTGGTTTGCTTCATCTCAAGGTTCACTTCTCCGCCTGGAGAACGGAACTTCATCATTCCCGTACCATAATCGAAAGCTGCGCCTGCGGTCCTAAGGAAGGGTCGCCCGAGAATGATCTGAGATTCTCTCCAATGATTGGGGGTCTCCATGTCCAAGACTGTGAAGTCCACCTGATAGTTCTGCCCCTCAATCGAGACAACGACGTTCTTCACTTCTCCCTTAGGTCTCTTCATTGAACGATCCGCGAATTGGAGTAAAGCTCTAGATTTACAAAGTGGTCCCAACTCCAATTTCTGATATAATGCTAAGGGGAGTAAGTTGATCGAAGAACCGTTATCTAAGAGTGTGCGTGCAAACGCAATGTTGTCAATACGACTCTCCACATAGTGAGCACCCATGTCTCTCTTTTTCTTTGGCAAAGTCTGATTCTTGAGACAATAGGTTGTGGCTACTGATAAGACATGTGTCTTTATATTTCGGTTATCTTTCTTCTTACTAACCCTTGTAGGTGTGCATCTCACCTTAAGGTATTTTTGGAAGGCAGGATGGTTAGCCACATATTCATCAAATGGCACCTTAACTGTGATGTTTTCTTTACAAAACCGTGCCATATCAGGGTCATCTTTTTGAATCTTTTTGATGCGCTTTCCTGCCGTAAGAGCACGGGGGAAAGGGATTGAAGCTAGGGAAACAGAGGATGAAGAATCTGAATCATGACCTGAAAGATCATTCTTTGCATTAATGGAAACAGAGTTCTTCATACAAGAATCTTTTTGATGCAACATGGACTCAAAATCTAAACTATCTACTACAGGTTGTGGAATAGAAGCTGGACTGGTATCCTCCACAACCGGAGATGCAAGGTCCTCCGTAGATTCAGAAGAATATCCATGCTGACGATGCTGCATACGTGCTCTCCTCCTCCTCTCGGCTCCCTGAGTAGAAATCCTCGAATGATGCTGATGGGGCTCTGAAATATGATGCCTCTCCTCCTCGTCCTCTGAAGACTCCTCAGGTACAGCTCTAGAGATGCCCCTCCTCGTGTCCCTCGCCCGGTCAGGTACGACCACGGTCCTTCCGCTCCTGAGTGACATGTGGTTAGCCTCATCACACGAAAGAATCTCATGTTCAGATTTAGGAGATGCTGAATAGTATACTTGACCAAAATGCTGCTGAGAACTAGAACGGTTTAGGCTAGATTGGGGTTAGCCTGAACTTGGGCTGGGATCGAGGTAGAGGGTGCAGTCTGCTCGTCTCGCCATCTGGACAGGCGGTTGACATCCACCCGTAAGTCTTGAACCTCGTTCCTGTAGGAACGTAGCTCGTCGAGTATCTGCTGCTGAATATCCATGGAACTAGACGATGGAGGAAGTGGATAAGACTGGGAAGAAGAACGGGAAGACTGGCCCTGCTGGCCAGTGTACTGCCTCTGTTGCTGCTGCTGCTGGGGTTGCGGGCCCTGCTGGCCCGTCTGGTAATGGCCCTGTCGGCCATACTGCTGGTACTGCTGCCTCTGCTGCTGGGGTGGATGGAATCCAGGGCTCTGTTGTGACGGAGGTGGTGCGGAGGTGAATGCGGTGTTGTGAAAGGTCAGGGGACGCTGATAGGTCTGTTGGTCTCCCGTACTTCCCTGCCTGGCAGGGTCCTGAGTATACCATATCCCATTCACCTCCCAAACTGGTGGAGGCTCCTCCTGGACTGTCTCTGCTACTAGAGGTGGCTGCTGGAAAGAGTGGGTGTAGGATTGGTCCTGCTCCCACGGCTGGGGTTGCCCTGACACCAACTGCTCCTGAACATGGTGAACTCGGTATATGGGAGCAGAGGGTGCAGTCACGGCGGGTATCCGTATCTTAGATACCTTGTCAGTCAACTCCTCCATCTGTTTTGGAAGTTTGGAGACGGTCCGGTCTAACTCATCAATCCTCCTGTCGATCCTCTCGACTACAGTAAGCTTGTCAGCAAGGAGTCCCATGCTAGGGATCACGTCCTGAGAAAGATTGACTACAGCTGATTTTCCCCCTCCAGATGAGAGTGAACTGGGGGATGGTGTATAGGCCCTGCTGGCCATCTGTGAGCGGCTAGTTTCAGCCATCTGCTTGAATACCCTCCAGACGGTATCCGCTCCTTGTGATGTATAGCTGCCTCCACAAGCAGCGCTCACTAAACCCTGCATCTCAGGGTTGAGACCAGTGAAAAATGATTGGACCAAGATGTTATCATTTAGTCCATGACAGGGACACTTCTGCAGGATGTCCTTGAATCTTTCCCAAGCATCACAAAAAGCTTCATGGGGTAATTGGGAAAAACTCGTAATGCGCGTCCTCATCATGTTAGTTCTACTCAAAGGGTAGAACTTCTTCAAAAACAGGTCCTTGAACTGGGCATATGTGTTGACGGCGATCCCAAGATTCTTTACCCAGTAATCAGCTTTGCCACCCAAGGCAAATGGAAGGGCTTTGAGCCTAATATAATCCTGGCTAACATTTTGATGTTTGAGGTTAGCGCAGATGAGCTCAAAGTCCCTTAGGAATGCATATGGTTCCTCAGAAGCATTCCCATCGAAGTGTGGCAACAGGTTCAGAAAATGCGGCTTCAATTCAAAATCAACCTCGGGTTCGGCCGGACTCAAGTAGTTCCGAATTTGATATTGTCCGGGGTTATACGCCGCATCCATTGGTAGTTGGACCCCAACATTTAACTGTCCCAACTGAGCTCTCAGTAATGCTTGTTGCTGCTCAGATGCAGCTAATCGGGCAAGTAGCATTTTCATTGGGTCTTCATGGTTCTCTTCTTCCTCTTCTTTCTTCTTTGGCATTTTACTCGAATCTTCTTTATGTCCTGAATCAGCAATGTTTTCTTGATTAGAAGAGGATTTATGAATCATGATATTCTCACCAAGGCGATGGTCTTCCTCGGTGAGGTGGGAAGAGAGAAATGGAATGGTTTGAGAGTAACCATCCCGAGAGTGAGTGATCCTAGGCTCAAGAGGGTCATGAGTCCAGGTTGGTCCAAGTTGCGCTTGGACCTTTGAAGACGTACTTTTTGAAGGGTTCAACGAGAGATTTGCAAAGTCCGAATAAATATCCCCCCAATCAGTCATCTTCGATGTCAAAAGAACCGATTAGATCACGATAGTCAATGAGGCGCTAGTTCTACGGTACACGTAAATGTGCGGAGTGAACTCACACAATACAAACGCAATTCAAACCCCCAATTTCATCAACTCAACACGTGATGGCCGTAAGAGTTCGGCCGAATTATCTGGTTAATTTTAGTTGGTGAGAATACAATCTTGGAAAGATTAACGAGCTGTTAGTTGCCCGTATTTTCCTACAGTCTGGCCCGGTTCTTACGACTAGTTTGACCTACTTTCAGCCAGTATAGGAGTAAGTACGGACCGTATAAATACGGCTACCCGTTCCTTGAGGACTAATGCGTCCTCTAAACCTCCCACTCTGCTAAGGAAGTCCGGACCATTTACCGGCTACCCGTAAATCCTCACTGAAAAGTAGCTAATCGCCTAAAAAGAAAGAACCAGTAGTAAGTAAGAAATCCAGACTTGGCTCTATCCTAGGGTCGTCTCTCTCTCACTTGCAATTAAAACAAACAATGAGGGCTTTATGCACCCGAGAACAAGGGTTCTTTTTATTCCAATTAATTAGATCGACCTGCTCAATTCAGTCCCAATTTTAGAGTTAGGTTATCACTTGAAATTTATGTGAACACACAAGCACGTCTACCGTTCAGTCCCAATTTCTTTTTGACCTTAAGTTGTAAAACAAGAGGGGAATCGGAAATCAGAATGCAAACGAGAAACTATGATGCATGCTCAGAAGAAGGTATACTTACAGTGAATCCCATCACTCTTCATGTGTTATGCAGAACAGAATTTGTAAATATTACACTAAATGCATGCAGATCGAGAAAACCACACCTAAACAATATACTATTAGCGGGGAAGAATTGATTTGATTTTGAGCTAAGTAGTACGTGTCTATGTGCGTCTCATTATGAATCTTATAAGATATGTGAATATTCTAAGATACGTGTGGCCTAAATTACGATGGGCACAAACAAATTTGAATCTAAGCTACCATGTGCCTAATCCTTAAGTTCGCCACTCAAATCGAGCCCCACCCTCACCGGAGAGTGAAACAGGCTCGACACACCACAAATAATGTCCAAGTCTTTTTACACACGCGAGCTCTCAAACAAGAGCCGCTATAAAGAGCAAGCTAAATAATTACAAAAATTTACAAAAGCTCTCTCAAAAATAAATTGCTTTATCCTCGCACTTCAGCAGTCGGCGCTCCTCGCGTCCGTCGACCTCTGATGCACTCCAAATCCACCGGGCCCTCGCAAGGAAAATGAGATTTATATTAGAGAGATAAACAACAAGATATATACAAAAATATGAAGAGAAATAATTGCAAAAAGAATGGAGTAAATACAAGTGGCTCGGGGGTCAGACTACCCGAGTAAATGGAAAACTAAATCCAATTTTTTAAATTAATCCCTAAGCTGTTTGCCTCCCCGGCAACGGCGCCATCTGACGTGTCGCTAAATACGATATTTAATTTGGTCATGTTGTAATACATGTACTTAGCGATTCGGTCAGAACCGAGAGAAGATCTCCGTGAAGAGTGTCTCGGCTTAATTTATATCCCGGGTAAGTCCGGGGTCGAACTCAGGGAGGCAAAGGAACAACTTGGGTTTGATTTGAAAACTTAGGTCTAGATTTCCAAATGCGGGTTTTTTTAGATTTTTTTAATGCAAAAAGAAATACCAATGCAAAATGCAGGTGAATTATGACACTAAGAAAACACACAACAAGGCCAAATTAACTTTAATATTAAATTAGTCCAATTTAGCCAAATTATATTTTTTCTAGAATCCTAATCCAGTGATGAATGCAAAACACACTTTTTAGAATTTTAGGGGTTAAAATGCAATAACTAAAAATGCACACTTTTTATGGGTTTTTTTGCAATTTCTCACACAAACAGTAAGCAAAAATTATGAAAAAAGTACTGGAATTAAAACGTGATGCAAGGAAGCTACACTAATTTTTTTGGAATTTTTTGACAAAATATGGATTTTTATATATTTTTCAGTAGAAACAGAGTGACAATGAGTAATTAATTCCTAATTAATCCACGTTATCAAATTAATCAAAGTGCAAATTATCTCAAGTAGATATTTTCATGTGGCATACAGGAGACTTTAAATTTCGCAAATAGAATATACGTGGATTTAATTAAAAATCAAATACTAATTTCACTCTATGATTTATTTCAGGCACAAGACAACAATGAATGTGAAATATTGGACTGTAACTTTATCACATTTCAAGGCATCATTCCTAATTTTTGTGGATTTTCTGGAGCAATCGTGTGTGAGGTATAAATTTAAGAGTCCAGATTGGGTAAAATATGCAATATTTTCAGTTAAACATTTTTAATTAATTACCCACAATTTATAAAATTACAAAAAAAAATATTCACAACGTAGACCATTAGTTACTCAACATCCACACATTTTTCATTGAATAAAAAGATGCAAAACAGGTGTCCAAATTTAAAGTCAAACACAGGGGTCTCTGTGCAAATTCAGAAACCAATATTTACAACAAAAGAATACACAAGGACTATTCCGTAATTATAGAAACTATACAAAAAAGTTATGCAATTTTTACAACTAAAAAAATGAAAACTCACCTTCTTCTTCCTTGGGATACGATTGGAAGATGAACCCAACACATGTGGAGATGGCGTCGGCAGCGCGGTCGTGCGCAGCCACTAGGAGGAGGCTCGGCGGCTGGTAGAGGGCGCGCGTGGAGGATGAAGGCACGACGGCCGGCGGAGAGGTGATGGCGCGGCGGCGCCGCCTTGGCGAGGGGGGTTTCGCGCGCGGCTGCCGGTGCTGCTGGCACAGCTCGCGTGCGGCGGTGCGATGCGGTCGGCGGAGTCGGTGGACGAAATGGCGGAGAGGTGCTGGCGCGGCGGCGCCGCCTTGGCGGTGGTGGCGCGGGTGGGAAGGCTAAGGGGATGGGGGGCGACGGCTGTTGAGCTGTTGTTCCCCCGTCCGTTGATTTTTTTTAATTTTTTTTCTACTGTGATCAAAACCTATTTTTTTGTTTAAAATTTTTTATATTTTTTTTAATTTTGATTAGACAGGGAATAAAATAAAAATGACAATGAAGGGGGAAAAATATTGTGGTGATAATAAACTAAACAAATGGGGAAAGATGATGGTGTGATGATGGTGATGGAATAAACAAATGGAGGGTGTATGTGTGGTAATGTGATAGACAACAAAACAAAAAAAATGAAAATAAACTTACCTAAGATGGACGGTCGCCTATGATGTGCTCTCGTGAGCACGGTTTTCGCTCGAATCGCCGGCGTGCGATGAGCTCGAGCAGCGCGCGGTTGCGGCTGCGATGTTGGCCAAAAAACCAACGGATCACACCGGAGAGAGGGCCGTCGTTGCTCGACCGCGGTTGCGTCGCTGTCACCGATTCAACTAAGGGAACTAGGCTCTCCTCACATAAAGATGGATCAAGGAAAAATTGAGGAGGATGGAGTGTATATATAGATGATGAAATGAGAAGTTATTATGGTGGTGGAGTTGAATGGGAAGTTGGATTATTAATGGAGTTGAAAGGGAGGTTTAAAAAAATGGTGGGGTTGAATGGAAGTTGGTGGTATAATGAGTTGAATGGTGGTTATTGTAGAGAATGTAAAATAAATAAATAAATAAAATAAAGTTGTCTACTTTAAATACAATAAAATAAAAAGAGAAGAGAAATAGTGGAGAATTTACAAACAAACAACATGTACACATTTTTTTTACTTTTCTAATATGTAATTTTTTTTATCTTTTTAATAAGAGATATTTACAACGGAAAAATACAATAAAATACTACAATTAAAATACAACACAAGTATGATTTTTTTATATTTTTAACAATTAAGAATGATACAAATAAAATTAAAGAAAGAATGAATATATACATAATGTACAATGTACATCTAGGTCCCAAAACCCAACTTTTGCAAATGAGCTCCGATTTTAATGAACCACTTCCGTTGGATAGATAATTTTCTAACTTGAACTTTAAAAGTGAGTTTGGTGAATTTGGAGTTCATACGGAGCGGGAATTTAGCTTGGAAGTTGGACTTTACGGCTTTTTCTCTTTGGGATCTAGGAGCATTTATTTGAGGTAAAATTTGTTTTGTATTTTTGTATTTTTATATCATTTTTATAAACAAGTTAGAGAAAGAATTAGGCAAAAAGGAGTTGAAATGAAATTATTAAAAATTCATGAAATTTTGGGCTGTTTACAGGTGAAAAACTCCTTTAATTTGCGGCTTTTTAGTGTTGATTTATTTTGTACAATCTAATATATAATAATTAATGTATTTTATTTACAAGAGTCATTTTGTTAATTTATGGATTTTATACACATTTATTAGGGAATTTACTCGTGGATTTTGCTAAGATCAAGATATTGAGATGATGAATCGTTGATTCATTAGGGACCCTCCATCCAAATAAGATCTAATTCTTCCTTAGACCTAGTTCACATATAATAGCCCCACTGATAGATCTATCTACAAATGAAAATATGAGTGAGTGTATATGTGTTTGGTCCTCAAAATCTAGATCTTATACCCACAAACATGTGTTCCAACAACTAACCCATATACATATCGAAATCTGAGCCAAAAGCCATGCCCCATAAATACTAAGCTTAAGCTAATTGAGTGTTCAAAAAATATCCTTTTAGAATCTGCAAACGAATTGGCAGAATGCTTGCCTTCTAGAGCTAGTAGCAAATTTCAAGACATCAACAATTTTTAATGATTTTGATCTCTTCCTATACCATGAGATGACCATAGGATAACACAGGATTTTCCGAGGGTCTGGATAAATATCCAGTTGCTGAAGTGGCTAATCAAAAATCCTCGATTAATCAGCAATTAACCCACAACATGAATAAAGCAATTGAATCTTAAAAATGTGGAGTTAAAATTTATTATAACTCTACATGCAAATGTGTATAGTGTGTAAGAACAAGTAGAGGTCGAACATTGGGAGCAAATGGTTGGGGGCAAAAATGAATTGCACAAAATTATCCAATCCTTTTCTTGTCCATTTTATTGTTTTATGGGTTTTTAATTTTTATTTATTTTTTTAATTTTTGATTTTATATTTTTTTATTTAATTTTCAATTTTCTAGTTTTCTATTTTTCTATTTTTCTATTTTTTTTCTTTTCTTTTTCTTTTATAAATACAATAAAGCTTATATAAAGCATTATTTACGCAATACATAGGGATAGATGTATAAATGATAGTAAATATAATTAAAATTCAGAAAATATTTTATTTTTGGATTTTTAATATTTTCTAATGTTTGTGTATTTTTCTAGAATTTTTACTAATTTTTTTATGTATTTTTAATGTCAAAATATCCCTAATATGGGATTAATTAAATACCTGAAAATTAGTGGGTTTTAAAAATAATAAATAAGTCTCAAAATTACCCAAATTAATTTTAATATGTAAATAATTATATATAGATAATTATTAAATAGAAAAATATACTTTTGGGATTTTTATTGAATTTTTATATTTTTTTATTGGATTTTAGAGTTTTTTGATTTTTTTTAATTTTCTTTTACTATTTTAATGGTTTTTGATTTAGGACTCAACAAATATAAAAATATATCATATATATATTTGGATTTTTTCACGAGGTTTTTATATTTTTTTGGTATTTTATAAATTAGACAGTGTTTATTTAAGTCCTTTTTAATTTTAATAAATAGATTGAACATGCAAAAATGTAAAATAGACACGTGGCCTGTAGGTACACTGCATGGGGCATCTAACCCTATTTTTGTGGAATTTTTAGAGCTATGTAGCTATTTTTAATAATGAGATAAAAGTGACAAAAATAAACATCCTAGCAGGGGCATAACTACAAATAAAATAAAGTACAGGCACCATATTGCAATTTACCCAACAGAATAAACATTTATTTAATCTTCTATGATTATTTTACAATATCCAAAAATGTCAGGGGAGTTCCATGTAAAATTTCCAACGTCACGTGAGGACTGCACATGACGCTCGCAGGGACCAAAACACAATTACAAAAAATTCGAAGGCCTCCATGCAAAATGTCTTAATTTATTTACATGTTATATTTTATTTACAGTATTAAAAATTAAATACAAAAAAGAACAGGGGTATGCATGCAAATTACCCCTTAACATGCTGGATCGGATGGCTCTGAAGGGTTGGCTTGACACGTGGTGAGCATCTGATGGCCGATGACGGTTCACGGATCGACGATGAGGATTAGATCACTTAACGTGATCCAACGGCTGTAGCATGGGAAGATCCGATGACCGAGTTTTGATCTGGCACCACCTACTTCATCCGACGGCGGGGAAGTGAGGAGGAAGAACATGGAAGAAGGCCATAACGAACGAACTTCCCCGCCCCCGATCTCCCTTCTCTGGTGATCTTCGAGGCTCCAAGGTGGCGCTAACTGCTCTTGGTGAGGTGCCCTAGCTGTTGGAGGTATTAGAATCGACGGAGCTTCACCAGAGCACCGCCAACGGGTCGGCGAAGTCACGATGCTCCAGGAACCTTCGGCGATCATTGAATCCGGCTCATGACGCTTGTAGGCGCGCCTAACCTGCACAGGAAAACACTACGGCTCGAGGGGAGATCCCTCGATCACAAATGAAGCTGTGTTAGCATGAAAACGAAGCGCGGTGAACTACGAACCGAGGTATCTAGGCAACATCTACGGCCTAACGATTATTCTAAATGCATAATCAAAAATCAAAAACAAAAAGCTATCTAAAAATTGAAATGCGCAACTCTCATACCTGTCGGCGATGATAAGGAGTAGGACCTCACCGGAGCTCGGCCGTGGGCGTATCTCATCCTCCACAGACCACCGTGGACGCTCAAGGGACTCCACCTGTCATGGGGATACACACTGGACCGAGGTACATGGATCCAATGGTGAAGAAATGGCCAAAAAATTTTGAAGGAGGAAATGGAGTTATTTAAGAACATGGGTGGCACCCTTATTTGACCGGCCTACAATAAAGAATCGGCGGTATATACAATGGGTCTAAGATCTCGGCGTGAATCATGGTAGTTCTGGGAGTATTTCTCGTGAAGGACGCAAAGCTGATTGATGGACAGATTGGCCGCAAAACATGGCGGAAAAATGGGGAGAAGATGGGTTTGACGTGCCCAGGCGTGGATGGGGCAGTTGACCACAGGTCAATGGTCCGCGGCTTGTGATTGGTCCACCTGAGACCACTACAGGACAAAACTGTAGGTTTATTCGAATATAATTATTTATAAAAAGTAATGATTTTATTAATTTTTGTATATAAAATAAAAATTGTTTATTTTTAATGTAGTATTTTATTATGATTTTTATTTATTTTTTGATTTATTTTATTACAAGTTTATTTTTAATAGCTTATTTATAGGTATATCTACCTGTATTTTGTATATTTTTATTTTATATATTTTATTTTATTATTATATTCTTTTATTTTATATATTTATAACTTATTTTTGTGAGTATAAATATATTTTATTTGATTTTTAAGATGCTATTTGTATATTTTAATAAATAGAGATGTACATTATATAGGTATGTTCATAGGTACTTTACCTATGTTTTATGTATATGATTTTATTTTAATGTATTTTATTGAATTTTATTTTAGTTTTATATTTTTAATAGAATATGTATATTATTTACAATATTATAAAAATATAAAAGAATTATAGAATTAAAGAATGTATTTCTCTTTTATTTATATGCATATAGAAGCATAGGTCTTTTGTCTATGTATTTTACATAAACTTATTTTATTTTCCCTTTCTTTTTAATTTTATTCTAATTTTAATACGTACATGTATTATAGATAATATTTACAAAATAATAAAAATATGGATTTGTAAAAATAATAAACAATGAATAAATTGAATATTTTAATCGGTATTATGTATAATAGGGGCCCAAAACCTAACTTTTACACAGTAACTCCAAAAAATATGAAACCACCATCAATAAATAGCTCTTGAAAAGTTATATACAATTAGTGTGATTTTGCTATATTTTGAGTTTTTATTTGAAAGATATGGGTCTGTCAAGTTTGGTTTTTGGCTTTTTATTTTGTGTATAGAATGAATGTTATATATTATTTTTATACAAACTCAATTTGTATTTTTATTTACATTATTATCTACAACTTTCATGTAGAAAGTTTCTTTATTCGATGAGTAAATAATAAAGAATAAAATAGGTATCAAAACTGCATAACTAATGAAAAAATAAATGAGGTATTTATTGTATTTTTGGCCCTTATCTCCCCTTACTTTATTCCTTGTCGACCAATTCCATTCTGGACTTGGTATCGGGGTTAGGGTCATAAAATATATTCAGTATTTTATTCATTTTTCTTTTCTTCTTTTTATTATATAATTTTGACATTAAAAACCTTATTTTGTATGCAATAAATAATGGATGCTATGATGTACAAATTAATGCTATTTACATGCATTTGCTAGGGTTTTTAAGGCCAAAATGATAGAATAAAGGTGATGAAATGGAGATTCATCACCATCTTGGTGGGACCCTGCTAGTCAATCCCGTCAACCTTTGGTTTAACACTAGTTATCCGTTATGTTCGATGTAGATCAGATAGACGATATTATAGTTGTTTGAGATATGACTACGAGACGAGGTCTCCTTGGATGCTACTTAATCTTATGGAAAGGATGTCATCTGACATATTACATATGGAATAATGAGGATGAACTTCGACAACCCCGTCTTGATTTATTATAGAGTAACGTGAGGCCATCTTGACAGAGCAAAATTCTTCTTAGCAGTAATGGGTTGATGCAACATAGGAGCTTCACAAAATTTATTTCATTTATTTGAGTCATTTATTACTATTATGAGTCAAGTTATTATCTAAATAGTACAGTTTATATGAATTGTAGTTCAAACTTTACATGGGTTCTCGCATGAGGAATAAGTGCGAGTAAATAAGCTAGTTCCATTGCATCGCCACTTGGATGCGGTCCAAAATTTGCAACGGTTCTCAAATGATGGACGCATGCAAGTAAAGAAGTTAGTCCAAGAGACTTTGCAAAGGCAGTTGGAGATAGGTTATTGGAATATTGGCACTTTGATTGGCAAATCGACAGAGACAGTAAGTTTGATGGAAAGAAGGAAGCTTCAGATACTATGTCTCCGAGAGACAAAATGGGTTGGAGAGAAAACAAGGGAGATCGAGAAGACACCCTTTAAACTTTGGTATTCATGTAAAGATAAGGCCAGAAATGGTGTTGGAATGATTGTTCATAAGGATTTGAAGGAACATGCGGTTGAGGTGCAAAGATTCGTGGATCATATTATTTTGCTAAAATTTGTGCTCGAAGAAGAAATTCTGAATATCGCCACAATTTATGCACCACAAAATGGTTTAGATGAAAGCATTGAATAAGCTTTTTGGGAGGCAAATTGGTTTAGATGTAATGATTAAACAAGATTTTTGGATAAGATTATGCAAGGAATCCCAAAAGACAGATGATTTGCCTAGGTGGAGATCTTAATGGACATGTGGGAAAGGATTCTTCAGAGTATGCTAGTGTCCATGGATGCCATGGCTTCGGTGATAGAAATGAAGAGAGAAAAGTCAATTTGGATTTTGTAACAGCTTATGAGATTTTCATAGCAAACACTCTCTTCAAGAAGAGTGAGGATCATTTAATTGCTTATAAGAGTGGCCCGACTATACAGATAGATTACTTCGCATTGACCACCCAAAATATTGAAGCATTTAAGATTAAGAGAGAAGGTTTTAGAAGACTTATCTTAGGATTGTAATGGAAGTGAAAATAAGATGTGGAACACTATAGCATCTTGTATCCGAAGGGTAGGAAGAGATGCTAGGCAAGTCAGAGGTAGTAGATCCGAGCCAAGAGGAGGCTTGGTGGTGGAGTGGATGGGAGAAAGAGAAGCTTAAAATTAAAAGATCATGATTTAAAGTTATGTCTAAGGAAAAAAGTAGAGGAAACTATTACAGACTACAAAATAGCAAAGAAGGAAGCAAAAAAGGTTGCAAGTGAAGCTATGGTAAAAGCTAATGAAGTTCTGTACAAAAATCTCGACTCTAAAGAGGCCAGAAGGATATATACAGGTTTGCCAAAGCAAGAGAAAGAAAGACCAAAGACCTTTCTCAAGTGAGATGCATTAAGGATGAGAAAGGTCATCTACTTGTTACTCGGACGGATATAGAGACTAGGGTGATTCTTCTCAACATCAGGGAGCTGATGCAACATAGGAGCTTCATAGGAATTATTTCATTTATTTTGAGTCGGTTATTATTATTATGAGTCAAGTCATTATCTAATACTACAATTTATATGAATATATAGTTCAAAATTTGTAAGGATTCTTGCATGAGGAACACATGTGAGTAAATAAGCTAGTTTTGCTGCATTGTCACTCGGATGCAGTCCAAAATTTGCATGGATTCTCGTATGATGAATGCATGCGAGAAATTAAAAGTCACCAGACTAGCAGGTCCAACTAGTCTAGTTAGTGAGATGACCGACCGAGTACCGACTAATTCCGACTAGATCCACTAGTCAAGGAATTTTTGCATGGAGAAACCATATTTTTTTACTTTTTTAAAAGCAAACTTATTTTAATATGCTAAATGATTTATTTAAATTCAATTACTTCTTTTGATTCATTACGATAGTAAATATATATATATATATATATTTGTAAATATATAATAATATATGTATAAAAATGATTTATATACTTAAAAAATCAAAGCCGATTAGAGCCCGACTAAATCCGATTAATCACCCGACTGCCGATTAATCCTTAGTCGGCGACTCGACCGACCGAGTACCGACTACCGACTTTTACAACCTTGCATGCGAGTACAGAAGTTAGTCCAAAAGATGTTGCAAAGGAAGTTTGTTTAGTCTAAAATCTCACGGTCTTGTGTTCCACACAAGGCGTGAACACAATCGTCGAAGCGATCGTCAAGAAACCCAACTAAAATAACAATTAACCCACAATTAAGAATCAAGAAATGGAAATAAATGTGTGGAGTTAAAATTTGTTATAACTCTAGAAATGTGTGTATAGGTGTAAGTATGTGTAGAGTGTCTAACACAGAGATCAAACGGGAGATCGGAGAAAATTAATTCCAAAAATCTGTGTTCTTCTTGTCTATTTAGTGTTTTGTGGGTTTTTGATTATATATATTTTTAATTTTGTTTTTTTATTTTTAATGGTTGTTACATTTATAATTTTTTCTTTTCTTTTTTCTTTTTCTAATTTTTAATTTCCTTTTCTTTTTATAAAATATATAAAATATACAAGTAATATATAAGACTATATATACAATATAGAGTAATATATTTATAAAAGCAACTAAAAATAAATAAAAGTGTAAAATGAAATATTTTTGGGTTTTAAATAAGTTTTACCATTTTGGGTGATTGTTTAGATAATTTTGCTGATTTTATGGATTTTTAAAGTAAAAAACATTGCAAATCATGGACTAAATAAATAGGCCGGACTAATTTAGTAATTAAAAATAGGAAATAATGTCCAAAATTTTCCATAAATTTTATAGATAATAAATAATATAAAGAAAATTATAAAATAGAAAATAATATTTTTGAATTTTTGAGAATTTTTTAGATTTTATAAAGGATTATGGAGATTTTTAATTTTATGCATTTTCTTTTTCTATTTTGAGTGATTTTGGATTCTAGAGTTGTAAAATAAAGATAAACATATATATATATATGTATATATGGATTATTTTTTCATTTTTTATATTTATTTGGTATTTTATACTACAAACAAGGAATATTTGCGCTCTCTTTGATTTTTATAAAATATTAAAAATGCCTAAAATTGAAATCTAAAAATATGAATCTACGAACTGGCACCTAATCATTTTTTGAGAATTTTTGGAGAACATTGGTATTTTTAATAAATAGAAAACAACCACAAAAATTATTAAACTATCAGGGGCATATATGTATTATAAATAAATTTGAGGTACTTCCTGCAATTTTTCCAAAAATATATAACTTGAATTATAAATCCTTTGACAAAAAAGAATACAAATACCTGCAGGGTTATGTATGCAAAAACGCTACCTCACGTGTGACGATATGTGAGGTGACGTGGATTGGACTAAATAACAAATAAGAAAAGTGCGAGGCATTTTATGCAAAATACACAAAAGTTTTAAACTTCGCTACAAATTATAGTACTAAATATTAAATGCAACAAAAATGGGGGAAAGAAGTGCAAAATATTGCCGAACGCGTGCAATCATGGGACTGAGATCATCCATTTATCCACGTGTCGGCTCCTGCGCGGCTAATGATGCTTCGGCGATCAACCTCCCGATTATATCTTCCTCCAAATCTAACGGTTGAGAGGAGACAAGATCCAACGACGATTGAGCAAACTGGAGGGTTGTTCTTGATCCAATACCGGTCGAGGTGGCTGGAAGAACGACTGAAGAGCTCTCCACTAACGAGCTCTAATCCGGTGATGCGTGCACTTCCGGCCACCAGAAGCTCCTCCAATAGTCTCTTGACATTACTGCAGTCCTCTCGCACCTCTTAAAGGTATCCAAAATGTTTGGGGGCTGCTGATGGAGCCCCTGAATCTCAAGGTACATAGAAGTTATTCTTGGAACAAAAAATGCCTCAAATGAGGGTATAACGCTCGGGTACCTGCAGGGTTAGCGCAAGAAAAGAAAATGAAGGTGCCCGAGGAGTTGTCGTGGTGAATTTTGTAAATATTATTTATAATATATGTACATATTAAAATTATAATAAAACATCAAGAAAATATAAAAATAAATACTTGTATAAAAGACATGGGTAAAATACCAATAAGTATACCAAATAATTGTACATATCACATCAGAAAAATAAAATAAAAATATATTTGAGTGTACAAAATCAATTTATAAATATATAAAATAATAAACAAAATTAATGAAATTAAAAATACAAGATAAAAATAAAAACATTAAAATATATAGACAAATATACCTATATATAGCCCCTAAAAAGTAACTTGTAATTCCCAACCTTAAAAAATAAATAAAAATCATAATAAAATAACCCAGAAAATAATAAATATTTTTTAGTTAATAACCTAAAAGTAATAAATCTTTTATTTTTTTATTTGATTTTACAAATCTTTTTCCTAGATTTTTCTTGGTTGGTCCATGTGGACCAACCAGGAGGGCCCGAGAGTTGACCGCGGGTCAACACTCTGACCCAACTCATGTTGCGTGTCAGACCTTGGTTTTTACCCATCTTTGTGGATTTTTTGAGGTTGTGTCTTGCATTATTTGATGCCACACTCTTCTTGACTTTCTTTCCTCGATGAATCCCCTTTCACGCCCAAGCATTGCTTCGGGGATTGGATACACGATGCGCTTAATATACTTCGATCTTTGAGCCCCGTCAACCACCTGCACAAAAACCTCCCCTCTTCCTCATTTGAATTTTGAACCTCCATTTGACCAAGTTTGGCCCCATTTTCTTGTACCCTGGACCGGAGAAGGTGACAACTTCTCCTCCAGTCGGATTTTGCGATGCTAGGCGAGGTCGGCGGCGCGTTCCACAACCTACGACAATCAGCCATAGAGGTACTATCTCCTGGCTTTGCCAGTGAGGTAAACCTTTATTTTTCTTGCTTTTCTTAGTGTAGGTTAGTTCTAGGATCCATACCTTCTCTTCATGTTGCCTGATACCCAACCGTTCATCTCCGCCACCACCTCGCCGGCTCCGGTGAGCTCCTTTTTCACTTTCCCAGCCCATTCCGCCTCGCTACAGGGTCGAGGCAATTTTCCCTCGACCCCTTCACTCTTTTTTGCAGGTTAAAGGACATCAGATTCTGCTGGAGCTCATTTTGAACGTTCTTCGAGGTACCTGGAGCCTGCCAGCCCCGTCGACCTCGCGCGCTCCCTTTGGGTCACATCGGAGCTTTCTGGAGTCGCCAGCACGTAGAGGACCTCATCGGGAAGCCTTTTGGCCATTTCGGAGACCTTCTGATCGCCGGAGGATGGAGACTGGGCTCGGAGAAGCTCGCCTCGTCGGGGCTGTCTCCCAGTTCTTCCTCCGCCCTTCGCTGCCTTTGGATCTGGTCGGATCTTCTAGACGTCACAGTTGCCGTTGTATCTCAGCCACCCGGTACCGTTCGATCATCCTGCCGGATCTAATCGTGGCCGTCACCATCGAAGCGTCATCGGTCGTCCGTTGCTTGATACGTGGATAAGTGGTTTCGGCCACTCCGTCGGATCGCGCTTGGAGGGGTATTTTGCGTCGACATCCCTCCTCCTTTTTGTATTTAATATTAGTACTTAATCTTTCCTCTACCGTGTAATTATTTTGGAGCTTTTGCATTCAGTCCCCTGAACTTTGCATATTTATACTTTAGTCCTGGCCACGTCACCTCACGTGACGCTTCACGTGAGGGGACATTTTGCGGCCAAACCCTCGCTTGTTTTATCATTTCTATTAAATCCTGAAACATTTTTATGTCGTTACAATATTTTTGGACATTTTGCAATCAAGCCCCCATTTTTTTGATAATTGCAATCAGGTCCTCGCTAGGCTCACGTGCTGGTCACGTGATCTTTGGCGAATTTGCAGGGAAGGCTCTGTGAGTTTGTTTATTTATGATTGGTCCTTAAATATTTTTATTATGTTATAAATTTCTGTGAAAATTACACTCAGGTCCCTACAATTTCTGATATTTACAAAAATACCCCTGCTAGGAGTGTATTTTCTCTTTGCTTATAGTATTTATTTCGTGCATCTATAAAATTTGAAAAAATCCAAAAAAATATCTTAGCCTCCTGTTGCATTGCACATTCACGCCATAATTTTTATTCTGCCTTTTGGACCTTTTTAATATTTATAAAAAAAAATCAAAAACATGTATTTTTGACCCTTTTTGCATTAGAAAATATATAAAAATTATAAAAACCCTTTGAAAAATTTCCAAAAAAATATGTTTTTTGCATTTTGGTATTTTAGATCTTTTGACCAAAAATCACTAAAAAATATAAAATAAAACTCAAAAAATACAAAAACTCTAAAAATCTCTGTAAAAATATATAAAATCTAGAAAAAATAATAAAACTATAATTTCTATTTCTAATTTTTTTGTATTATTATCTTTATATTAGAATTACTTTGGGGAATTTTTGACCCTGTTTGATATTTTTCATCCCCATTTTTATTTCGTATATTTACTTTATTCCCTGTTTTGAGCATTTTTGACTTTAAAAATACCAAAAAATAGCTAAAATACAGAAAAATAAAAAAAAACATCAGAAAAATATAAAAAGTATAAAAAGATTTTATTTCATGTATTTTGCTTATTTTTACCTATTTTTATATCTACATTATCTCTCTTACCTATATTGTATATATATATATATCTTATTTTATAATTTAAAAGAAAAAGAAAATGCAAAAAATATAAAATATAAAAAGAAAATACAAAATTAGAAAATTAAAAATCAAAATATAAAAATATATAAAATTAAAATCAAATAGAAAATATAAATTAAAAATCCATAAAAATTAGCACATATAAATAAATACATCACATTCATTTTTTTGCATTAATTTACCCCAATCTACATGCATGTTCCCTGTGTTCGACACTCTACACATACTTGCACAGTTGCACCTATACACATCTTTGTCATAGAGTTATAATAAATTTTAACTCTGCATCGCTTTTCATTGTTTGATCTCTGTTGTGGGTTAATTGTTGTTTTAATCCGGATTTCGTGCGGTCGATTTGACGACTGTGTTCCCGCCTTGTGTGGAACACAAGACCACTCGATTTTTTGGTTAATCAAATGGTGCCATTGCCGAAGAGCAACATTGTTTAGATTAGGATTCATTTTATTTATTTGATATAATTGTTTGAGTTGTCTAACCTCCTCTTGTTGATTTAGTGCGAGGTACCGTGGATCGAGGGAGGTGCTCTGTTTTAGGCGCCTGTGCGCCCACGTGACGTCGGCTTCTGCTTTCCTAGCACCGAAGGAGACATAGAGTGATTTTTGAAGATCGAGCTCCATTTTTATTTTCTGTATTTATTTGTGTAATTTAAGTGAGAGAGAGAGACCATTATTAGTTTTAATAATACATGTACTCTGGACTCTAGACTTTCGGGCCCAACTTCCAAGTATTTGTTCACTTGGGGTCTCACCACGGTGTTTCACGGTTTTCTTCGCATTTTTTTCATTTGTTTCTCGGTTTTGGTTTTCTTTCTTTTGTGTGATTGATCCTTAGTTGTAGGAACTACTTGTCGTTAGCATTAGGTCCAAACACCTAATAATCTTTGCATGCTCCTATAGAAAACGTTTGGATCTAGCCAAATTTTGAAAATCGTGCTTTACGCTAATAGTAGTTTCTCACACTAGGACGATTTCATCGGTTTGCATCTGCATATAGTTTAGGTTTAAATTCCGTTGAGCATCCCTGCATGTAGAGTGCTGGAGGCAAGATGAGCATTTACGCTTTAGCATTCATCATCATTTGCTGCTTGTATTATTTTCCCGCCTCTCTACCTCTGATTTCGATCATCTAGGTGCTTAAAAGAATTGATTCATCGTTAGGCTCGTGCATTCTCATTAAAAATACAAAAAAGTGATAATCAATAAAATTGGGACTGTTAACATTAATTGACCCTAAAATCAACCAAAAAGAAAATACTTGTCTTGGGGCTAGTAATCCCCTCATTGTCTTTGCTTTTACTTGCTTGCGCACACACACCAAGGATTAGTACCAAAATACCATTTAACCCCTAAGTGTTTGCGCAACTTTTGGACTTCTCACCTAACTCTAAAATAAACAAGATAAAAAGACCGTATTTTTGCGATCTTCACCGAGTTGAGTAGGTGAATTGAGGGTTTGTATTGTGTGAGTTGTTTGTGATTGTTTGTGTGAATTCTAGATCGCCTCTACGCATTTGTGCCTTCTTCTTCACTCTCTTGATTTGACCTTCGCGCTCTCCCGAATCATTTTCCTTTTGTTTCGAGATATCCGACTGGAGCGTATTTTATCCGAACTTTGCGAATCCCTCATACCCTCCAGCCGATCCACCTCTCTTTTATCAGGAGGATCCTTCTCCCATTTTTCTTATTTTTGTACATACCCACCTCAGACGCAGATTCAGACCTCGTATTTTTATCCACATCTACCCTCAGATTTCCCACCTCCACATTCTAATTCACATCCACCTAAGACTGATCTATTGGAGTCACGTTTCATGATTTCCACGATTGAGACCTTGAACCAAATGATGGAGCAAATGAATTCGAGTGTCGATGATCTTACTAGTTTGAATAAGAACCAGAATGCCGCTCCATTATTTGAGAATATAGATTCACTTGAGGACGATCATGAGAGCTTGCAATCACCCAAAATACAAAAAATGACAAAATTTTAAAAATCCAAAAAGAATTAGGGAGACCTTTGGTTGATTCAGACAATGAGGAGAGTGCTCATCTGCCAAACCCTTCACCCACACATTCACTCACACCCTGTCCCTTATCTGACTCCGAGGATACCACTGTACAGACTGCTCTTGGCATTCCTCGTGTATATGCTGATTCTGACTTCCTCCCTTGTATGGAGGAGGTCCAAAAATTAAAAAATTTATTGACTGAACCCGAAATGGTGGACACCATTCATGAGATCATTTGTTCCCCACTTCAGCAGGCCATGACCCAATTATCTGCTCCTTATTATAAGAAGAGAAAGCGGAGGAGAAGATCTTAGCGTCACATTCTTACTGTGGCCACTGCCCACGCCATTGCCCATTGTCCATTTTCTAGGAAAAGGAACACTATCACACCTCTTGTGTATTGCACCATCTCTGACCATTTATGTGATAACACTCTCCTCGATGGCAGCGCATCAATTAATATCATACCCTTCTCGTTGGTACAGTCTATTCATCTTGGGTCTATCAAGAAAACCAAGATGATAATACAAATTGCTGATGGATCAATAAAGAGGCTGGAGGGTATTCTTGGGAATGTCGTCATTTTGATTCAGGGCATGAGCTTCACGACAGACTTTGTTGTCTTGCCCATGGAGACCTCTACCCATGTGGAGTGTCCTCTAATCATCCTGGGACGACCCTTTCTCTCCTTTGCGAGAGACGTTATTGTTTATGGATCAGGAGAGATTCACTTCCGTTCTGATGTCGAGAGCGATGTTTTGATCACCACACCTACTACGGACTAGAGACCCGCATCCCATGAGAGTGTGCCTGTGTTAGCTGACCTCAAGGACCATGACCTTGATGAGACTATCAGAGACTTCTATTGCATGTTGGGCTCCACTGAGACCCGAGAATTCCTCCCCATGGAGGAAGATTCGGAAAGCATGGACCTCGGAGTTCCTTCTTCTGGGACTTGGCGATGTATTGATGACATCCGCGGGATTTACACGATCGATACCATTGAGCGGAGAGCAGATTCAGAGACTAGACATGACTTGACTTCTTTCACTGATGAGTCCGCTCTTGTTCACTTAGATATTGATGAGTCAAAGTCTGAATTTGATCTTGTTGCTTTTATTCAGGAATTCGAGCCTTTTGATGAAAAAGATGACTCGGTTGAGATTCTTGAGGACAAACATAGTTCGACTACTTCCACCGATGAGTTCATTCCTTTTAGTTTTGACCTAGATGAGACCTCACAGGATGACTCTAATCATACTTCTTCCGATGATGATGAGTTTGTCCCATTTCACTTCTATATCAGCGAGACACCCAAGGCTGGACTTAGCCGTACTTCTTCCACTCACTTGTTTGTGCCTTCTCACCCTAGGACCACCGAGGAACTTCACCGTGTCGACCCTGACTGGTTTGTGTCATCTGAGGACCCCGATGTCGACCTATACCATATCAGATCTATTCATCAGCAGTCTCGCAAGAAGGTTTTCTTTCTACCTTCTTGATCTTTGTATACCCATCTCTATTGCATATCCCCTCTCGTTGATTTCTGTCTCTCCACTGTTTCGCCCATCCACCCATTCTCGTGTTTGCCTTATTTAGGACATACTTTGTCCTAAGTATAGGGGGGTGGATGAGCCGAGTGTTCACTCGTCGTTCCATTTGATTACTCATGTTTTTTCCTACCCTAAGTATAGGGGGAGTGGTGTGTACATCTGCTTCTATCTTCTTCCATCTTATTTTCTCTTTTGTTCTTTTCTTCTTTTCCTTTTCTATTTTCTTTTTCTACAGAAATGGTGTCGCCCCTTATTATTAGTCTTCTATACTTAGGACGTACTTTGTCCTAGGTATAGGGAGGGTGTACATCCCGAGTTGTTTCAATCTTTGATCCTCTCCATTGTCTCCTCTTCTTGTCTATACTTTGGGATATCTTACCTTAAGTATAGGGGGAGACAGTCCAAGTACGATCCGTTCATTCCCACCCTTGACCCTCCCTACTTTGTGTACAATCTACTTGCTTAGGATTATTTGATCCTAGGTATAGGGGGGATGGTCAACTTCTCATTCATTCGTTGCTTCATTCATTTATTCTTTAGACTTGTCTAAACTCTGTATGAGTTATGTCTTCTCTTTTTCCCTCTGATCGATGAGGACATAGCTCAAGTTACATATAGGGGGGCCGTATATACTGCGTATATACGGTCGTATATACTACGTATATACTTTAGCCATAACTCGTACTTTTGTATTTTTCTTAATAACAATGGCTATTCATACCTACTAAAAATCATTAAAAACATTTAATAAAAATATATTATTCCTCAATTTCTTTTTGTATTTACTGATTATTAAATCAGGTGAAAATGTTTTTTGCAAAATGTTTGAAAAATAGTTTGAAAATCTTTTTGTAAAATCTTTTGAAAACTATTTGGAAAACATTTTGTTCAATATTTTCAAACATTGTAAAAATTGTTTTGTTTTGAAAAATTTCTTTTATTTGTGTGAAATAAAATATTTGAAACATAATTTATAAATGGTTTGAAAATGGTTGCAAAAATATTTTGAAAAATCTATATATACTATTTGAAAAACCTTTGCAAAATGATTTTCAAATGTGTGTACATATTTGTAAAAAGTATTTTGAACTATAGCTTTCAAAAAATTGTTTGAAAAACCTTTGTCAAATAAGTTTGAGGAATATATACATCACACCAAAATTCATTCTATATATACTTATAAAATCGACTACTTACCCCTTATAAATTCTTAAAATCCAATTCTTGTAAATATAAGATTCCTCCCTGTGTAAATACTTTTACCTATTTTTAACCAAAACTCTTTTCTTTTGAAAAAGCCCAAAAACATTTGCAAAACTAAAAATCACAAAAACATTTGCAAAATTAAAATACATAAAATGCATATGCATCATCATCCTTTTTAAAAAATCTATAAAAAGTTCAAAATCTTTGAAAAATTACATCACAAAAATATTTTCTGCATTTGCATGGCATTAGCATTTTTCGGATTGAGTTTGATAGTTGAACAAGTCTAAGTAAAATCCGTAGATTGGAGCTTGGTTGGGCCATAAAATCTACCTAATAACAGGAACCTTATAGGAGCTGGAATTGAGGTACTTCAGGTCTAGTTGACTTAATTCTTTGAGAATTGTGAGACTTGGTTCAATGTATTCTTGATTGCCTAAGTAGAGTATTTCGGAGCACACGCACAACTCTTGTTGATAATGACCTAACTTGGACACCTTCACCTTTCACTTGGCTCAACTCAGTTGGAGTGGTGAGGGGGTTAGATTTACTGGTGTAAGACACACACAAGTGGAAACATTTGTCCTCCTCTAGGGAGGGAAGTGCACCCCAACCCGTCCAGTGATGACGAATTCTAAAGACAGGAGAGTGTGGGTTGCGATAAAGCTTCAAAAGAGGGATAGTCTACCGACTCAAGAGGAAAAAATCCTTATGTAAATGTTGCTGTGAATAATATTCCAAAAAAAGCAAAAACTCCAAAAAAGTGGACAGGCCTGTACAAAAATAAAACGCCTGGTGGAGTGTACATATTCGTATAGTCAATAAGCACACTTGAGCTTCAAAGTCAAATCATGTGAGCCAGCAGCTGGACGACTTGACTACACTGGTCTTGCATCATAGGATAGATAGATACACTGGCTACCGTCCATTCTTCTCTCCACCCCCTCCTCTTGAACTGGTTGTCACTTGAACTTAGAAGGGAATACCCCGCTCCTCGAGGAAGGAGATATTGGATTGGGGAATCATTGAGTTGTCATACTGGAGAAGTCAGTCTCTTTATCATTCTAGTCGGGGAGAGCTACTATCACTTACACTATACGAGTCCGATTTATAGTCGTAAGGGTTTGCATATGAGTTTAAGTATTCTGACCTGGCTATTGAGGGGACTTGAGAAGAGTTTTGGGATTCTCGAAGTCTGTTGGATTTCAAATACAATTCCCATTAAGTTTCCGCCTGCAATAAAATTCCAAAGGTCCGACTTAAGCTCCAAACTTTGATTTTGTGAAGACGAGTTTGATAATTAAACTTAATCCGTTTTCTTCTTTTTCTTTTCTTTGTTTTTTTTTCTTTTTTGCACTTATTGCATAAGTGTTTGCTAGGGACTAGCAAAGGCAAGTATAGGGGGATGATGAATCTCCATTTCATCATCTTTATTCTATCATTTTGGCCTTAAAAACCCTAGTAAATGCATGTAAATAGGCTTAATTCGTGCATTTTATCATTCATGCATATTTGTGTAAATATTGTACAAAACACTATTTTTAATGCAAAAATTGTAGAATAAAGAAAAGAAAAAAGAATAAAATATTGAAAATATTTTATGATCCAAAACCTTGAGACCTAGGCATCTCGATGACTAGGTCAACAAGGAATAAAGTAGGGGAGATAAGGGTCAAAAACCAATAAAAATGCCTTTTATTTAATTCATTTTCATTTATTTTTTGGACCTATTTTTAGTTCCACTTTCTATAATTCAAATAAAGAAACTTTATACATGAAAGTTGTAGATAATTAAATATAGAAAAATATAAAATTTATTTCACATAAAAATAATGTACAGATAAAAAGTTATGATCCGAATAAGAATCCAAAATCCTAATTTCCCAGACCTGTATCTCTCAAAAAAAACTTGAAACTATCAAAATAATCTTTAATTGTATATAACTTTTAATAACTATTTAATGAAGGTAGTTTCATATTTTTTGGAGTTACGATTTGAAAGTTAGGTTTTGGACCCCTATTGTATACTTGTACTGATTAAAATATTCATTTTATTTATTATTCATTATTTTTGTAATTTTATATTTTTATAATTTTTTAAATATATTGTTTATAACATATTTACATATTAAAATTAGAATAAAAACATCAAAAAAACTAAAATATAAAATATTTGTATAAAAGACATAGGTAAAATTTACCAATGAGTATACCTATATAGATTATACATCTATTTATTTAATTATACACATCACATCAGAAAAATAAAATAAAAATATATAAGTGTATAAAACTAATTTATAGATATATGAAATAATAAAAAAATTAATAAAATTAAAATATAAAATAAAAATAAAACATTAAAATATATAGATAAATGTACCTATATATCGCCCCAAAAAGGTAACTTATAATTCCCGAAGTCGAAAAAATAAATAAAAATCATAATAAAATAATTCAAAAATAATAAATACTTTTTATTTAATAATCTAAAATTAATAAAATCATTTATTATTTTTATTTGATTTTGCAAATCTTTTTTTCCAGGATTTTTCCTGGTTGGTCCATGTGGACCAACCAGGAGGGCCCGAGAGTTGACCGCAGGTCAACTCTCTGGCCCGACTCCTGCTGCGTGTCAGACCTTGGTTTCTACCCGTCTTTGCAGATTTTTCGAGGCCACGTCTTGCATTATTTGATATCGCGCTCTTCTTGACTTTCATTCCTCGATGAACTCCCTTTCACGCCCAAGTATTGCTTCGGGGATTGGATCCATGATGCGCTCAATATTCTTCGATCTTTGAGCCCCGTCAACCACCTATACAAAAACCTCCCCTCTTCCTCATTTGAATTTTGAACCTCCATTTGACCAAGTTTGGCCCCATTTTCTTGTGCCCTAGACCGGAGAAGGTGACAGCTTCTCCTCCGTCCGGATTTCGCGGCGGTAGGTGAGGTCGTCGACGCGTTCCACCACCTCCGGCCATCGACCATCGAGGTACTATCTCCTGGCTTCGTCGGTGAGGTAAACCTCTATTTTCTTGCTTTTCCTAGTGTAGGTTTGTTCTAGGATCCATTCCCGCTCTTCTTTTCACCTGATACCCAACCGTTCACCTCCGCCGCCACCTCATCGGAGCTTGCTCCGGCGAGCTCCTTTTTCGCTTTCCCAGCCCATTTCACCCCGCTGCGAGGTCGAGGCAATTTTCCCTCGACCCTTCACTCTTTTTTGCAGGTCAAAGGACATCAGATTCTGCTGGAGCTTATTTTGAACGTTCACCGAGGTACCTGGAGCTCGCCAGCCCTGCCGGCCTTGCGCGTGCCCTTCGGGTCACGCCGGATCTTTCTGGAGCCGCCAGCACATAGAGGACCTCCTCGAGAAGCCTTCAGGCCATTTTGGAGCCTTTTTGATCGTCGGAGACAGAGATCAAGCTCGGAGAAGCTCGCCTCACCGGGGTTCTCTCCCAGTTCTTCCTCCGCCCCAGCTGTCGTTGGATCTGGCTGGATCTTCCAGACGTCACAGCTGCTATTGGATCTTAGCCACCCGGTACCGTTCGATCATCATGCCAGATCTAATCGTGGCCGTCACCATCGAAGCGTCATCGGCCGTCCATTACTTGACATGTGGATAAGTGGTTTCGGCCACACCATCGGATTGCGCCTTGGAGGGGCATTTTGCGTCGACACCATCGGATTGCGTTTTGTTATTTCTATTAAGTATTGAAACATATTTATGCCATTATAATATGTTTGGATATTTTGCAATCAAGCCCCCTGATTATTTATAATTGCAATCAGGTCCTCGCCAAGCTCACGTACCGGTCACGTGATCTTTGGCGAATTTATAGGGAAGGCCCTGGGAGTTTGGTTATTAATGATTGGTCCCTAGATATTTTTATTACGTTATAAATTTCTGTGAAAATTACACTCAGGCCCCTACAGTTTCTAATATTTACAAAAATACCCCTACTAGGAGTGTATTCTTTCTTTACTTATAGTATTTATTTCGTGCATCTATACAATTCGAAAAAATCCCAAAAAAATATCATAGCTTCATATTGCATTGCACATTACGACATAATTTTTATTTTGCATTTTAGACTTTTTAATATTTATAAAAAATAAAAAACATGCATTTTTATCCCTGTTTGCATTAGAAAATCTATAAAAATTATAAAACCCTTTGAAAAATTTCCAAAAAAATTATATTTTGTGCATTTTGGTATTTTAGACCTCCAGACCAAAATCACTAAAAACATAAAAGAAAACTCAAAAAATACAAAAACTCTAAAAATCTCCATAAAAATATATAAAATCCAGAAAAAATCACAAAATATAATTTCTATTTCTGAATTTTCTTTGTATTATTATCTTTATATTAAAATTACTTTGGGGAATTTTTAACCATGTTTGATATTTTTCATCCTCATTTTAATTCCATATATTTATTTTATTCCCTATTTGGAGTATTTTTGACTTTAAAAATACCTAAAAAATAGCAAAAATACAAAAAAATCACAAAAACATCAGAAAAATATAAAAAGTACAAAAAGATTTTATTTCATGTATTTTGCTTATTTTTATCTATTTTTATATGTACATTATCTCTCTTACCTATATTGTATATATCTTCTTTTATAATTTAAAAGAAAAAGAAAATACAAAAAATATAAAAAGAAAATACAAAATCAGAAAATTAAAAATCAAAATATAAAAATATAAAATCAAAAATCAAATAAAAAAATATAAATTAAAAACCTACAAAAAATAGCACATATAGACAAATACATCACATTCATTTTTTAGCATTAATTTGCCCCGATCTACCTGCTTGTTCCCTTTGTTCGACACTCTACACATACTTGCACCTATACACATATTTGTTGTAGTGTTATAATAAATTTTAACTCCGCATCGTTTTTCATTATTTGATCTTTGTTGTGGGTTAATTGTTGTTTTAATCCGGATCTTGTGCGGTCGATTCGATGACTGTGTTCCCGCCTTGTGTGGAACACAAGACCGCTTGATTTTTGGGTTATTCAACTGGCGGGCCATGAAACAGGTGGAGCACGGTGAAAGGGTTCACCGGAGAAGGGCTCCGGCAAACTACGAAATCGGTTTCTATGCTAAGTCAAGCAACAAAATCATAAAGGAAATGCGCTAACTAAAATCTAAAGCTTAAATCTACCTATAAAACGATAAAAGAGTACCTCGACTGGTCAAAGCCAGGAGATGGACCTCATGGCGGTGAAGCTCGTCGGAGATGTTAAAGATCACCTCAAATCCTCTCCTCGATCCAACCAAAAGCACGATGAGGAAGCTGTCACCTTCCTCAAGCCATTGAGCACAAAAGGAGGGTGAGAAATTGACCAAATGGACTCAAAAAATGGGAGGAAGGCGACATGAGTCTTATGTACATGCAAAGAAGGGCCCGAGGGGAGGAATCGACGAAGATCAAGGATCTTGGCCCTATGGTCAAACATTAAGAAGGAAGGGCAACTCCTCGATCGACGTATCGAGGGGGAAAATCGAGAAGGAGAGGGGGGCGTCAGATCTGACAAAGGCTAGGGCTAGGTTAGCTAGTTGTCCGAGCTTATTTATTACAAAGTTACTTTTTAGAAGTATATTTATAGGTATATTCATCTGTGTTTTGCATATTTTATTTTTATTTTATATGTTTGATTTTATTATTTTATTCTCTTATTTATAAAATTATAACTAATTTTTATATGCATAAATATATTTTTGTTGTTTTTTTCTGATATATTATATACACTTGAATAAATAAGGGTATTATTTATATATGTATAAGTATAGGTATTTCATCTATGTATTTTAGTATACTTATTTTATTTTAATATTTTATTTAGGGTTTTTATTGTGTTTAAATATGTACATATACTACAAATAATATTCACAAAATTATAAAATAATAGGAAAAAATGATTATTTTATAAGGGTATATTGTACAATAAGGGTTCAAAATCCTAACTTTCACATCTTAACACCAAAAAAATATGAAACCATCTTCATAAAATAGCTTATTAATAGTTATATACAATTGAAGGTGATTTTGAAATATTTTGAGTATTTATTTAGGAGATATGAGTATGGGAAGTTGGGATTTTGGCTTTTTATTTAGATACATAATCATTTAAAGGATTATGTGGCTGAGGTGCAAATATTAATTTGCTAAAATTGATGCTCGGATATTTTTTTAAATCATCACAGTTTATGCAGTGGAAATTGATTTTGATGAAAGAATTGAACATGCTTTTTGGGAGGAAATTAGTTTAGATGTAAGGATTGAATGAGACTTTTGATAAGACTATGAAAGGAATCCCACAAAGAGAGATGATTTACCTAGGTAGAGATCTTAATGGACATGTGGGAAATGATGCTTCAAGGTATGCTAGTGCTCATGGAGGTCATTTTGGATTTTGTAACGACTTATGATCTTTTCATAGCAAACACTCTCTTCAAGAAGAGAGAGGTGCATTTAATTATTTATAAGAGTGTCCCAACTAGAACATAGATAGATTACTTTGTGTTGAGGAGAAGAGATCGATTGTGTTGCAAAGACTACAAAGTAATCGTAGGAGAGAGTTTGGCCACCCAACATCGCTCGTTAGTCATGGATGTGCAAATAAAAGGGCTCATAAAGAAAATAAGGGATTCCAAGAACACTAGAATTAGATGGTGGAATCTTCAACTGAATTAATTAAGCTTCAGGGATAAGGTTTAGAAGGCCTATCTTGGGATTATAACAGAAGTGCAAACGAAATGTGGGAGGCAGAAACATCTTGTATCTGAAGGGTAAGCAAAGAGATGCTATGAGAGTCAAAGTAACGAGCTCCAGGCCAAAAGGAGGCTTGATGGTAGAGTGGAGGAGTGCAAGAGAAGCTCAAAATAAAAAGGAGCATGCTTTAAAGCTATGTGTAAGGATAAAACAAGGAAAAATGTCACAAACTAGAAAGTAACGAAGAAGGAAGCAAACAAGGTTGTAAGCGAAGCTAAGTCCATAGCTTATGAAGTTCTGTACAAAAATCTTGACTCTAAGGAGGAGCAGAAGGATATATTCAGATTGGCCAAAGCAAGAGAAAGACTGACCAAAGACCTTTCTCAAGATAGATGTATTAAGGATGAGGAAGGTCACGCGCATGCTACTCAGAAGGATATATAGACTAGATGGAAGCAATATTTCCATAAGCTTTTCATTGGGGAAGGAAATAGAAAGATCACTTTGGGAGATCTAGCTAGTAGTGAAAGTTACTTTAATCATGCAAGCTATAGACGAATACAAAGAAAGGAAGTAGAGGAGGCTTTGAAGTTATGACACATGGGAAAGGTATAGGACATGATGACATTCCTATAGAAGTATGGAAAGTTTTAAGTGAGCGTGGTTTGATTTGTCTTACAAATTTATTAAATGTTATTTAGCGAAGCAAGAAAATGTTTGAAGATTAGAGGAGAAGCATCGTGGTGCCTCTTTATAAGAACAAAGGAGACATTCAAAATTGTGTGAATTACAGAGGTATAAAGATGATGAGTCACACTATAAAAATTTGGGAACGTGTGATGGAAAGAAGGTTGAGGCAAATTTGCAAAGTAAAAGAAAACTAATTCGGATACATGCTAGGTCGCTAAACTATTGAAGACATCCACTTACTCAAACGAATTGGGTAGAACGCTTACCTTCTAAATCCACCGGAAAATGTCCAGACGTTACCAATTTTCAATGTTTCTGATCTCTTCCTATACCATGGAGATAAACAGCTTGGCAAAACCCTACTAATTGATCCTGTCAAATCTTTGGTTTCACACTAACTACCCGTTAAGACCAATGCATATCAGATAACCTATATTACATATGACTACTAGACAACGTCTCCTTGGAGCTACTTAGTCGAGTGTAAGGGATGTCATCTGACATATTACATATGGAATAATGAGGATGGACTTTGAAAAGTCCATCTTGATTTATTATAGAAACATTGTGAGGTCATCTTGATGCAATGAGATTCTTCTCAATAGGAGGGAGCTGATGCAACATAGGAGCTTCACAAAATTTATTTCATTTATTCCAAGTTAGTTATTACTATTATGAGTCAATTTATTATATAAATAGTATAATTATATGAATATGTAAAAGTTTAATTATAAAAAAACCTTATTAAACATATTTTCTTTATTTTAAAGTTCTAATTTTGTGATTTATTTTGATCCAAACAATTTAATAATCGCTTCCCCCCACCACTTATCTCTCTTCGTTCCCTCTCTTTCTCTCTCTTCCCCTTTCGAGCGATTTTCCCAAATAGGCATAAGGATACCAACAGTGATCGATCAAGGCATGGTAGTGCGATAACATCATCACCCTCATAATTAAATTTATTATTACATTCGCTACTTGATCCATTCTAACATTATATAGGATACGTCTAGATTACAATAAAATCACACTACACCCAAGGCCTTGATCGTACTCGCTCCCCTCGTAGTACCCTAAGACGTGTGTATTTCAATGCAATTGTATAATGTAAGTCTGCTATCTTGGCGTGCAGGTATTCTTACTCATCATATATTTCTGTATACGGAGAAGTCTCGCTCTGTGAGCTCTCATGTCGATGAGTATTCTGTGAATCAAGAGTCTATCAACTGGACCGACTGATTCAACGATCGCTCCTCCTCTGAGGGGTACTCTGTAGGAGCATCAGATAGTCTGTTTAGGTCAGTGATGAATCTCAGATTCATTACTCTAAAACTGATTAATTCAGCTCAAATCCCTCAAAATCATTAGCATTTCTTCATTTATTCTACATAATTAGCATTCATGCATGTGTTAATAAGAATTGCATTTTATCAATTATTTTCGCACAAAATAAGAAGCCAAAAATCCCATCCAAATTGACATGTAAATAGCCTAACTTCCCCGATTTTTAACAAATTCATGCTAACTCCAATTGACCCAAAACTACTTCCACTATGTAAATATCACTAACAAAAATAAATAAAAAATACAAAAAAAATCACTAACCCAAATAAGTGGACCAAAAATCCAAACCCTAGATCTAGTATTTCCGAAGTAAACCTTCATATCTTCCCCATCCAATGTCCGATTTGATCCTACTCACTTTTTAACTAATTTACATTCAATTACCTTCAAAACAAGACCAAGTTCAAGTGAATCGGAGGTCATATGTGAAAGTTGGGTTTTGGGCCTTGATGAATCCGTGATTCATCACTCTAAAAGTTGAAAATAGAGCTTTGTTCCCGAGTAATTAGATGCATATTTCCCCTTATCTTGCATAATTAGCATTCATGCATGCATTGATAATATCTGCATTTTAGCATTCATATTGCATTAAATAAGAACCCAAATTCACTTGTAAATATTCACCTGTATATTAGATAAAATACCTTGCTTGTATATATTTTATATTAACTCTAAATCTAACTCTATTGTGTATATATTACTAACACTAATTAAAGAAAAATACCAAAAAATACTAACTTGTAAAATTCCTCAATAAAACCCTAAACCCAGTTGGAGACCTTAGACCTTAGAATGCACATATCTCTCTCTTACAACTCCGAATTAGGTCTACTCACTTTTAAAATAATATACATTCAGAGACCTTCGAAACAAGACCAATTTCATTAAAATCGGAGCTCGTATGCAAAACTTGGGTTTTGGGCCCCTTTTGTATATTGTACATATTGACCGTTTTACTCCCTGTATTTTATCCTTTTATTTTCTTCATTATTAAAAATCCAAAAAAATTGATTAAGTTGTAAATATTCCTTTCATATTTTTTCTAACTTTATTTTGATTTTTCTCTCTTTTAAAAATGACAAAAAAATTACAAAAGATAAAATGTGGTATTTTATATCTATAAGGTACCACCCAAAAATTCTTTTTTTACAGATGACTTCCTTTGATTTCCGGCCCTTCACGAAAGTTGTAGATCTCATCGAGATGAGCAACTTTCGTGTTGACCACTTATTGATTTAATCCCTTTTGTTATTTCTTTTTTTTACATTTAATTTTTGAATTTTCTAGGAGCGACATGTGGCTGATCCTGGAGCTGCCACATGTCACCCCAATTTTTTATTTTTGGATTTATTTTTTATTTTTATTTTCGGATTTCATTATTTTACTTATTATTATTTTAATTATTGTTATTTTTAGTAGCCTACTTATTTTACTTATATTATATTATTATAATTTATTCCCCTTTTACCTCTTCTTTTCTTACTCCCCACTCCAAGTCACCACTCCCTCTACCATCCCTCCATCTTCTCTACTCCTTCTCCAACTTTCCTTTCCTCCTCTTTATATTCATCTCCCCTCCTCCATTGTTCTTCATCCACCGTTCTACGAGTGAGATAGGTTCTAGGTCCGTCAAAGCCGTGAGGTGACAGCTCCTTCTTCGACGTCGAGCGACGACAAGCCGAAGGCGAGATCCGAGGTGGAGAGATCGACCTTGTCGCAGCCGCATCCAAGCTGCATAGCTTCTCCGAATTTTTGCCGAGTCAGATCGAGGCCACGACGGAAGCCGCATACCATGGCTCCACTTTCGGCAATCCATAGGTAAGTATTCTTTATCTTCACTTTGTCAAATTTTTATCTAACACTATTTGTTTATCTTGTTCATCACAACAAAAAAAACCACATCACCATCCTCATTTCATTTCATCCATCACTTTCAATCACCATCACCACCATTATCATTATCACATTTCCATTTCATGTTTATAAAGAAAAGCACAGAAAATTACAAAAGAAAAAAATTAAAAATAGAAGCAGGAGGAGCAGTTGCTGCCGTCCCCCTGCCTCCACGCGTGTAGCCGCCAAGCTCCAGGCCGTCGGTGGCCTCGCACCGCCAGCAAGCCGCCAGGCCACAAGCGGCCCCCCGGCCGTCATCCCCCGACCGTTCACTTCAGCCGCAGGCTGCCAACCACCCTCCTCCTCCAACGGGCGGCGCCTCACCCCCGACTGTGCCGCCCTTCGCCCCCCGTTGACCGTGCACCGCCCACCGTCCACAGCGCTGCCTCAGCCCCGCCATCCTCGCCTGGACGCCCCGCCTCCAGCCAAGCGCCACACCCCCCTTCGCGCGGTGCCTCCAACCTTACCGGTCGCCTCCGCGATCGACCTCGTCAGGCCGCCGCTTTGCCAGCGGGCGTGCAAACCCGCTCCGACCACCTGCGCCCGTGCCCTCCATCGCTCCAGGCCGTAGCCCCGCGCAACCGTGCAGGTGCCGCTGCCCTTGCCACGTTATCCGACCGCGCCAACAGCCCTCCAGCAGCGGCACCAACGGTATGCCGCCCTCCTCTCACGCCGCCGCCAACCACCTGCCGACCCACGCGCCTACGCAGCGCGGCTCGCGCGACCAGCTGCGTGCTCCAGCGCCAGGCCCAGAGCACCCATGCTGCCCGCACACCTCCTCCAACGAGCCGCCATAGCGCCCCGCGTCGCCGCCCCTACACCGCCATCCGCGCCCTGCAAGGCCCGCCGCCCACATTTCTTGGATGCCCTAGCTTGGGAAACCAACGAAGGTGCCTTAGGTCTATTTTATTTCATTTATTGTTTTGGACAATTGCATTGTTATCCCATCATGTTTCTTTATTTGCAAAAGTGTCCTTAGGCACAGTTTGATTAGATTTATTTTAATTTATGTATTGCACAAACACCCCTGTCTTTGAGCGTCAATTTGGACCTCAAAATAGCATCGTTTTATTCAATTAAAAATAGCATGTTGTAGAGCACATAATTCTTTATCTTGTGGCTATTTATTTGATTTTTTGTGAGCATTAAATATTTTATTATAAATTAGAGATTAAAAATCAGTGATATTTTGCCCAATTATGCTCTGAAATTCGAACGTAGTCATTTATTGCTCCAAAAATTGTGAAAAAATGTGAATGATGTATTTCAGTGTGCTTTAATTATAGTCCAAATTTCGTCCAAATTGGAATTGTCTTGTGCATAAAATAATATATAGAGTGATTTCTGTAAATGATTTTTAATTAATTCCATGAATAATATTTTTAGTAATTTCAAATCTCTTGGATTCCTTATTAAAATATCTATTTGTGATAAATCAATCTTTGGATAATTTAACTTCGTGGATTTAGTAGGAATTAAATACCCACAATCACTCTATTTTCAGTAAACAATTCATAAAAAAATAAAAAAGTATCAGAAAATTTCAAAAATATTAGTGTAGCTTTATTTCATCATGTGTATCTTCCAATAAATTTTTCATAATTTTTACAAATCATTTGCACGAAAAATTGCATAAAACCCCCAAGAAAGTTTGTATTTCTCATTTGTGCATTTTAAATCCAAAAATTCCAAAAAAAATCCATTTTGCATTAATCATCGAATTAGATTTATAGGAAAAATACAATTTGATCAATTTAAATTAATTTCACATTAAAATTAAATTTGGCTAAGTTGTTGGTTTTCTTAATAACCTAGTTCATTCATATATTGCATTTGGCATTTTTATCGCATAAAAAAATTAAAAAAAACCCACTTGGAAAACCACAATCTCATTCATCTAACTTGATCTCGAGTTGTTCCTTTGCCTCCTTGAGTCGACCCTAAGGCTTGCCCAGGCTAAACAAATAAAAAACCACGTGTTAATTCATTCGATGATTCATCGATCCATGCGGTTATTTTTGATCGATCCGGATTTACCCGACTGCAACGAAGCCGTCAATCCGACAAATAAAAAAGGGTAGATCCGCGGCTCGTCAAATGGTCCTGTTGCCGGTGAGGCAAACGACTTAAGATCATTTTAGAAAATTAGATTTACGTTTTCCAATCACTCGGGTAGTCTGATCCCCGAACCACCTTATGATTATTCCTTTTTTTAATTATTTTTCTATTTATTTCTCTCTCTCTCTCTCTCACTGACATTTTTGTATCTTTTTGTGCGTGGGTCTGGTGGACTTTGAGCAGCTTTCTTGAAGTCGACGTATTTTGAGGTGCATCGGAGGCCGACGATTCGTGGATCAAGTCAGCTGTTGAGACACCAGAAAGATTTTCTTTTCTTTTTTTAACTTGTAAAAAGGTGTCTGCATTTTCAGCGGTTCCAGTTTGGGTTCTTGCGTGTGTAAACATAGTGGAACCGTGTCCCTGTATGCTGTGTGGATTGAATTTTAGACTAGGCTTGCACTAGCAGCTCCTCGAGCCCCTCTAGGATTTGCTTGTGCTTGTAATTCTTTAGGACCACACATTGCACTTAAAAGATGCACTTAGAACGCAGATCTAGTTAAATAAACCTGTGCTTCACTCGCTAATAGAACTGCTTGTCTAGGAGCGGATTTTGTCGTCTGCATTTGCATGTAGTATAAAAGTTTTCAATTCTGTTTTGCATCCTGCATAAAGCGAAGGGATCACTGTAAGTATTCTTCACTCAGCATAAGCATCATCGATTTTCGTGCATCAACTTTTCTCGATTTCTCTCTCTTAGTTTTACAAACTTAAGTAAAAGGAAATTGGGACTGGACGATAGGCGTGTTGTGTGGATTAGACTAATTCAGTGATAACTTAACTTAAAATCGGGACTACTAACATTATTGACCAAAAAAATTGACTAAATTAACCCTTGTTTGCGAGAAATTAACCCTGACCTTATTTTCAGGCTGAGTGAGGGTACTAGAGTGTGCGTGAACACCTTAAGGCAGAGCCCAAATCCCCACCTTCCATATCACGTTCCGACTGATCCTAGCAAATATCACAAGTTGAATTATTCAGGTTCACTGACTAGTACCAAGTAGCCTCCGCCTGTCTCAGGTAGATAGGGGTGAAATTGCGGTACTTCGCGATAAGTTGCCAGTAACACCCCGGGGTGAAGTTCCGGCCTTGTCAGCCACCACCTGCTTGCAGGTAGATAGGGGCAGGTCTTTGAATCCATCAACTTGGGATATGAGCGAAGAAAGAAAGGACCGTTGGTATCTTAGACGACAGGTTAAACAGGGAAGATGCATCCGGCTTTGAGTCGACTCCCCTCTAGGCCGCGTAACCTTTGCTATATTGTATGATAAACTCACACTTAAAATCAACCAGATTAATCAGACTCGATTTCGTGTCCTTCACCATGTTGAGTGTGAACTCGGGATTTGCTCTTGTATTTGTCTTTGTGTTTGTCCGTGTGTGTTCCTGTGTAATTGCATATTTTCTACCTCAATCTGCTTACCTTTATCCTTTCCTCTTCAAGATGTTGGGATATTGGTCTCCATGCCCTGAGATCTCTGGTCATTCCTCCTCGACCATATACCGTTCATCTTCACCTTCCCCTCCTTCCATGTATCCTCCGCCATCCACGGGAGATCCTTACCTGTGGTCGGTTCCATCTCAACCCGATTATGAAGTCAGAACTTCGACTGACTTCTCCACTTCTTCGCATTTCTCACCTACTCCATATTCCAACATTCTGAATCCACTTCCATCTTGGGCTGACTGTCCGTATTCTTGAGAGCTTGCAGGAATCAAAGAATCGAATGAAGAGCAAGCCACTGCTGAGATAGATGATTGGCAAAACTACATGCCCCCACATACTTCATTCTCACCTCAAGTAGGGACCATACAACAATTTACATACACGCATCCCGACTTGACCTTAGGGCATAACATGGTCGATCGAACAACCCGAATGGAGAGGCCTGCACATCCTGATTTCCCAGACTTGATTGACTTTAGTGATCAAGCTTCCATTAACCAGCCTTCATTTGGAGAGCCTATACATTCACAAGATTGGACTCATGAGCTAGACTTATTAGTCCCCGTTTCATCATATGAGGCTCCGACCAATATTTGCCATTTGGATAGTCCATACTCGACCCAGCATTACATGCCAGAGTCTAGGTATGTTGAGTATGAGACCCCAATATCTCAGCAGTATCCTCCAATTGAGCAGAATTCCCCCATGATTTGTCATGAGAACATTTTGGATGACATTTCCAGACTTATTGAGAAAAATGAAACATTAGGTAATAAGTTGAGAGGTGTCATGGAAATATTGAACTCAATTTCTGCCAGCTTGGAAATGAAAGTGGAAAAGGACATGAGTAGTTTTGAGGTTGAAAACAGAGCAAACATTAGGGAACCCCCACATAGTGTACAGCTGGAGTCCATTCTATCTCCCTCTTCTACTAACCCCTTGCCTTCCAATCCAGGGTCTGATCATTCATCCACCAAAAACACCAAAAAAATTGAAAACTCACAAAATCACTTAAAAATTGAAAATGAAAAAGACCTAAAAAAATGGATCCTGCCCTAAGGGAAGCACTCGATGAAGAACTGATTTTTAATCTTCCCTTAGTAAAGGCCATATATCACTTTCCCGATCTCAAACGATTTGTGAGAAGTAAATTGATGCCCAAGAGGTCGGTTAATAAGAGGACAAGGACTGAAAGACACATAGTGTCTATGACCACCTCCTTGATGATAGGGAGAAAGACCAAGAGCCGCAGAGTGAAGCGCTTGCCCCGAGTTGAATGTGAAATCAAAGACACCATCTTTACCTATGCAAGAATCGATGATGACTCACCGATAAATATCCTCCCGACCTCTGTGTTTGACAAGCTCAAACTCAGGCCACTTAGGAAGTCGAGAGAGATCGTTCAGCTGGATGATCGATCCATCAAACGGTCAAGAGGAAATATTTCAGTCATCGTTACTTTCAAAGGTGCTCTACTCCAGGTGGACTTCACGATCATTGACATTGAGCACCGAGTAGAGTTTTCCCAGTCTCCGATTATTCTCGGGAAGCCGTTCTTAGCCTTGGATAAGGTGACTATAGATTGTGAGACTCGGGAAATCGATTTTACAGCATTGGGAGCGCTTCGACCTCATCCATTCTTTGATAAACTTTACTCTAAGGTGACCCGCACATCCGCTGACAGTCGTGACCATCGAGAGGAAGATGAGTCCCACCTCTCTACTACACTTGAGAGACCGATTGTCCAGACAACCGTTGGTTCAGAGACTCCCCACACCTACTCAACTGCTTGCACCACTACCGTGACAGCTTCTAAGGAGGACTCACGACCAGAAGCTGACATTGAGTCAGACATAATTTTTTCTGATTGTCTTGACCATTTTGATGATCTGACACAAGAGCCAAATAATGTCAAGCCAACTGATATCACTGGCACCTTCTCGAGACGCGTGACCCTTCTGGAATATGCTAATCTATATGGCGACTCGTCTGATGAGGAACCCATGGTTAGCACTGCACCACATCCTGGACCTTCAAAGGAAACAACCAAGACTAAATTGACTCGACATAAAAACATGATTGCTCCCTCTTCTAGTCGGCTATCTAGTGAGAGGAAGTCGAGAATTGATTCCTCGAGATGTTCCCCCGAACCTCTCAAGGCGCGTTGCTCTCATCTCCCTCTCAATGATTCGGGTTCTAGAAAACCGACTAAGAAAATTTCCTTCAACATTCCGGAGAAGGAAGTTTCAGAGGAATCATCATCGGGTCCGGACAAGGTGATTTATATGAGTGAGCTCATTTCGGCTATTCTTAAGCCGTATCTAAGCAAGCAGCCATGTGTCGACCCTCGTTAGACGATCCCTTCACCTAACTACTATTCATCTGAGGACGATTCCGATAGCGACACACTTGTATATTACCCACCTCCATGCTCCCGCAAGAAGGTTCGTCACAAACCTTCTTGATCCCTGTATATTCTCAATTCTTCTTGTATATATATTTCCTCCCTCCCCAGTGATTCGAATCACTTTCCCCGGCTCCATATCATATCATTTTATGGCTATACTTAGGATGATCAGATCCTAAATATAGGGGGGCGAGTGACTTGAGTCTCTTCACCATTCGTTGTATATTCTCTAGATCTCATCGATTCTCACACTCACTCCTGTCCTATACTTAGGCTGACCAGAGCCTAAGTATAGGGGGGGACCGATGCCCGCTGTGTATATACTCCTCCATTCCCCCTCTTAACCTCGCCCGCCCCATTTTTGATCTTCTTCTACACTTAGGCTGCCAGAGCCTAAGTATAGGGGGAGATGACTTCTATACTTTTTATTATTTTAGCTCTCCTACGCTTAGCACGAGCTATGTCTTTTTCCTCGCTTTTCGTGCTTTGAGGACATAGCACATGCTAAGTATAGGGGGCCTGTATATATTACATATATACTTTACCCATAGCTCGTATTTTCGCATATTTTTGTAATAATTACGGGTGTTTGTAAAATAAAATAAAATAAAATAAAATACATGTATACTTGTATATTGTATAACACTTGCAAAATTTGTAATACTTATAAACTCTTGTAAATTGTTGTAACATAGGAGGTATACCAAAGTTTTGAAAAAAAACAAAAATATAGGCTTCTTATTTACTCTTGCATATCATCCTTGCATTCAAAAAAAGAGTCTTGCATTTCATTCATCTACATAGCATGTCATCTGCATCTCATCTGCATATCTTGCATATGCAAGGTGAAAAGCTAGTGGGTTCTGAACCAAGTTATGAGTAGATGTTGAGGAAGGACTTGTTTTGACCTTAATCCACCTAATTTCAGAGGAACTTTATAGGAACCGGAGTTAAGATTTCTCAGGTCAAGTTACTTAATTCTTTGACTCCGCAAGTCTATGTTCACATGGCATCTTGATTAGTCTAAGTAGAATATCTCGTGGACACGCATAATTCTTTTAGATAATGACCTAACTTGGACAAGCACAATGCACGTAGCTCTTCATTAATGAGGTGGTGAGGAGGTAGAATCCTTTAGCTTGGAGTAGCACACGGGTGGAAACATCCGTCCTCCTCTAGGGAGGGTAGTGCATCTCAACCTAGTCTGGTGGTGTTGACATCTAAGGACGGGATACTGTGGGTTGCAATAATGCTTCAAAAGAGGGATAGTCTACTAGCTCAAGAGGAAAAACTCCTGATGTACATGTTGTACCTTGTATATAGTTCAAAAAAAAAAGAAGGAAAAAATGCAAAAAAAACTCCAAAAAATCAGACAGGTCCAAGTGAAAATAAAATACCTGTCGGAGTATTTATATTAGCAAAGAAAATGCAGCTGGATGACTTGGCTACACTGGTCAGGCATCCCGAGATAGGTAGCTACACTAGCTACCGTCCATTCTTTTCTCTACCCCCTCCTCTTGAGTTGGTCACACTTGAACTTAGATGGGAATACCCCGCTCCTCGAGGAAAGAGTTATTAGACCGAGTTATTTGAGTTACCATGTTAGAGGAGGTTGTTTCTGAGTCATTTCTGATGTGGAGAGTTATATTTCACTTACACCGTACAAGTAAGAATCATAGTCATCAGAAATTTGCGTCTGAGGATTTGTTCTGACCTGACTATTAAGGCGTCTTGAATAGAAGACTTGTGGAACTTGAAGTCTGTTAGCTCTTAAGTTCAGATCCCAATAAGGTTCCGCCACACAATTAATCCAAAGGTCGAGTCAAACTCCATTTTCAACTTTTGTTCATGACCTTGGTATGGAACCCAAAATCATTTCACTCTTGCATTTCATTTTAGTTGCTCGGGGACGAGCATGGTTTAAGTATAGGGGGTTGATGAATCCGTGATTCATCACTCTAAAAGTTGAAAATAGAGCTTTGTTCCCGAGTAATTAGATGCATATTTACCCTTGTCTTGCATAATTAGCATTCATGCATGCATTGATAATATCTGCATTTTAGCATTCATATTGCATTAAATAAGAAGCCAAATTCACTTGTAAATATTCACCTGTATATTAGATAAAATACCTTGTTTGTATATATTTTATATTAACTCTAAATCCAACTCTATTGTGTATATATTACTAACACTAATTAAAGAAAAATACCAAAAAAATCTAACTTGTAAATTCCTCAATAAAACCCTAAACCCAGTTAGAGACCTTAGACCTTAGAATGCACATATCTCTCTCTTACAACCTCCGAATTAGGTCTACTCACTTTTAAAGTAATATACATTCAGAGACCTTCGAAACAAGACCAATTTCATTAAAATTGGAGCTCGTATGCAAAACTTGGATTTTGGGCCTCTTTTGTATATTGTACATATTGACCGTTTTACCCATGTATTTTATCCTTTTATTTTCTTCATTATTAAAAATCCAAAAAAAATTGATTAAGTTGTAAATATTCCTTTCATATTTTTTCTAACTTTATTTTGATTTTTCTCTCTTTTAAAAATGACAAAAAAATTACAAAAGATAAAATGCGGTATTTTATATCTATAAGGTACCACCCAAAAATACTTTTTTTACAGATGACTTCCTTTGATTTTCGGCCCTTCACGAAAGTTGTAGATCTCATCAAGACGAACAATTTTCGTGTTGACCACTTATTGATTTAATCCCTTTTGTTATTTCTTTTTTTTTTACATTTAATTTTTGAATTTTCTAGAAGCGACATGTGGCTGCTCCTGGAGCCGCCACATGTCACCCTAATTTTTTATTTTCGGATTTATTTTTTATTATTATTTTCGGATTTTATTATTTTAATTATTATTATTTTAATTATTGTTATTTTTAGTAGCCTACTTATTTTGCTTATATTATATTATTATTATATTATTATTTATTCCCCTTTTACCTCTTCTTTTCTTACTCCCCACTCCAAGTCACCACTCCCTCCACCATCCCTCCATCTTCTCCACTCCTTCTCCAACTTCCCTTTCCTCCTCTTTATATTCACCTCCCCTCCTCCATTGTTCTTCATCCGACGTTCTACGAGTGAGATAGGTTCTAGCTCCGTCAAAGCCGTGAGGTGACAGCTCCTTCTTTGACGTCGAGCGACGACAAGCCGAAGGAGAGATCCGAGGTGGAGAGATCGACCTCGTCGCAGCCGCATCCAAGCTGCATAGCTTCTCTGAATTTTTGCCGAGTCTGATCGAGGCCACGACGGAAGCCGCATACCACATCTCCACTTTCGGCAATCCACAGGTAAGTATTCTCTATCTTCACTTTGTCAACTTTTTATCTAACACTATTTGTTTATCTTGTTCATCACAACAAAAAAAACCTCATCGCCATCCTCATTTCATTTCATCCATCACTTTCAATCACCATCACCACCATTATCATTATCACATTTCCATTTCCTGTTTATAAAAAAAAAGCACAAAAAAATTACAAAAGGAAAAAATTAAAAAAAGAAGCAGGAGGAGCAGCTGCTGCCGTCCCCCTGCCTCCACGCGTGTGGCCGCCAAGCTCCAGGCCACCGGCGACCTCGCACCGCCAACAAGCCGCCAGGCCACAAGCAGCCCCACGGTCGTCATCCCACGGTCGTTCACTTTAGCCGCAGGTCGCCAGCCACCCTCCTCCTCCAATGGGCGGTGCCTCACCCCCGACTGTGCCGCCCTTCGCCCCCTGTTGGCCACGCACCGCCCACCGTCCACAGCGCTGCCTCAGCCCCGCCATCCTCGCCTGGACGCCCCGCCTCCAGCCAAGCGCCACGCCCCCTTCGCGCAGTGCCACCCACCGTGCCGGTCGCCTCCGCGATCGACCCCGCCAGGCCGCTGCTTTGCCAGCGGGTGTGCAAACCCGCTCCGACAACCTGCGCCTGTGCCCTCCATCGCTCTAGGCCGTAGCCCCGCGCAACCGTGCAGGTGCCGCTGCCCTTGCCACGTTATCCGACCATGCCATCAACCCTCCAACAGCGGTACCAGCGGTACGCCGCCCTCCTCTCACGACGCCGCCAACCACCTGCCGACCCACGTGCCTACGCAGCGCGGCTCGCGCGACCAGTTGCGCACTCCAGCGCCACACCCAGAGCACCCGTGCCGCCCGGGCACCTCCTCCGACGCACCGCCATAGCGCCCCGCGCCGCCGCCCTGTGCGCCGCTATCCGCGCCCTCCAAGGCCCGCCACCCATATCTCTTGGATGCCCTAGCTTGGGAAACCAACGAAGGTGCCTTAGGTCTATTTTATTTCATTTATTGTTTTGGAAAATTGCATTGTTAGCCCATCATGTTTCCTTATTTGCAAAAGTACCCTTAGACACAATTTGAGTAGATTTATTTTAATTTATGTATTGCACGGACACCCCTGTCTTTGAGCGTCAATTTGGACCTCAAAATAGCATCGTTATATTCAATCAAAAATAGCATGTTGTAGAGCATCTAATTCTTTATCTTGTGGCTATTTATTTGAATTTTTGTGAGCATTAAATATTTTATTATAAATCAGAGATTAAAAATCAGTGATATTTTGCCGAATTATGCTCTAAAATTCGCACGTAGTCATTTATTGCTCCACAAAATTGTGAAAAAGTTGTGAATGATGTATTTCAGTGTGATTTAATTACAGTCCAAATTTCGTTCAATTTGGAGTTGTCTTGTGCACAAAATAAATTATAGAGTGATTTCTGTAATTGATTTTTAATTAATTCCACAAATAATATTTTTGAGAAATTTCAAAGCTCTTGGATTCCTTATTAAAATAACTATTTGAGATAAATCAATCTTTGGATAATTTAACTTCGTGGATTTAGTAGGATTTAAATACCCGCAGTCACTCTATCTTCAGTAAACAATTCATAAAAAATCAAAAAGTGTCAGAAAATTTCAAAAATATTAGTTAGCTTTATTTTATCATGTGTATCTTCCAGTAAATTTTTCATAATTTTTGCAGATCATTTGCATGAAAAATTACATAAAAACCCCAAAAAAGTTTGTATTTTTCATTTGTGCATTTTAAATCAAAAAATTCCAAAAAAATCCATTTTGCATTAATCATCGAATTAGGTTTATAGGAAAAATACAATTTGGTCAATTTAAATTAATTTCACATTAAAATTAAATTTGGCTAAATTGTTGGTTTTCTTAATAACCTAGTTCATTCATATATTGCATTTGACATTTTTATCGCATAAAAAAATTAAAAAAAGTCCCACTTGGAAAACCACGATCTGATTCATCTAACTTGATCTCGAGTTGTTCCTTTGCCTCATTGAGTCGACCCTGGGGCTTGCCCAGGATAAACAAACAAAAAACCACGTGTTAATTCATTCGACGATTCATCGATCCGTGTGGTTATTTTTGATCGATCTGGATTTACCCGACTGTAACGAAGACGTCAATCCGACAACATCAAAAAGGGTAGATCCGCGGCTCGTCATGCCTCTTTTGTACATTTTGTATTTTAGCGGTTTTTGACCTATTATTCATATAATTAATCTATTTTATTTTAATTCTTTTCCATTTGTCTTCTTTTATGAAGGTTTTATTAAAATGTGCAAAAAATTAAATCCAAACTGAGCTTGAAATCAAAGAAACTAACTGAGTCTGAGTCTTCACTAACTGTCTGTGCAAAAACGGTCTTTTCATCTTTTATTTTATTTCTTCTTTTTCTTAATTCATAAAAATCCAAAAAATTAGATTAATGTGTAAATATTTTCTTTGATTTTATCACATTTTTTCATATTTTTATCTGGTTTAAAATGACAAAAAAATTATAAAACCCAAAAATCAAGGTATTCTATATACATGGGATACCCCAAAAATATCACTTTGTGAAAATGATCGATTTTGGTTTTGATCTCTTCATGAAAGTTGTAGGTCTCATCGAGATGAGCAATTTTCATGAAAAACTTTTTCGATTCGAGGTAATTTAGTATTTTTGCGTATTTATTAAAGTATTTATTTTTCGATTTTTTGGGGCTGCCATGTGGCAGCTCCTGGAGCTGCCATATGTCACCCATTTTTAGGCATTTTATTAATTCATTTTTATAAAAAAATAAAAACCAGCGCACATGCGGAGCACGTGCCTCCGAAGCACATGCCCTGCATGTGCTTCGCCCAACCTCCCCATTTGATGCCACGTGGCGCTTCCAGGGACGTCTGATCTCGGTAGATCAGACGGTCCCTGGTCACCATCTTCCTCCAGCCCCTTTCCCAATCTGGGCCGCACCGCATTCTCCGCCACAATTTTTGCCGCCGCCGCATTCCAAATCCCACGAATCTCGTGCCTCCGATCATCACCATCCTGCGTATCACAATTACCTCAATCTCACGATCCACCGCTATCTCGTGACTGCCCTCGTCTCCGATCTCTGTCGCGATAGCCTTCCATATCCGGCTTGGTCGTCCTCATCCTATAAAACCAACGCCGCCCTGACCTTCGCCTTTATCCACCGTTCAACGTCAGAGGTTCCCCTCCTTGGTGGTGACAACCCGGTGTGCCCCCTTTACGGCGAGATCCGAGGGCTTCGACCCTCGTCGCAGTGATGCCCCGCGCCTACACTTGCTCCGGCCCATGCTGTCGAGCCCTTCGACCATTCAATCTCCATCGGAGTCCGGCTTCTTCGCCAGCCGTGTTCCAACACTCCACCTTCCCAAGTACCCCCTCTAATCACCATCTCTGTTACTTTGCACTTCCTGATTCCCCGTACGATCTCCCGTCGTGAATCTTCTCGCCCACCGATCTTTCCCCTTATCGAACCTTCATCCGCTTCGACTCCATCTCCCGTCTTCGACACGTTCATCTCGAACGTCATGGCACCACCTTCCTCGACCTCAGCGCCGACTTCGTCAACAACAACTTCGACTTCACCAACACCACCAACGACCATACCCTACGCGAAGCTTCTCCGTCATCGACTTCAGACTTTCATCGGCCATGCAACACTGCCACACCACCGGCAACTCAAGGGGTCTTCCATCGTTCTCCATCGCACCACGGGCTCCAACGCAACTCCTCCGACTCCGGCCTTCTGAAGATCGAACTCCAATGACCGCCTTCCAGTCGCTCCAGCAGCCTCGCTTCATCCATCAACAGCTTGGCCCCCTCTTCCTTGATCGAGCCTCCGACGACGACTCTAGCACATCACCGCATCGGGGGCGCCGTCGTCACAAGCTCCCGCTGTCTAGCCGCCGGGCTCAAGAGTCCGAGACCCTCCCTACGTGAGGCGCACGTGAGGAGCAGGGACATCATCCATCCCTGAGGGTCATGTGCTCCGCACGTGACCGCTGGGAAAATTTCAGAAGAGTCCCCAACACTTCTCGTATTTGTAGAGGAGCCTGATGAATGCTCATTCATCACTCTTTATTCTTATATTTTAGCTACAAAACCTTTGCAAATGCATGTATATAGTTGTAAATAGAAATAATTACCAAAAGCATGCATTGTGTAAAAACCTATAATTAGCATGTTTTTGTGCAAAAATAAAAGAATAAATATTAAAAAGAAAAAGAGGGAAATATTTAGAATAAATATTGAGCAACCTAACCCAAGGGAGGGCTCAACATGGGCCTGACCGCATAAAAGCCAAAGTAGAGGGAGATAGGGGATCATGTGTGTAAATATTTATGTAAATAAAATAAAAATATTTTCCTCCCAAAAAGAGACTAAAATAGGCTTGTGAATATTTGTATATATTTATAAATATAAAAACAAGATAAAAATAGAAAAATTAAAAAGAAAACAAAAACATCACTTTCACCATGTATATAGTCCACTCATCCCTATTTATTTAACCTTACAAATAAATAAAATTAATTTACAAAAATTTTATAAATATTCTATATGATATGATGTAAATAAATAAAATGAATTAAAACAAAAAAAATAAAAAACAAAATAAAAAATACCATGTATATAAATGTACATATGTATTTATTTCACCTATGTATATAAATGATAAAAAAATAAAAATATCTTTTTATTCCTTATTTTATGATATAAATAAATAAAATATAAAATGGGAATAAAAGTGTATAAAAATAACAAATTAAAAATCAAAATTAAAATCCTATATATTGTATATATACCTATATATAACCTTACTATGTAAATACCTTATTTTTATTTTAAAAAATTAATTAAAAATCATAAAAAAATAGAAAAAAATAAATTAAATATTTTTTATGTTTTAGGTTTTTATTAATTAGATCATTTTCTAGCTTAAAATAAATAAACAAAAAAATTGTGCTTGGCGGGCTCTAATTGATCCACGGGGGATTGTTGACCCCCGGTCAACTCTCCCCCCAGGACCACCAGAGCCGGGTTCGTCCTGACCGACCCGATTTCACTATTTTCTCCACGGTCGACCCGATCGCCAATGACCTTAACCCCAGGCTCCGATTGATCATTGAACATCCGTGACCCACGCCCGGGGTGGATCTTAGGGATCCGAGGCTCGAGTGACTCGCCTGATCCTGATCTTCTCGGATCCCTGAGCATATAAAGTCTCAGCTCCGGTGAGGTTTTCACGCATCTTTGGATCTCCCCCTCGTCGCCTGTGACCTCCTCCACCTTGCCTGAGTGACAGCGGAGCTTGTGGGAGTTGCAGCGAGGCCCGGGAAGCCGGGAGCCACTGATCCGGTGGTCTTCACCGCCGTGCGCCGCCGCGAGCGCGCCCAGCCTCAGGGAGACGACGCCCGCTGTAAGCAATGACCCAGAAGCTTCTTGAGCTCCAGCCCAGTCGACAGCACCCGCCAGGTAACCTTCTTAGCCTTTAGTGTAGCGTAGAATAGGATTTTTAGATTCAGGTAGCCGTAGCTCCGCCGCCTCCACCCTTAGTCTCCGGCCACCCATTCACCTATCCGACACCGCCATCACGTTTACTAGACCCCTCTTCACCTTCTCCGACCTTCACTCCCCCTGGCTCGCCCCGGAGCAGGAACCTCGGTTCTCACCCTCCGCCGCTCGCCGGAGAGCCCTCATACCGACGCACCAGCCACTCTTTTTCCGCTCTGACGGGTCGAGACAGTTTGCCCTCGACCCAGCTCTCTTCCTGTGCAGGTATCAAGCCCATTCGACCTCATCTGGAGGTCGAGACTTCAGAGCACAGGAGCTTCAGGCCACCGCCGTCGCGGGGCCATTCTGGTGGTTCTCCGACTCATCGGAGGCCGCCATCAGCTGCGGAGCTTCACGACAGAGCCTTTCCGCATCTCAGGAGCAGCAGGGGAGGATCTCAGCGCGTGTACCGGGTCGACGAAGCTCGCCGGCCCAGTGTTCTTCCACCATCTTCCCCGACCGTCAGATCAACCTCGGTGCTCCAGATCTGATCCCATTCGTCCATTCATGGAGCAGCCTTGACCGCCAGATCCTTGAGGTTTGATCTCCACCGTCCGATGGCTGCGGTTTAGCCACGACGTCTTCGCACCGTCAGATCCAGCACGTGGCTGAATCTCATCCGTCCGATCCGAGCGAGGCCCTCCTTCGCAGACCCACGTTGCAGCACCACCGTCTGATCTTCCACGTGGACGCGTTCCAGCCGTCGGATCGAGTCGAGGGTTTCACTTGTGTGCGGCGCGCCATCCCACCCGTCCGATCTGCCACGCGTAGCGCATCCAGCCCTCGAGATTTTAATAAGGGGTATTTGTTCTTAGGCCCCTTTACTTTCCGCATTTAGTTTTTAGTCCTGTAAATACGTAGTGTAGCTCTTTTATTTTTGCAAATATTGCACCGAGGACCTTCATGTTTATTTAAATTGCATTTATACCCATGTTTGCTGAGTACACGTGCATCGACACGTGGTTTTTGGTACATTTGCACTATTAGCCCCGAGTTTTTGGCTTGTTAAGATCTGCATTTATATAAATAGGAATGACAATTAGGTCCCCACAGGCCTGAGTCACGTGTATCGTGCGTGGCCCGGGGGGTAATTTGCATTCTTCATCCTACACTTTCCAAGCTTGTTATTCCAGGGACCCACAACTTTGTTATAATTGCAGATAGGTCTCTATGCACTTTGCCCTTGTGTTTGATTTTAATAAAATAGCAAACATACTCCAAATCCAATGAAAATTGGACACATGGCTCCTGCCATAGTGTAAAATTTTCTGGGATTTTTGGAGACATTTTTATTTTGATTTGATATTTTTAAAAATTCAAAAACACGTATTTTCTTTACCGTCTGATTTGAAAAATCATAAAAAATATTAAAATTCATCGAAAAATCACAAAAAAATTACCTACTGTTTGTTTTGGCTTGCTTGATTTTCTAGCCAATTTTGGCTATTTTTCATTACCTAAAACACCTAAAAGTTGAAAAACACTTAAAATCTTATAAAAATTCTAATAAATAAACTAAAAATCCAAAAATAATAATTTAGGTGCCAAAATTTTCCTTGTTATTTTCTCTATACAGGAAAATTACTTCCAGGCTTATTGGGGATTTCTAGATATTTTATCTAGGTCCCTTAAGCTCTGCTGGACAGTACCTTCTTTTCCTTTCACTGTTTGATTTTTAGAAAATTAAATAAACATCAGAAAAATCCCAAAAATTCACTAAAAACAGTAAAAAATATAAAACACATAAAAATATTTTTATTTGAATTTTTGGTTAATTTTTAGTGCATTTAATAAATAATTGAATTGCTTGGTTTTATTGTTTTCCTTATTTTCTTAATTAACCAAAAATCTAAAAAATATAAAAAGACTTAAAAACCACCAAAAATACCTTTTTATTTCCTTTTCTTTTCTTTTTGACTACTTCGTAGGCCGCAAGGCCAATTCGTGCTCCTTGTGTTCGACCCTGGTCGCTATACCAGGTTAAACTAATAGCAGGACTGCTATTGATTTTCGAGTTGATTTTTATATTGGTGGTCTCTTTTTCTTGATTGATCGATCCTGATCGCTTGGGTCGCAACGACCATTTAGCACCTTATACCCTAGTGGTCAGGTCCGACCATCAGAATGGCGTCGTTGCCGGGGAGCACGGCTTAGTAGTTTTCGTTTGATTTTCATTTTCTTTTTCGTGGCTTTTTGCGGCTCTTTCAGAGTCCGCGGCTTTTTGCTTTTATTTTATTTTTGCTTTATTTTGTTTTATTTTATTTTCTTTTATTTTTGTTTTGTTTGATTTTTGTTTGTTTATTTTATTAGGCATTTTTGCATATATACCCTCATTTTATTTTCATTTATTTTCTTGCTATTATTTGCTCATTTTATTGGTCTGACGACTCTGTTTCTTTCTTGCGAGGGCCCGAGGACCGAGGCGGCCGATTTCGAGAAGCCGACGCAACCGCGAGACTCGGAGGCGGCTCCCTTCTGCACGGAGCCGCAAGAGAGCGTGAGAGAGAGGTTGAGTGGGCGAGGATTAGAGTAGGATTAGTTTAGTCTTTTTATTTTATTTGATTATTATTTGTAATAATACAGGGACAGACACTCAGACTTGGACTTGGTTGACTAGCGGGTCTGTTTCGCCGAGCACCGGTGTGCTTGGGGGACCCTTAGATTTTTTGCGGCTTTTCTCGCGGCTTTTGGTTTTTCGCTGCCTTTTCCGGTTTTCAACGGTTTTTATCGAGCCCCTAGACTTAGGTTTTTCTACTTGATTGTGTCGTACTTAGTAGGGTCCCCACACCTAATTGCTTGCCTGTTCCTATAGTGCGATTAATTGGACCTACTAAAAATTGATCAATAAAAATAACTGACTCATCCCCTTCGTAGCCTACGTGCTGTAGCCTGCCCCGCAAAGCGCTTTCTCCTAAACTCAAGTGTGTTGAGCAGAGGAGGGGTAGACTGAGACCAGACCTTTGGCTTGAAGGATCGGTGACCAGTTAGACGGTTCTTCGAGTAGACTTGCTTGTTTAGGACTCGGTTTTTCATCGTTGCACCATATAGGTAGTTTATTTTTTGTCTTTACATTAATGCGCGGATCATATTGCATGTAGAGTGCTGGAGACTGGTACGCATTTCTGACTTTGCATGCATCATTGATTTATCGTGCATCGGCTTTTTCGTCTTCTCCCCCCTGTTTTTGACTTAATAATCAGGAGAACCGAAAAATTCGTTAGGCCTTTGTTCTTATTTGAAAAATATCTAAAAAAACAAAAAACAATAAAACCGGGACTGCTAATCACACTTGACCTAAAAGACACTTCACCAAAAAAATCTGTCTTGGGGAGAGCAACCCCCTCCTTGTTTGGTTTGGATGAGCGAGAGAGTGACCCGCACATTAGGATAGAGCCTCCGATCTTTTCTTGACTGATTACCGGCTTTCAGTACGGGACAGTCGGTTAAGAAAGATCTGGATACCTATTTACCTCACGTAATCGCTCTGATAGACTGGATGATCACCTAAAATAAAATCGACAAGATAATTGACCGATCCCTTCGGTCTTCAGCTTTGTGTGCGTAGGTGAATTGGGGGTTTTGCTTGTTCATCTTGTGTGATTGACAGATCCCTTCGAGCTTTTCCCCATCCTCCCTCCCTTCAGTCTTCCTCTTCTTCTCCTTTACCCCTGGATGATGGATCCCCCTCACTTCGAGCCGACTCTTACGGCTTCTTCTCCATGCACTAACCATCATTCCAGTCCACCTTCTAGGGAGGTCGGATCTCCGACCAACCTCCCGCTCCCTCCCTCCCTTTCATCTCACTACTCTGGGCATGCTGTGCGAGACGTCCGAGGATACCAGATAGAGCAGATGCGAGACCCGGACGGTGTTGTTGTTGAGTTGAGAGCGCACTCCGATGGTGACCAGAGAGAGCAATGGAGATAAGCAGACAGATCCTATTCCAGAAGAATGGAGGAGCAGATAGCACAGGGAGCTCAGTCAGCTTCTACACTAGGTCCATTCGTTTTGGATTTGGGTTACATTCAGCGACTGCCGACATTTTCAGGAGAGGCACACGAGGAGTCGTATCTTCACCTGTTAGCATTCGAGGAGTTTTGTAGAGCACAGACATATTCAGACATCACTGCAGAGGAGCTGATGAGCAGGACCTTCCCCTTCACGCTTTACGACAGAGCCATGAGATGGCATCGACGATTGGGGAGGACATTCGAGACGTGGGGAGAGCTACGCCGAGAGTTTCTACAGAGATACTTCCCTCCATGTAGAGCAAATTTCATGCGGTCTTTGATCACGGACTTTTCAGTTGACCCCCAGGAGCCATTGCACGAGACATGGCCGAGGTTTCTTGACCTCTTGAGGAGATTTCCAGATCACGGACTTCCACTGACAGACTTGATTGAGATCTCCATGCGGGGAATGACCGCAGAGCAGATAGCACTGGTGATTACCACATGTGGCGGTTCACACCGCAGTTCTGACATTCACTTCCTGGACATCATCTCGGTTTTACTTTCACAGAGATCTTCTTCGCGAGATGCCATAGTCGGGACAACACATGCGGACGATGCAGTACCAGTGCGGTGTGTCACTTTACATGATGAGTCAGCTTCTACACACCAGCTCGAGGATTTGGATGAGGCAGCACCACTGACAGAGGAGATGACTGCGATAGCAGATGTTCAGACCCAGAGTCTACTTGAGTTCCCGTTGGCCTTCCAGTTGGAGTTCGAGTCAGCCCAAGAGTTCCCAGTTGACGAGTCTTGGATATCAGATTTTCTGATAACCCAGGAGCCGGAGGAGCCCCAGCTTTTGCAGCCATTGATTCAGACACTTCAGATTCCAGTCCTAGAGGAGACAGTTTCCTTTTTGCAGAGACACTTCTTGGATGCTGACAGCTACCAGGACTCAGCCCAGCAGCCACAACTCGATGAGGGACACCACTTTGAGAGTACAGACACTGGGAGTCCCGTCTTCGAGCCTGTTGTCCTCCACTTTGCTAAGACAGATACACTTCCTGAGGACCAGCTGACAGCCAGCATAGCCGCAGAGCGAGGATCAGCCGCAGACACTTTGCCAGCTTCCGCGGTGTTGACTAGTACCTTCTCCTGCTTCCAGATTGCCGAGACCTACACTTTTGATGATGATGCAGCCTGGTGCACTGAGTGGATACTTGATAGCAGCGCAGATGCCGATCTAGATCCTGATCCTCTTCTTGTCACATCTGATCTTGCATCTCTCCCCGAGGGTTATCTGCGGGAGGATGTCGCACTCGATGAGTACTCGGTTTCACCTGCTGAGAGTGTTTCTGATCTGGCGGAACATGAAACCGAGTCTTTAGATCCTTCTGATTCTGAGTCTTCTCACCTCGACGACCCTCGCGAGGATGAGCCCATTATGGAGATATTCAATGATCTGCCTGATCTGACTCTATTCCATGCATCGGATATCAGTCGGCTTAGAGAGTCTCTTGATCTTGATTTTCCACACCTGTTTGAGACACTGATTGACGTGGAGGATTCTATTACTGATCCATCCTTCTCCACGTTTGATTTCTTCGGCTCTATACTCTCACTCCAGTCTAAACCAGAGCCGATGATTTCTTTTGTGCTACCAGATCCCGATCACTTCTTGCCATATCACTGGCCGGTAGCAGACACCCGCTTGATTGCATACCTGGGTGTCTTTGTTTACACTGTTGACTTCGTCGTTGTTCTCATACCGAGACTGCGACGACAGTACGGCATTCGCCTTACCGATGTCGTCCTGAACCTCGATACTGCATTGTCCTAGCCTTTGCGCCCAGCTAGGGGCGTAAAATCTAGCGCTTGTTGAGAGGCACCTCAACATTGTACTCTTTTGTATATACGTGTTTCGTCTTGTTTTGATCTTTCTTTCTTCCGTTCTTGTTTTCACCCCAGGTCTCGCTTAGGATTATCTTTGCTATACTTAGGATATTGCTCATCCTAAGTATAAGGGGGGTGAAAACACCGGATTGTTCTTCGTTCTGTTTCATCACTTCTGTTGTTGCCTATACTTAAGGTTCTTCACCTTAAGTATAGGGGGAGTGATGCCCTCTCCTTCTTGTATATACTCATTGACTTTCCTCGTGTTTTGCTACCCCTGTTTTGCTGCCTATACTTAGGGATATTTCACCCTAAGTATAGGGGGGGGTAGAGCCTGTACATTCTCCACTCGGTTTTCCCTTTGTGTACAGCCTGCTATACTTAGGATTACTTGATCCTAAGTATAGGGGGAAGACCCGAGATCCTCTTGATTTTCTATTTCATTCATTCATCTTTGTATATAGCCTTTCTTTTCACTTCTCTATACCTAGCACGAGTTATGTCTTCTTCATCGCTCTTGACTCTGAGGACATCGTTCGAGCTAAGTATAGGGGGGTGTGTATATATTTCATATATACTTTAGCCATAACTCGTACTTTGTGTGAGTGTGTTAATAAATAAAATGGCTAAAAACCCTAAAAATCACAAAAATTAAAAATTTTTCATGTACATAAACCTTCTTTTATTTGCACATAAATAGCTAGTGTACAAATTATTTTTGTAAAAATGATTTCAAAATCTTTTGTGTAAAGTTTGTGTAAATATTTTCTTATCAAAATTATGTATATAGTACAAAATTTTTCCAAAATGTTTTGAAAATCAAAAGTTTGCAAAAATCTTGTGTAAATGTGTGTAAATACTTTTTGCAAAACTTGCACCTCATGCATCATCCATTCATGATTTCAAAACATTTTTCAAAAATTTTGCATGTTTGTAAAAATTTGTGTAAATAGCATCTTTTGTACATATGTATATAGTCTTTCTGGATGATAGTTGACATTTAAACTAACCTGGAATCAAATTGAGAAATGGAGCTTGATTAAGATCTTAATCCACCTAATTTCTAAGAGGAACCTTATAGGGCTTAGGTTTAAGGCTTTTCAGGTCCATGGTGACTTAATTCTTTGAGTCCACTAGGCTATGATCACATGTCATCTCAATGAGCCTAAGTAGAGCACTTAACAACAACACATGACTCATATAGACAATGGCTTTAATTGGACACCAGCACTATGCACCGAGCTCTCTACAGATGAGGTGGTGAGGAGGCAGTCTTCCTTGACTTGGGGTAGCATATGAGGGTAGTATTTCTAGGCAGAACCTCTCTTCTTCTTTTAGTGAAGGAAGTGCGTCTCAACTTGGTCTGGTTGCCATGAGGTCTAACGACGGGAGTTGTGGGTTGCAATAAAGCTTCAAAAGAGGGATAGTCTACTGGCTCAAGAGGAAAAACTCCTTGTATATATGCTGCACATGTATATGTTGTATAGATGCACTTGAAAAAAAATAAAAAAAATAAAAAATGCAAAAAGAAAATAACTCCAAAAAAGTGGTGGGTCTGAGAGAAAATGATAATCCCACCGGAGTATGTATATAGAGTGCAATAAGCAAAGCTTGAGTTTCATGATCCACCTGATGTAGCTTGCAGCAGGGAGACTTGGCTACACTGGTCAAGCTCCCAAGGGTACATGGCTACACTGGCCTTGACCCATTCTTTTCTTCCTCCTCTTCTTGAGCCGGTTGAACTTGAACTTAGAAGGGAATACCCTGCTCCTCGAGGAAAGAGTGGCCAGATTGAGGTCATAGAGTTACCTTGTTGGGGAGGGTTGTCAAATTGCCATTTCTGAGGTGGAGAGCTTAGACCTCACATTCACAGGACAAGAAAAGATTCATGGTCTTCAGGGTTTGTGATTGATGACTTGTTCTGATCTGGAGCATTGAGGAGTCTTGGTTATAGATTAGTGGAACTTAGAGGCTGTTGAGTTTTAGGCTTAAGTCCAAACAAGGTTCCGACACATTAATAATCCAAAGATCTGATCGAGCTCCATACCTTAATTTAATGAAGGCAAGTTTAATAATCAGCCTTGATCCATGTACATTCTCTTTTTCTTTTTCTTTATTTCTTTTTCACTTCTTTTTCAAATAAGTGTTTGCTAAGGGACTAGCAAAGTTAAGTATAGGGGGGTGATGAATGCTCATTCATCACTCTTTATTCTTATATTTTAGCTACAAAAACCTTTGCAAATGCATGTATATAGTTGTAAATAGAAATAATTACCAAAAGCATGCATTGTGTAAAAACTTATAATTAGCTTGTTTTTGTGCAAAAATAAAAGAATAAAGATTAAAAAGAAAAGGAGGGAAATATTTAGAATAAATATTGAGCAACCTAACCCAAGGGAGGGCTCAGCATGGGCCTGACCGCATAAAAGCCAAAGTAGAGGGAGATAGGGGCTCATGTGTGTAAATATTTATGTAAATAAAATAAAAATATTTTCCTCCCAAAAAGAGACTAAAATAGGCTTGTGAATATTTGTATATATTTATAAATATAAAAACAAGATAAAAATAGAAAAATTAAAAAGAAAACAAAAACATCACTTTCACCATGTATATAGTCCACTCATCCCTATTTATTTAACCTTATAAATAAATAAAATTAATTTCCAAAAATTTTATAAATATTCTATATGATATGGTGTAAATAAATAAAATGAATTAAAACAAAAACAAAATAAAAAGAACAAAATTAAAAATAAAAAATACTATTGTAAATATACCATGTATATAAATGTACATATGTATTTATTTCACCTATGTATATAAATGATAAAAATAAAATAAAAATATCTTTTTATTCCTTATTTTATGATATAAATAAATAAAATATAAAATGGGAATAAAAGTGTATAAAAATAACAAATTAAAAATCAAAATTAAAATCCTATGTATTGTATATATACCTATATATAACTCTACTATGTAAATACCTTATTTTTATTTTGAAAAATTAATTAAAAATCACAAAAAAAATAAAAAAAATAAAATAAATATTTTTATGTTTTAAGTTTTTATTAATTCGATCATTTTCTAGCTTAAAATAAATAAACAAAAAAATTGTGCTTGGCGGGCTCTGATTGGTCCACGGGGGATTGTTGACCCCCGGTCAACTCTCCCCCCAGGACCACCAGAGCCGGGTTCGTCCTGACCGACCCGATTTCACTATTTTCTCCACGGTCGACCCGATTGCTAATGACCTTAACCCCGGGCTCCGATTGATCATTGAACATCCGTGACCCACGCCCGGGGTGGATCTTAGGGATCCGAGGCTCGAGTGACTCGCCCGATCCTGATCTTCTCGGATCCCTGAGCATATAAAGTCTCAGCTCCGGCGAGGTTTTCATGCATCTTTGGATCTCCCCCTCGTCGCCTGTGACCTCCTCCACCTTGCCTTTGTGACAGCGGAGCTTGTGGGAGTTGCAGCGAGGCCCGGGAAGCCGGGAGCCACTGATCCGATGGTCTTCACCGCCGTGAGCCACCGCGAGCGCGCCCAGCCTCGGGGAGACGACGCCCCCTTGTAGGCAATGACCCAGGAGCTTCTTGAGCTCCAGCCCAGTCGACAACACCCGCCAGGTAACCTTCTTAGCCTTTAGTGTAGCGTAGAATAGGATTTTTAGATTCAGGTAGCCGTAGCTCCGCCGCCTCCATCCTTAGTCTCAGGCCACCCATTCACCTATCCGACATCGCCATCATGTTCACCAGACCCCTCTCCACCTTCTCCGACCCTTCACTCCCCCTGGCTCGCCCCGGAGCAGGAACCTCGGCTCTCACCCTCCGCCGCTCGTCGGAGAGCCCTCATACTGACGCACCAGCCACTCTTTTTCCGCTCTGACGGGTCGAGGCAGTTTGCCCTCGACCCAACTCTCTTCCTGTGCAGGTATCAAGCCCATTCGACCTCATCTGGAGGTCGAGACTTCAGAGCACAGGAGCTTCAGGCCACCGCCATCGCGGGGCCATTCTGGTGGTTCTCCGACTCATCGGAGGCCGCCATCAGCTACGAAGCTTCACGGCAGAGCCTTTCCGCATCTCAGGAGCAGCAGGGGAGGATCTCAGCGCGTGTACCGGGCCGGCGAAGCTCACCGGCCCAGTGTTCTTCCACCATCTTCCCCGACCGTCAGATCAGCCTCGGTGCTCCAGATCTGATCCCGTTCGTCCATTCACGGAGCAGCCCTGACCGCCAGATCCTTGAGCTTTGATCTCCACCGTCCGATGGCTGCAGTTTAGCCACGACGTCTTCGCACCGTCAGATCCAGCACGTGGCTGAATCTCATCTGTCCGATCCGAGCGAGGCCCTCCTTCGCAGACCCACGTTGCAGCACCACCTTCTGATCTTCCACGTGGGCGCGTTCCAGCCGTCGGATCGAGTTGAGGGTTTCACTTGTGTGCGGCGCGCCATCCCACCCGTCCGATCTGCCACGCGTAGCGCATCCAGCCCTCGAGATTTTAATAAGGGGTATTTGTTCTTAGGCCCCTTTACTTTCTACATTTAGTTTTTAGTCCTGTAATTACGTAGTGTAGCTCTTTTATTTTTGCAAATATTGCACTGAGGACCTTCATGTTTATTTAAATTGCATTTATACCCCTGTTTGCTGAGTACATGTGCATCGACACGTGGTTTTTGGTACATTTGCACTATTAGCCCTGCGTTTTTGGCTTGTTAAGATCTGCATTTATATAAATAGGAATGACAATTGGGTCCCCCCAGGCCTGAGTCACGTATATCGTGCGTGGCCCGGGGGGTAATTTGCATTCCTCATCCTACACTTTCCAAGCTTGTTATTCCAGGGACCCAAAACTTTATTATAATTGCAGATAGGTCCCTGTGCACTGTGCCCTTGTGTTTGATTTTAATAAAATAGCAAACATACTCCAAATCCAATGAAAATTGAACACATGGCTCCTGCCATTGTGCAAAATTTTCTAGGATTTTTGGAGACATTTTTATTTTGATTTGATATTTTTAAAAATTCAAAAACACGTATTTTCTTTACTGTCTGATTTGAAAAATCATAAAAAATATTAAAATTCATCGAAAAATCACAAAAAAAATTACCTACTGTTTTTTTTGGCTTGCTTGATTTTCTAGCCAATTTTGGCTATTTTTCATTACCTAAAACACCTAAAAATTGAAAAACACTTAAAATCTTATAAAAATTCTAATAAATAAACTAAAAACCCAAAAAAAATAATTTAGGTGCCAAAATTTTCCTTGTTATTTTCTCTATACAGGAATATTATCTCCAGGCTTATTGGGGATTTCTAGATATTTTATCTAGGTCCCTTAAGCTCTGCTAGACAGTACCTTCTTTTCCTTTCACTGTTTGATTTTTAGAAAATTAAATAAACATCAGAAAAATCCCAAAAATTCACTAAAAATAGTAAAAATTATAAAACACACAAAAATATTTTTATTTGAATTTTTGGTTATTTTTAGTGCATTTAATAAATAATTGAATTGTTTGGTTTTATTGTTTTCCTTATTTTCTTAATTAACCAAAAATCTAAAAAATATAAAAAGACTTAAAAACCACCAAAAATACCTTTTTATTTCCTTTTCTTTTCTTTTTTACTACTTCGTAGGCCGCAAGGCCAATTCGTGCTCCTTGTGTTCGACCCTGGTCGCTATATCAGGTTAAACTAATAACAGGACCGCTATTGATTTTTGAGTTGATTTTTATATTGGTGGTCTCTTTTTCTTGATTGATCGATCATGATCGCTTGGGTCGCAACGACCATTTAGCACCTTATACCCTAGTGGTCAGGTCCGACCATCAGAGCCTAGCCACCCAAGGGTCACGTGCCTGGTACATGTGGGTAAATTGCAGAATCACCCCCAGAACTATTGGTATTCACATTTCAGTCCCTCCTCTGCAGTTTCATATTTATTTAATATTACATAAATACCCCAGTATTCCCTCATTGTTTCGAACCTCTACATTGCACTATTTTATTTATCAAAAATATGCATTTTTTCTACAACCAATTCTCTACATCTTGGCATATGTGTGATATTTTTGTGATCAGTGGTTAATTAATAATTAATTATTTTGTGGAAAATAGCATATTTCACCCATTTTGTGCTTGAAAATTCATAACTAATTAACCATTGCTTTGAAAATTACCGAAAAATCACAGATTGTAGAATTAATTGTGTTTAACATTGTATCCAAAAAGAATTGCATTTGCATGCATCGTTTATCCTCTAAAAATCATTTTGATCTTTGATTTTTAATAGGTATTCAATCTCATATTTTCAAGGTTTAGGATTTCTCTAAGATCGATCACCTAGTGATAGATCTTGGATAATTTTATCTCTTGGAAATAAATAGATTTAATATTTATTATAATTAAATATTGAAATTCGCATCATTTGCATTCAAAAATATATAAAAAATAATCTTGCATCCAAAAATTCCAAAAAAATTACAATGCACTTATTTCATCATAATTGTCACCTTGGCCAAGTTTCATATTTTTTTGAACATCATTTGATTATTATTCATTTTCTAGTCCTTAAATAGGCTAGATTTGCACTTTGCATCCCATATTGCATTAAAAATCGCAAAAAAAGACCGCCTCGAAAACTGTACACGAACTTTGAGAGACAAATTTCTAGGTTGTTCCTTTGCCTCCTTGAGTTTGACCTTGGGACTTGCCCAAGTAAAATAAACATAAAACTACATTGATTAAAATTGATTAAATTTCTTGTGGTTATTTCTTGATTGATTCTGATTTCCTGCCTACAACGAAGCGAAACATTATTTTAAGCGAACGATAATCCACGGTATTTAAGAAGGGCGATTTTTCAGACTCGTCAGTCAGGTGCCATGTCGGAGTTACAACATGACCCTCTACAAGGGCGGCTTGTGGAGATCACATAGAACTTCTAGAGATGGTGGGGATACAGTAGCTGCTAGCTGCACTGGTTGTGCTAAAGCAACTGTCGCATGGCACGAACATAAGAAGTGGATGGTGCACACACTGCTAAGAATTGATTCTCGGGGAAATGCACCGACTTGCGAGCTATAAAGCGACTTTTTATCATATCCTGTATGAATACAATTACATTTGAAAAGATTTAATATGAAATTAATGATGCATATGCAATTACATTTGAAAAGATTTAATATGAAATTAACGATACATACTTTTATCAACCAAACATATATTGTGCCCATTGGATCAATATTGTAGATGGGTAATGAAATTACCTGCACAAATATTTTTATCAACCAAACATGAAATTACCTGCATGAATACAAGTACACTGAAGACTGAATCACGTTGCAGTTGGATCATTATAAGAGAATAATGTCATTACATTAACGATACATAATTTTATCAACCAATCATGTTTCGTGCCTGATGAAGGACTCCCGATAATCTAGCCTCACGACCCCTACTTCCTCCTCTAGAACCACCCTCACTCTCTACACTTGATTCCCTTGATCTTTCTGTAACCGATGTGGTCCTTTCATTTTGTGGAGTTTGTTTATGATGCTATGATGGTCGCTGCTCCGGCTGGGAAGCATATTGCTGCTGGTGCAGAAGCAAGGGATTTGGCTGAGGTGGGTGTGGTATGAAAGGAGGTGAAAGGTTCAGATCTGCACAGTAGGAGAATCCAACACACGATTGATGGGGAAAAAGATCGATGGTTAGGAATTCTGCGAATGTTTTTGTAGGTGGGGTTAGACCCCAAAAGTCATCAGCCTATGAAGGTTGAGTAATTCTGTCTCTACAAAATCATATACCATTGCAGACTGTGTTTGAGATGGTCCCGCCTCGGCATCATGAGTACCAATTGCATATTATTGTTGTGAGGGAACATCGAATGTGTGTACAACAAGCTCATACTATTGTCAGTGTCCAGGGTAGGAGAAAGGGACTGCGGAGGGCTCATTTGAGTAAGAGTACCTAGGAGGGTACGATGTAATTGGATCCACCAATCTGAAGTTCTGCAATGCGGAGTCAAGTAAACCAATAACATTCTGCAACTCTGAGCTCCTTTCATAATCCTCAAGAATCCCACAAGCCTCATATACACTCTGAACTTGTAAATATGTCATACATGACACAATGTTTTTGAATCTCACGCACAAACTGAAAATTTAACATTTACCCCATGCTTAAATCTGGGAGCGTAAGGCTCATATGCAAGTCGAGGGCCCATGATTGAAGTTTGATTCCAACGACGAATAATCTGCCACTACTATTGCGTGCATCTTATGAGTCATTGTTTGTCAGATTTCGTTGAAACTCTTTCCATCACAACTATTTGTCTTCTTCGATTCCACCATTGTATCTGTTCCTAGAGTCAATCTGCCCAATCAATAGGATCATTGTCCCTTTGTTGAGTCCGACACTTCGAGAACATTATTCTAGGCATCTGATGTGGGATATGAGGTCGCAAATCAAATTGTCACATGACTCGATCTGGCACATGCATAACCGCTACATTAAAATAAATCATCATTGTCTGTGACCTCCATACTTCTTGAACTTCTCGACAAATAGCGGGTATGTTATTTACAATCTCCATATCATATGGAGACCACCGCATCTATAAAAAAGTTTTTAATTATTCTTCATGGTAATCAAATAATGCATCACTATACATGTTGCGCATACCTGATGTTTGCGCTATGTATCAAGCTCATTGCGGCAGAATATCAGGTTCGTATTTTGTACATTTTCATAAAAGACCTTTGACCTGAAGTCTATCTGTTTTTAAAAATGTGTTAATAATACATGCATTCTCAAGGGATCTACATAATCTATGATCTATACATGCTCACGTATGGACCATTGTGCAAAGCTTTCAGATCCAAGCGATATGGACGAGGAACCCCAATGTGTACGTGCTTCCATGACTAAGTCTGTAGTAATTTGAGAAAAATATAACATCTCATGCATAGAAAACCGATGCATGGCCAACCCAATGCATGTTCTCTTGCATCTGTCGCCGACAAAACCGATGACAATGCCCACGATTCGCTGGAAAGTACTTTGGTAACACATCTTCAGCCCATGGAAACGATCACTCAAAAAATAAAAACCCTCTCATTGGATTAAATATACTAACTTGTGCAAAAAAAAAACCTCCCACACAACTAGAGTTTCTTTTTCCACCACCACAAATGCAATCGAGAATAGGTGTCTATTTTCGTCAATAGGTGTAGCCACAAGTAAGTGACCTTTGAATTTTCCATGCAAGTGAGTTGAACTCGAAGCCTTTTAGTGATGGACTGAATGGCCAGAATAAACGAAAGAACGTTATTTTCCAATGCATCTCTTCCCCGATCTTTGGATCAAGATACATTTCTATTTTGAATTCATACCAAGATCCATGGTTCGTCGGTTTCATCGTCCAACATGAATCTTGGAATATCGGCATAAGATGATTCCCATCACCAAATATTGTTGCCAAAGCATGCTTTTTGTCAAGCATATTTTCTTATAAGATATCGTGATGTGGTAGGTACCTGAAACCATACTTTTAATCATATTTGTCATTAACGTTAGGTTGGATCTCATTGTCTTCAATATGAATTGATTGATAAATTTTGTGTTACACTGACAGTTATTAGTTAGTAAAACTGGGTTATGAGACGTATTCTCTTCGCGATACGTTCATACCTTTCAAATTTCTCCCTTTTTACCGTAGTTAGCATGTAACCTTCAGTTATAATTTGGCAAAGCACACCCTATTGTATATATATATCTTTCTTTGAAGTTATAACTTTGTATTGCATGTATTTGGACATACTCCAAGTGCTTACAACATCAATCAAATCTAACTTTGAGGCGAAAAATCTACTATTCCAATACTCAAGTCCACTTTGATCGGGTAATATGATCGTTTGTGGCTCTCTCAGGACATATGTGTTTGTTGTACAATCACCATCCGTGAAGATATAAGGAAGTTTTAGCATTTGATCCAAAGTAACAACATAATCAACTGGAGGATCAAAAATTAGTTCAGTGTTGATTGACTCAATGAGTGATCCTTGTCCATTGATATCTTCGCAGTCAGCATTTAGATCAAGGATATCATAGTCATCCTCATCGGTAGTGTCATCATCATCATCATCATCATCTTTTTGTTCTTCTTCATTGTCAACATTCAGATCATGGATAACATCGTCATCCTCCTCTCGTCCCCTCCGAGATTATTCACCTATAGCACTTGTGTACATCCTATGAGTTTCTATTTCGTTAGCTTCCACCATCAACTACATCATACCAAGAGATCAAACAATATTTAACATCAACCATGTTGTTTGATTATCAGATACTACGACTGGAGAGGATGTGTTGATGTTCATTGGCCATCTACATGTTACTCGTATGTTATATTCGGTTATAACCGGTAAAGGTATGAACCATATATAGGAAATCTTCAAATGTGCTAGATATGGAGAGGCCTATCATTTGACTAGTCCCCCCTTCATAGCCGACATTCCCATTTTCAAAGACAATTCTTCCATTCTAGAAGACGTATAATGCAACCATGTCGCCCATAACCTATAAACAATTGTATTAAAATCGGGATATTTTGTATGATGGCATTGCTGTACACAAGTGGATGACTCCAACGTCATATTTTTAGCATGAGCTAATTTGGAAAGGTGTTGGATGCGTTGTCTAAGTAATACTAAGTCATATAGAAATGATTATCAGTTGCGTGTCTCTACATTTTTCCTAACCAACTCGTACGTGAGCAAAGATTAGTAGAACTGTAACGGCTGAAAATTTCCAGCAAAACTTTCCTTTTATTTCCACATTTACCACCATTGATTTAATTCAGAAATTAATGAGTTTTATTGGCCATTGATTTCCCAATTGAGAGGCACAACCATAAATCCCCCTACCATCCCAACACGTCACTCGTTTTTTCAAAGAGAGAAGAAGAGAGGGAGGATTAGAAAGAGAGGTCTCACCAGGAGAATTATCCTCACCGAAGGGAAGGCTGCGTCAATTCGACAGAGGAGAACGTCGGCTCGAGAGAAGGAGAGAAGGGTAGCAATCTAGTAGATACAATCTGTCAAACTTGAGGTATGTGTCGAACACCGTAGGAATATTGTTTGATTAATCGACATGTGCCTTCCATCTTTACGTGTGATGAGTAATTACTTAATTGCACAAAATACAATCTAAAAATGTATGATGGGCTTAGGTTTATCCGTACGAGCAAAGATCAATCCGGAATATGATTTACAAATGTATGTTTCTGTTTAGATTTTCGTATAAATAACGATCATCTACATGTATGTGTCATTAAGGAAGTTTGCTTTTTTGTGACACGATATTTCTCCATAAGGATGTATTTGTACTCTTTGAGAAAAGAAAAACAGGTTATAGTCGTCGCATTCACTATTGAAATGTGATGACATATGGGATGGATATTCACAACTTTTATAAAGCTTACTAAAGGATCTTTCGAGAACACCTTGATAAATTTATGGTCACACCAAAGAGGATTTTTTTAATACTCCTACGTTGTAGATAAACACCAAATATATATATCATATCGTATTCGAAATCTTTGCCAGCCTTATCTTAAAATAAAGTCCTCTGAAAAGTTTTGGACAATCATCTCATATTCATATATGGCATTGAAGCTAACCTATACAAGATTAAAGTTTTATTGCCTTGTAGTTGGAGGATAAATATTCTAGAGATGCAGAGATTTCTACGTTGACAAGATATATTGGTGATTCATGTAGATTTTCCTTAGATTTTGCAATAGCAATGGCAAACATCATTAGAAAGAATGCGATGTTTTTACATTTATAGGAGTGTGATTGAAGTTCTGATCTGAAACTTATTATTACGCACTAGAGGATTTTAGTTCACTTTAATATTTCTGGCAAAGAAACTACGATATCTTTATGAAACGGTTTTGAATATACATCACATCAATTAAGATCACAAGAGATTAACTATCCAACTTTTCACTTGGAGTATCCTACTCATGACTTGGAGTTACCAGTGATAATATTTTCTCTAATAGATTGGTGACATTATCGATACAGTGAGAAATATTTTAGGTAATTTGAAGGATTAAGTTAGCAGAAAAAGATCCCGATCTTTCAAGAATAATTGAAATGCTCAAGAAAGAACAATTCATTTGTATAATTGTGATCGACGAAAATGTGAGATACTATGATAGATCTTGGACTTTAAGTGGCAATTAGTTATGTCAGAGATCCTATATGAAGCTCATAAATTGACGCATACTATTCATCCAAGCACGGTAAAAATGTTCACAGATACCTCACAAAATTTAGGGTGGCCAACAATGAAGATAGACATTGTGGATTTGTTTCCAAATGTCCAGTATACTAACATATTGGGATTAGACATTATGGAACAACAAGTCATATTCAATGCTTGGAGATACTATAATGGAGGTGAGAGCATATCATGATGGATCTTGTCACTGAACTACCCATGAAAAAGAAGCATGGTTATTATAATGTTTTGAGTTATAGAATATCGATTAATCAAATCAACCACTTCTTACTCAATCTCCAAGATTACTCAACGAGATACATGGTATTTCATCATCAATAGTGTCAAATCGCAACAAATGATACATACTTTAATTATGGAAAAGCTCTCAAGATGTTATGGGTACTCCATTAAAGTCCATCACTTAATTTCATCCACATTCCAACGGTCACCTAGAATGGATCATTATGATATTGAAAGATATGCTAGGTGTACGCATCTCAGGAGTCACACATGGTTGGGATAGACATCTTCTGTTAGTTGGGTTCTCTTATATTAAATAGCTATCCCACGAGTATCAAGATGGCTCCTTATGAAGGATTGTATAGGAGACCTTATACGCTACCGTCATGTTTGAGTAGTGTTGATGATGACTATGTTTTGGGACTAGACCAAGCTCAGATCAATAAGAAGAGTGTTGAAAAAAAAAGATGCAAGGGAAATCAACGATCTTCGGTATGTCTCCTTACCAAGAAATTTCGAGGACGAAATTTTTTTAAGGGTGGTAGATTGTAACGGCTGAAAATTTCCAGCAAAACTTTCCTTTTATTTCCACATTTACCACCATTGATTTAATTCAGAGTTTTATTGGCCATTGATTTCCCAATTGAGAGGCACAATCATAAATCCCCCTACCATCCCAACACGTCACTCGTTTTTTCAAAGAGAGAAGAAGAGAGGGAGGATTAGAAAGAGAGGTCTCACCGGGAGAATTATCCTCACCGAAGGGAAGGCTGCGTCAATTCGACAAAGGAGAACGTCGGCTCGAGAGAAGGAGAGAAGGGTAGCAATCTAGTAGATACAATCTGTCAAACTTGAGGTATGTGTCGAACACCGTAGGAATATTGTTTGATTAATCGACATGTGCCTTCCATCTTTACGTGTGATGAGTAATTACTTAATTGCACAAAATACAATCTAAAAATGTATGATGGGCTTAGGTTTATCCGTACGAGCAAAGATCAATCCGGAATATGATTTACAAATGTATGTTTCTGTTTAGATTTTTGTATAAATAACGATCATCTACATGTATGTGTTTGCTTAGGATTGCGATTATTAAATGTATGTATCGATTTTATAGGTTAAGGTATAACCACAATGGCTTGATTTTGAATAAGACATCGGAATTTATGTGTCGAATTATTAAGGCTCCTTCCATGCAGAAAAAAACCTAACACAGGAGATATACCTCAAAGTTTTACGGGGTTGAATGGCAAAAAAATCATGTTCTGCGTACATCTCAGATTCTATGACAATGAAAATGGTGTTGCTTTCTTGTTGATGTTACTTATGTAAAGTTATCTAATTTATCTATTATTTCAATGGATAAATCCACGAGCCTTACCTTGTTTTGATAAGGATGTTCTGGCCTACAGGCTTGTAACTAGAACATAGGGATGCCGTAATTTAAATACGAATCTTGCTAATTGAGGGATTAAATTCGTATTAGAAATTAGTGAGTAAATTTCAGTTACATAATCTATTTCCAAAAGTGATCTCATAATTTTTTTATATGAGTTATTCATAGTAGAACATAACACTCTGATTTCTATATATGTCTTGATTTCTATATATGTCTTTATTCTTCGTTAAATAAAATCTGGTGACATTTATTTACATGCAAATTTTCATTGGTGTTAGATTTAGTTTCTTCTTTTAACCCTTCAAAATTTAGATGGGACGTGATTGAACAAAAGGAGGGAGATAATAATTCGACCGTAAGATTACATTACAATCGTCGGATGACGTTTATAATGGTTCTTCAAATCTAATATGTATTCAATACTAGTGGCTTATTGATCGGACTAAAGTAATATATATTATATCTTCTGATTAAAACACTTTTTAATATATACGTATCTACCTTGAATCACATAGTTTGGTTAGATAAAAAAGTTCTTTGTGCAATAACAATCACAATCGTAGATACGGGTCTAAGTGATTCAATTTATACATAGAATAAATATTCAATTATTTACTGTTAATAAGGTACATTGTATGTATCACATCTAATGGTGACTATTGAAGCTATCAAGTTATAAAAGTTGACAGTAAGTTATTTGAAATGAAATGTTTACATGAACCACTATTGTATGAAAAAGGAATTGAAATTTCCTTAACATGAAAAAATGGCATGATGACGATAAGCGGAGCTAAGTGCTACACTTAATGATGGGAGCCACCTCTAGAGTCCAATTATCGTAAGCCCAAAGGGCAACGCCGTAAGGGGCGTATGGTTCAAGGAACCGATTGAGGCGAAAGATAAGTCCTCTACACTTGTAGCTACACTGTCAAGCATTTCATGTTCATGGACCGCTTGTGCCAGCGGTAAAGCCACCAAAGCCAGCAAAGCCACCAAAGCCATTAAGGATTAACAATTAAGACAACTTTAACCACTAAACAAACCAATGGTTTGTGTACAGTTTCTGAAATTGCTAAGGCACACGTGTGCAGCTATGGCCAAGTAATGGCATTATGCAAATGTTATGATTGTTCAGGGGCATTTATGCAACTACAAAAAAATTCTGAGGGTATAAGTGAAAATTTTGAAAATGTTAAGGCGTATATGCAAATATGGCAAACTTTAAGAGTAAATATTAAATTGTTGCTTTAATGGATGGATCCGGAAGGAGTTCTCATTGTATGCATGTTTAATTGAATTATGAGTCTCATAGTGATAGTATATGAGAATAAGTTAGTATCATATGCAATAAGATAATTATGCAAATCGTATAGTTGTGTTGATAATTAAATGTATAGAAGAGATTATGTTTTAACAGTTTAAAGTTAGTATAGGGAGACTTGTTTGCCACGCTAGCCGGATTGACCCCAACTCGACACATACTGAGCGTTAGCTCATAACATGTGATGTTGTTTTTTTCAGGAGAGCACGAGTCAGAATATAATTTCCAGTTCAAGGAGAACTATTGTCACGTGAAGTTGAACCAGTACGGACTATGTATGGATGGTTATGAAGGGATGTCATTATGCCCACTGGAACATTGCTGTGCTATTTTATTTTGTAGTTCTTTTGCAACTTCCTGGTTGGAGTGTAATAGTGGAAGTCTATAGAGTAATGGATTTACTTGAGAATGATTATTTTCTCTGCTCATTGAATACCATGCAAGTGTTTGGTAACGGTTCGGTCGTGCGATCTATAATTACATGCTTCCGCCGGTCGTCACGACCCGTTCCGTTACAAATGGTATCAGAGCTTGACTTCCTTTGGGTATAGGATATCCATAACCATAGCAATATGAGACTTAGATACATATATAATGTGAGACTTAGGTATTGCAAGTAATTATTCAACACTTCATGTACCCTAATCAAATGGACCTTTGTCGTGGGATTGAGGCGAACAAAGATCACGATTCTTCACATTAAACTGAGATCATGGATAGACGATAATAATTAGTTGAGTTGATGAATGTTGAGGAGTCATTGATAAAAGTGTCTTGCCTAGAATTTAAGTGAATTTATCTTGAAGATCTTTCTTCATAACAACAAGCTTCATCTTGAAGGATGAACATGAGGTTAAGAAATGGATATAGGAAACAGAGATGTCATTTGGAAGTACACACTATCTTAAGGAGAAGCATGTTATATTTAGGACTTGTTAGTAAAAGGTACAACAGAGGAGTGACAGACTGAATGAGAAAGAAATCAATTGTTCTGATATCTACCATTAAATGGGGTGATTGTATTGAATTCTCTATTGAATGATACAACTTGAGAATGTCAATGATTCAAAGAGATTGGAAGTATTCAACCTTTAAAATTATTATAAGATGGTAAAAGAGTATGCGATCAAGTTACAAAGTTGGAGTAGTATGGAGAAAAGAATATACAAATTAGAAGCTAAGTGAACTATTAGTTAGATTTCACATAATATATTTGGTTAGTATTTGGTAAACAATCATCTCGTTTATATAGTGAGAATTTAGATATTGTGGGATTTTTTTCTAGATACATTTCCAGATGATTATTTGAGATTTCCTTCTTGTTGACAAATGCATTTACTCGTTGATAGTATTCCAAAAACTACATTGATTTCGGAAGCTCCTCATGCATATCTTGGATTTAAAGGATTAAAGAATCAGTTGCAATAACGACTATATAAGGAAGTTTGCTTTTTTGTGACACGATATTTCTCCATAAGTATGTATTTGTACTCTTTGAGAAAAGAAAAACAGGTTCTAGTCGTCGCATTCACTATTGAAATGTGATGACATATGGGATGGATATTCACAACTTTTATAAAGCTTACTAAAGGATCTTTCGAGAACACCTTGATAAATTTATGGTCACACCAAAGAGGCTTTTTTTTAATACTCCTACGTTGTAGATAAACACCAAATATATATATATATATATCAGTATCGTATTCGAAATCTTTGCCAACCTTATCTTAAAATAAAGTCCTCTGAAAAGTTTTGGACAATCATCTCATATTCATATATGGCATTGAAGCTAACCTATACAAGATTAAAGTTTTATTGCCTTGTAGTTGGAGGATAAATATTCTAGAGATGCGGAGATTTCTATGTTGAGAAGATATATTGGTGATTCAAGTAGATTTTCCTTAGATTTTGCAATAGCAATGGCAAACATCATTAGAAAGAATGCGAAGTTTTTACATTTATAGGAGTGTGATTGAAGTTCTGATCTGAAACTTATTATTACGCACTAGAGGATTTTATTTCACTTTAATATTTCTGGCAAAGAAACTACAATATCTTTATGAAACAGTATTGAATATACATCACATCAATTAAGATCACAAGAGATTAACTATCCAACTTTTCACTTGGAGTATCCTACTCATGACTTGGAGTTAGCAGTGATAATATTTTCTCTAATAGATTGGTGACATTATCGATACAGTGAGAAATATTTTAGGTAATTTGAAGGATTAAGTTAGCAGAAAAAGATCCCGATCTTTCAAGAATAATTGAAATGCCCAAGAAAGAACAATTCATTTGTATAATTGTGATCGACGAAAATGTGAGATACTATGATAGATCTTGGACTTTAAGTGGCAATTAGTTATGTCATAGATCCTATATGAAGCTCATAAATTGACGCATACTATTCATCCAAGCACGGTAAAAATGTTCACAGATACCTCACAAAATTTAGGATGGCCAACAATGAAGATAGACATTGTGGATTTGTTTCCAAATGCCCAGTATACCAACATATTGAGATTAGACATTATGGAACAACAAGTCATATTCAATGCTTGGAGATACTATAATGGAGGTGAGAGCATATCATGATGGATCTTGTCACTGAACTACCCATGAAAAAGAAGCATGGTTATTATAATGTTTTGAGTTATGAATATCGATTAATCAAATCAACCACTTCTTACTCAATCTCCAAGATTACTCAACGATATACACGGTATTTCATCATCAATAGTGTCAAATCGCAACAAATGATACATACTTTAATTATGGAAAAGTTCTCAAGATGTTATGGGTACCCCATTATAGTTCATCACTTAATTTCATCCACATTCCAACGGTCACCTAGAATGGATCATTATGATATTGAAAGATATGCTAAGTGTACGCATCTCAGGTGTCACACATGGTTGGGATAGACATCTTCTGTTAGTTGGATTCTCTTATATTAAATAGCTATCCCACGAGTATCAAGATGGCTCCTTATGAAGGATTGTATAGGAGACCTTATACGTTACCGTCATGTTTGAGTAGTGTTGATGATGACTATGTTTTGGGACTAGAACCAAGTTCAGATCAGTAAGAAGAGTGTTGAAAAAAAAAGATGCAAGGGAAATAAACGATCTTTGGTATGTCTCCTTACCAAGAAATTTCGAGGACGAAATTTTTTTAAGGGTGGTAGATTGTAACGGCTGAAAATTTCCAGCAAAACTTTCCTTTTATTTCCACATTTACCACCATTGATTTAATTCAGAAATTAATGAGTTTTATTGGCCATTGATTTCCCAATTGAGAGGCACAACCATAAATCCCCCTACCATCCCAACACGTCACTCGTTTTTTCAAAGAGAGAAGAAGAGAGGGAGGATTAGAAAGAGAGGTCTCACCGAGAGAATTATCCTCACCGAAGGGAAGGCTGCGTCAATTCGACAGAGGAGAACGTCGGCTCGAGAGAAGGAGAGAAGGGTAGCAATCTAGTAGATACAATCTGTCAAACTTGAGGTATGTATCGAACACCGTAGGAATATGTTTGATTAATCGACATGTGCCTTCCATCTTTACGTGTGATGAGTAATTACTTAATTGCACAAAATACAATCTAAAAACGTATGATGGGCTTAGGTTTATCCGTACGAGCAAAGATCAATCCGGAATATGATTTACAAATGTATGTTTCTGTTTAGATTGTTGTATAAATAACGATCATCTACATGTATGTGTCGGCTTAGGATTGCGATTATTAAATGTATGTATCGATTTTATAGGTTAAGGTGTAACCACAATGGCTTGATTTTGAATAAGACATCGGAATTTATGTGTCGAATTGTTAAGGCTCCTTCCATGCAGAAAAAAAACCTAACACATGAGATATACCTCAAAGTTTTACGGGGTTGAATGGCAAAAAAATCATGTTCCACGTAAATCTCAGGTTCTATGACAATGAAAATGGTGTTGCTTTCTTGTTGATGTTACTTATATAAAGTTATCTAATTTATCTATTATTTCAATGGATAAATCCACGAGCCTTGCCTTGTTTTGATAAGGATGTTCTGGCCTACAGGATTGTAATTAGAACATAGGGATGCCTTAATTTAAATATGAATCTTGCTAATTGAGGGATTAAATTCGTATTAGAAATTAGTGAGTAAATTTCAGTTACATAATCTATTTCCAAAAGTGATCTCATAATTTTTTTATATGAGTTATTCATAGTAGAACCCAACACTCTGATTTCTATATATGTCTTGATTTCTATATATGTCTTTATTCGTCGTTAAATAAAATCTGGTGACATTTATTTACATGCAAATTTTCATTGGTGTTAGATTTAGTTTCTTCTTTTAACCCTTCAAAATTTAGATGGGACGTGATTGAACAAAAGGAGGGAGATAATAATTCGACCGTAAGATTATATTACAATCGCCCGGATGACGTTTACAATGGTTCTCCAAATCTAATATGTATTCAATACTAGTGGCTTATTGATCGGACTAAAGTAATATATAGTATATCTTCTGATTAAAACTACTTTTTAATATATATGTATCTACCTTGAATCACATAGTTTGGTTAGATAAAAAAGTTATTTGTGCAATAACAATCACAATCGTAGATACGGGTCTAAGTGATTTAATTTATACATAGAATAAATATTCAATTATTTACTGTTAATAAGGTACATTGTATGTATCACATCTAATGGTGACTATTGAAGCTATCAAGTTATAAAAGTCGACAGTAAGGTATTTGAAATGAAATGTTTACATGAACCACTATTGTATGAAAAAGGAATTGAAATTTCCTTAACATGAAAAAAAATGGCATGATGACGATAAGCGGAGCTAAGTGCTACACTTAATGGTGGGAGCCACCTCTAGAGTCCAATTATCGTAAGCCCAAAGGGCAACGCCGTAAGGGGCGTATGGTTCAAGGAACCGATTGAGGTGAAAGATAAGTCCTCTACAGTTGTAGCTACACTGTCAAGCATTTCATGTTCATGGACCGCTTGTGCCAACGGTAAAGCCACCAAAGCCAGCAAAGCCACCAAAGCCATTAAGGATTAACAATTAAGACAACTTTAACCACTAAACAAACCAATGGTTTGTGTACAGTTTCTGAAATTGCTAAGGCACATGTGTACAGCTATGGCCAAGTAATGGCATTATGCAAGTGTTATGATTGTTCTGGGGCATTTATGCAACTACAAAAAAATTCTGAGGGTATAAGTGAAAATTATGAAAATGTTAAGGCGTATATGCAAATATGGCAAACTTTAAGAGTAAATATGAAATTGTTGCTTTAATGGATGGATCCGGAAGGAGTTCCCATTGTATGCATGTTTAATTGAATTATGAGTCTCATAGTGATAGTATATGAGAATAAGTTAGTATCATATGCAATAAGATAATTATGCAAATCGTATAGTTGTGTTGATAATTAAATGTATAGAAGAGATTATGTTTTAATAGTTTAAAGTTAGTATAGGGAGACTTGTTTGCCACGCTAGCCGGCTTGACCCCAACTAGGCACACACTGAGCGTTAGCTCATAACATGTGATGTTGTTTTTTTCAGGAGAGCACGAGTCAGAATATAATTTCCAGTTCAAGGAGAACTATTGTCACGTGAAGTTGAACCAGTACGGACTATGTATGGATGGTTATGAAGGGATGTCATTATGCCCACTGGAACCTTGCTATGCTATTTTATTTCGTAGTTCTTTTGCAACTTCCTGGTTGGAGTGTAATAATGGAAGTCTATAGAGTAATGGATTTACTTGAGAATGATTATTTTCTCTGCTCATTGAATACCATGCAAGTGTTTGGTAATGGTTCGGTCGTGCGATCTATAATTGCATGCTTCCGCCGGTCGTCACGACCCGTTCCTTTACAGATCGTATCAGAGCTTGACTTCCTCTGGGTATAGGATATCCATAACCATAGGAATATGAGACTTAGATACATATATAGTGTGAGACTTAGGTATTGCAAGTAATTATTCAACACTTCATGTACCCTAATCAAATGGACCTTTGTCGTGGGATTGAGGCGAACAAAGATCACGATTCTTCACATTAAACTGAGATCATGGATAGACGATAATAATTAGTTGAGTTGATGAATGTGAGGAGTCATTGATAAAAGTGTCTTGCCTAGAATTTAAGTGAATTTATCTTGAAGATCTTTCTTCATAACAACAAGCTTCATCTTGAAGGATGAACATGAGGTTAAGAAATGGATATAGGAAACAGAGATGTCATTTGGAAGTACACACTATCTTAAGGAGAAGCATGTTATATTTAGGACTTGTTAGTAAAAGGTACAACAGAGGAGTGACAGACTGAATGAGAAAAAAAATCAATTGTTCTGATATCTACCATTAAATGGGGTGATTGTATTGAATTCTCTATTGAATGATACAACTTGAGAATGTCAATGATTCAAAGAGATTGGAAGTCTTCAACCTTTAAAATTAGTATAAGATGGTAAAAGAGTATGCGATCAAGTTACAAAGTTGGAGTAGTATGGAGAAAAGAATATACAAATTAGAAGCAAGTGAACTATTAGTTAGATTTCACATAATATATGTGGTTAGTATTTGGTAAACAATCATCTCGTTTATATAGTGAGAATTTAGATATTGTGGGATTTTTTTCTAGATACATTTCCAGATGATTATTTGAGATTTCCTTCTTGTTGACAAATGCATTTACTCGTTGATAGTATTCCAAAAACTACATTGCTTTCGGAAGCTCCTCATGCATATCTTGGATTTAAAGGATTAAAGAATCAGTTACAATAGCGACTATATAAGGAAGTTTGCTTTTTTGTGACACGATATTTCTCCATAAGGATGTATTTGTACTCTTTGAGAAAAGAAAAACAGGTTATAGTCGTCGCATTCACTATTGAAATGTGATGACATATGGGATGGATATTCACAACTTTTATAAAGCTTACTAAAGGATCTTTCGAGAACACCTTGATAAATTTATGGTCACACCAAAGAGGATTTTTTTAATACTCCTACGTTGTAGATAAACACCAAATATATATATCAGTATCGTATTCGAAATCTTTGCCAGCCTTATCTTAAAATAAAGTCCTCTGAAAAGTTTTGGACAATCATATCATATTCATATATGGCATTGAAGCTAACCTATACAAGATTAAAGTTTTATAGTTGGAGGATAAATATTCTAGAGATGCAGAGATTTCTATGTTGACAAGATATATTGGTGATTCATGTAGATTTTCCTTAGATTTTGCAATAGCAATGGCATACATCATTAGAAAGAATGCGAAGTTTTTACATTTATAGGAGTGTGATTGAAGTTCTGATCTGAAACTTATTATTACGCACTAGAGGATTTTAGTTCACTTTAATATTTCTGGCAAAGAAACTACGATATCTTTATGAAACGGTATTGAATATACATCACATCAATTAAGATCACAAGAGATTAACTATCCAACTTTTCACTTGGAGTATCCTACTCATGACTTGGAGTTAGCAGTGATAATATTTTCTCTAATAGATTGGTGACATTATCGATACAGTGAGAAATATTTTAGGTAATTTGAAGGATTAAGTTAGCAGAAAAAGATCCCGATCTTTCAAGAATAATTGAAATGCCCAAGAAAGAACAATTCATTTGTATAATTGTGATCGACGAAAATGTGAGATACTATGATAGATCTTGGACTTTAAGTGGCAATTAGTTATGTCAGAGATCCTATATGAAGCTCATAAATTGACGCATACTATTCATCCAAGCACGGTAAAAATGTTCACATATACCTCACAAAATTTAGGATGGCCAACAATGAAACAAACAAATATTTGATGATGTTGTCATCTTTGACACTACCTATGAAACAAACAAATATTTGATGATTTTTGCACCATTTACTGGAGTAAACCATCACAAACAATCAATAACTTTTGGTGCAGCATTGTTAAGAAATGAACGACTTGAATCGTTTAAATGGTTGTTCGAAACATTTTTGGATGCAATGGATGGGCACCAAATGAATGCAATCATTACCGATCAAGATCTTGCTATGACTGCTGCTCTCAAGGATGGTTTTAATAATGCATCTCACAGATTTTGCATGTGGCATATTTTAAACAAAGTTTCAGAAAAAGTTGGACCTACAATAGCATCCGATCTTCAATTTCAAAACAAGTTCAATGCAAGTGTTTGGGGTTCTGAAACACCAGATATGTTTGAAAAATCATGGAAAGATGTTATGTCACAATACAACTTACATGATATCAAATGGTTCAATGACATGTATGATATACACACAATGTGGATACCTGCATATTTTAAGGACATGTTTTGGGCTGGTTTGAGAACAACCCAACGTTCCGAAAGTATGAACTCTTTTTTCAGTCATTTTGTCAATAAGGAACTTAATTTGGTCGAGTTTTGGTTGCGGTTTGAAAATGCGATGGATCTTCAGAGGCAAAAAGAATTGGAAGCTGATTATAGGACATTGTACTCAAAGGCAGAGTTGAAAATTAAAGACGATTTTGAAAAGCAGATGGCAAACATTTTGACACGCGAGAGTTTTCATGTATTCCAAGAAGAACTTTATCGTTCTTGTATACGATGTACTACTATGATAATTAAAGAAGAAGGTGGCATTTGTTTCCAGTCGGTGAAAGAAAGAAAAGGTGAAAGAATTATTACAAGAACAGTACTGTATAATCAAGCAACGAAAATTGCAAGTTGTGAATGTAAATTTTTTGAATGTGAAGGCATACCATGTAGGCATATACTAAATGTATTGCGGTGGAACTCGGTTGAAACACTTCCAATATTCTACATCAAGAATAGATGGACAAAAGATGCCACACGAAAACCCATGTTTGACATGCATGGAATTGAACTCAAGGAGTATTCTAATGTCGTGGGCTCAATAAATCTTGCACAATTGTGGGATACATTTGCACGTTGTATGCACATGGCCGGAAAAGCAAATGAAACTTTTCTAATGGCACAAGAATCAGCAACAAATCTTGAAGAAAAAATGAAAGGTTGGTTACAATTACAAAATGGTGGTTTACATTTTAAATCCACAGAATCATCGGTGGTCTCCAAGATGCCCTCCGAAATTAGTGTTCTTCCTCCCCCTATGTCAAAGACGAAAGGAAGCGGAAAAAGAATAAAAGGCGGAAAAGAGATATCAATTGAGCAACAACAAAAACGAGCAAGACTTTGTAAAGCATGCGGAAAACAAGCTTTTCATGATAGCCGAAATTGTCCTTCAAAGAAATAGGTATATTAATAAATATTTTGTTATTTCTTAAGATGAATGCTTATTTTCTAACAAATTATTCACTAATTGTATTTTCAACGGGTATTGAGGGGATGCACGAGTTATCTAGGCTTCAAGCGCCCTCTATCGTCGTTCATTGCAACATCCATCTCCTATAATGGACTTCATTATTGTTGTATTTAGACAATGCTACTTATTTATCTCCTTAAATGATCTTATGTTGCTCTTTTTCATCTGGTTTGTTTGTCCTTTTTTGGTATAATCTTTTTGTTCCTTGATATCGTGTTATTGGTGTGAAAATATCAAAACTAGTAAATTAGAAGTCTCCAGGAGTTTTGAAGAAAGGTCAGTGATGCAAAGTAGGAAAATTCAACAACAGAGTTACGCCAGTTAAGATAGAGTTTTGAATTTACTTTGTAACTTCTCTCAATATAACATCGACGATTGTATGTCTCCAAATCATTCCAAAATAAATCACTACAACAATAAGGGCCTATAGTGACAATTTTTTCGCTAAGAGCACAATGAATAAAACATCATTATACCATCTCATGACAATTTCATGATTCGTTGAAATAATTATTGCGAAACAAGCCGCTGTTAAATTTATAACAACGATCAACTAACTGTTGAGAAATCTAAAATTACAATTAATAAAAATCGTCACTGATCTATATTTTTTTCGTCTCAATATTGACAAATTATCCGTAGATACTGAGTTTACAACACCTACAATTGGCATTCCGTAGATACTTAGTTTGTTTCCATAAGAATGGAAGGAATGATCACTAATAAGCCAAGCAAAGATCGCTAAAACAAAACAGAAATACGCAACTGACTGGAGAAATAATGCGCGCACTCTTTCATTCATGAGTATGTAACTTTTTAGTAGGAAAATAGGAAAACACAACAACACATGATCATTCATGAACTTTATTAACTCTGAACATATAAGACAAATTGAAACAAAATTGTTGGGAGCACCAAATGACATCGCAAGATCATAGATCCTAATAGCATATTTACACACCAAAAATCTCTTCGCCACATTTTCCGGATGAGCTTAGGATGTCATTGACGATCTTTCTGCACTCAGGATACAATCCAATAAAAAAATATTCCAGTCAACTCCATCTTTGAAACAAAACGACGGGATGGTTTCCTGCAACCAGACGAGCAGCAGATCCATCGTAAGGCAGAATCGAGGGATTCACTACTCCTGCCACAACGGTAGTAGACATGCCGAGGAGCACCGCATTCGTGAGGGGCCATGTCGAGAAGCACGACCACTCGCGAGGAACTGGAATGGATGGTGCGAGTCACGACCACCAGGTGATGCGAAGGAGAGCTTCACCATTGCAGCCAAGAAAGAAGAAGAACTGGAGCGCACTCCACATGTGAATGTCGAAGAGGGTCGAAGAGGGTGTGATGTGAGAGGGAGGGAAGCAGCTGCTGTGGGTTGGCAGAATGGAGCCACGGATTGTGGGGATGGGGATTATGGATTGCAGAAAAAGTAACAAAATCTGGACCGTTTCTTTCTAGTCTGATCCAACGGTCTGTATCCACTCCTCTCATCCTCTCATACAAAGCTCCTCTCATAAGATCACTCCTATATATATATATATATATATATATATATATGTCCTCGTGATATTTGCAACACAAATTCACGTTTCCTTTTATGACATTTATCGCAACGACGTGAACTACAAATATAAATTTATATAACACTAAATTACAATATAAATTACAAATTAATTATATATACTTTTGCAGAAGGAAAGAACACGAGATCTTGAGTGGGGTGGGGGGATATCTTCTTCACAAGAGAGGGGGACATGGATTCTCACCAAGAGACGGGGAGGGGAGGTTTGAGAGGGTGTGAGTGAGGTGTGATAAAATGGGGTGGGAGGGGGGCCTTTAAATAGGCGGGAGGAAGCCCTTGAATTGGTGAACCGTTCGTCGATCGACGAATGGTTTTCCGATTCAAGGCTTGAAGAACACGCCCCCATTAAAGACCGCACGTTTCCCCTTGAAGACCGCACCTTTGGGAAACACACATTGAATCATGTCGTCTTGTGTGTTGAAATCGTTCGCCGATCGGTGCCCTGATAGGGCATTTTCGCACTGCCATACACTGACTGGTAATTGTTGATATCCTCATGGCTATTTGGGGAAATCACTCTCCCCTTTCTTTGCCTCCCCTGTGAGAAACCATAATCTTTCTCTCTTTTTTCTCTCCGCCACCTTTATTCTCCTCCTAAACACTCACACCACAACTAACACCATCTCCACCCTCCTATCGTCACGGTGACACCGCCGCGATCCTTCTTTCGAGCCCCTATCTCCTCCCTCATTTTCTCCACACCGCCGCCAACCCCATTGCCCCTACCTACCATGCTGCCACCGCCACCACTCAACGCCCCACCAACCGCTGTCCAATCTCTTCGCGTTGCCGATGCTGCAACTCAACTCCGACGCTGCTCCTGTCCGTCGAAGTCCTCGATCAACTCCAATCGTTGCACCTCCTCCTAGTTGGTTGTGGTACGAGTTCTGTCATTACGTAGTTGTTTTTCCTTCCTTCTTGGCCGCGGTCTACTATACAAAAGTTAGCTTGATGAAGCATTATGTGCATCTACCTGTAGCCATTGGAATAAATAATCTAAAGTCAATTAACAATCTGAGTTTGCACACAACAAGCGGGGATTAGGGTGCACAATTGTAGGCACATAACTTGGTTCTAGTCTTTGCATTCAATTTTTTAATCCTAGCTTCTACGACTAAACTTTTTTTGTGATATTTTGAAACTATCTTTAGGTATTCTGCTTACTGTTTATTTTGCTACTTTAATAAATTGGTTCCATCTCATTTTTCTTGGTGTCGATATTTTCTTCTTGTTCTGCTCTTGTCTACGGAACTAAAAAAAATGACAAAAGAAACACCATCTCTTCAATGCTATTCCTTAGGTTCATTTTCATCATTCTAGGGGATATTTGCATGGTGGTAGCATTTTTTCCCGTTCATTCTTTGATCGTGGAGTTATTATGCAAGGTAAAGAATTGACAACCATACCCATCTAACATTGTCTTTCATTTCCCAATCATTATTAATTGTTTCGGTTGGTCAATTCACTTTGGAAGATGAGAAAGTCTACTATGACATTCTGAGTTGAGCACAAATTTTTCGTTCTTCACTCTTTTTTTTGGGTGAAATTATTCTCTGTAGTATAGCTAGTAACCTTTTAATGGGTTCATCATTTTCTTATTCGATTCTTACATTGTTGATTCATAATTGCATGATATTTTTTTAATAATTGCATTAGGATTTTTAGTAATTGCTGGACGTTCTCATCATTTCGCTACCTTTTAGTCATTCCATTCTTCATTACATGTGTGCATTAAATGGGTGTGGAAACTTCTACCTTGTGTGCTATGTATTGTTTCGGTTTTAGCCATAGTTGGATCACTTCTTTGTCATTTATTTTTTCTCTTAAAAGGCCAAAGGATGATATCTTCGAAAATTGGCATCCAATTCGCACGGAAACAATACGTCAAGTTCTTTTTTAACTAGAAAGATCAATTATTTTCATTTAACTTGAGTTTCTTCAATCAATCAACTCACACAATTTTCAGCATTACATCAATACTTATGCCACGGTTCCCTGTATTTCTCTTTCCTGTACATATTTGGGCAAAATCTTTATTGCCTCTGATCTTCTATCATATATGGTTCAATATTGCATAATCAATAGTTCATTTTTTTATCCCATAATCAGAAGTTGATCTTAATGATTGTTGGTGCAGTTCATGTCATGAAAGAAAGAACCAAGATTTTAAAAATCGAGACAGACATCAAATTGGGCATGCATCGGTTTTTGGTTTTTATCGTCGGACCATTGGAACCGACCGGTCGAGCCGGCGATGACATCATTGATTCAAAAAAACTGGAAAAGACCAAACTGTTGTACTGTTGGTTTGGTTCGTACGGTTCAACCGGGTCAAACCGAGTTAAACCGGTATATCATACAAATAAATACAAAAATACTACATCATATCTTTCGAGGATTTGTTTACTCTTGTCCTTCCAAGTTTTTCCAATAACACTTATAACCCTATTTTTAATAAAATTGCATGTGTCCCCTATATTTTTACAAAATCAATAGCAGTGGCATTTTATTAGTACACTTGTGCTCCCATTTTATACCAATACAAGGATTATATTGTGAAAATTTTAAGAAAATATTGGAGCATAAATGATATTGCTTAAAAGCTAGGGGTATAAATGTTCTTATAAAAACTCGAAAGGGCATAATAATCATATTTGATAAAATTTATATAAATGCATATATGTAGTGTAAAAAGTTATTATTTTTAAAAGTAATTAAACTCTAACTAACGATAAGTGTCGTTGATTTATTGCTTTTCATAGTATGATTATGACAATACCTTCTTCGCTTATTATTGTTATAAATCGATAACCTCATACACAATGTGGGAAGAGAGAGACAATGCTCATATGGTAGGCAAGGACAAGCAATAATGAGTCATTGACACATGTGAAGGAGAAGAGATTAAAAAGTATTATACTATGGTTTAGATTGGGACTAGATTATGAATATTTCTGAAAAACTTTGTATTTTGTTATTTTATTAGAAATTAATTTTTGTCAAAAATAGACGGTTGAACATGTGGTTTGGTTCAATTGGTTCGTCGGATTTAAGCGGTCCAATCGAGTTTTGACTTGTTTTTATTTTTTGAGTAAAAATTAAATAGTTGGATTGTTTTTCCTCTGATTCTTGATTTGACTAGTTCAACCGGACGATTCGATTCGATTTTTAAACCTGGTAAAGAACCACAATAATCCTATTGTAATTTACCTTTATTTGTTATTTGTTATGTAATTTTCTTTTGGAAAAAGAAAACCCTAAACCCCTGTTTCTCGCTTCTTCAATCCACCTCTCCCCAAAACCCCTATTTCTTCCTCACCTCCGTTCTTCCCCATCCCAACAACCAGCCCTTCTCTGCCCCTCTCCCTCCAACCCTAAACCTTCTCCTCTCCCTTCTCCATCCCCTCTACTCCCACCAACCACGCCGCCCCCATACCCCTCGAGGACATCGCCAACAGCCCAACTCCGAGACGCCACCAATAACGCCGCCGCCGTCTATTCTTCCTCCCTCAGCCTCCGTCGCCTGCTGCCTACTTTACCTAGGTTCGCTTTTGTTGGGTACCGATTACTGCGATCACAGCAGCCTCCTGGAGTTCCGGGTTTGTCTTAGTTTCAGCGATTTGTGTTTGGGGTTTCAGGTTCAGTTTGGTTTCAATTTGTAGGGTATGTTACTGCTTGAGAAACATTGTAATTGTCTTATTATTGCTTTCAGTTCCATTTATTCAATATTCTCTGGAGTATTTTGTTAGATAAATGTCTGCTTTGAAGCTTGGTTAAAATTCTTTATTCTTGATATTGGTCTCGACTGTTCCCGTAGTAGCGGCAATCTCAGTGTTCATTTATTTTACCTCTTGTGTGCGTGTAGCAGTGAACCCTTTTAAGATCTGAATATTATCACTGTTTAGCTGCTCAAGGAGTCCTTCTGCACTCGGACTTGTTAATATTAATAGCTGGAGTCACATTAGATCATATTTTTGCAGCAGAACATCATACTCCTGTGTTTGCATATTTAATCAGGATAGTCGGGAAATAGGGTTGCATCAATTCTGCTGTGAAATGGTCACTAATCTTTATTCATCACACCATTCAGATTTTCAAAATAGAATGCTTCATTTGTCTATTGGAGTTATTTTCCCTGGTTTTACAGAATCAAGGATCTAACTATCATTTTCGTAATTTGTTGTGCATTTGTTTTGCTTCAGAATTCAATGGTTGCAGTTGGAATGCCTAAGATTTCGGAGAGGAATAATGAGGTTGCCCTTTCGGATATGGCTGATGAGGAGTCTAGATCCGAGTCAGATTTTGACTCAGACTCGGATCCAGAAGATATTCCATTGAGTGAACCTTCTAAGAAAGCTGTTTACAATAGGGAAGGACTTGCAGAAAAGCTTGAAGACATACACTGGCCAGAAAATACCGAATGGATACACAGGCTTACCGTCGAACATGACCATGGGCAAGATATCGATGTGAATGATGATATCATTCGTGAGATGGCATTTTACTCCCAGGCACTAGGTGGCACTCGAGAGGCATTTGCGAAGCTTCAGTCACTGGGGATTTTGTTCTTCAGGCCACCAGACTTTTATGCAGAGATGGTCAAGACTGATTCTCACATGTTAAAGGTGAAGGGCAAGCTGTTGGTGCAGAAACAAAAGGTTGAAGAGGCTGAAGAGCGGAAGAAGGCCCGGGAAACTAAGAATATAGCAAAGGAGGTCCAAGCACAGAAACTCAAGGAGAGGGCGAAAACAAAGAAGGAGGACATCGAATCTGTCAAGAGGTGGAGGAAGCAGAGGCAGAAGAGTGGCTTTGCTGGGGGGAAAGACAGTGAGTTTGATTTAGATTTCAACGCGAACAAGGGTTTTGGGATGCCCAATAAGAGGAGGTCTGGAGTAGCCCCTGGAGACAGAACTGGTGGCTTTCGTGGAAAGCAACAGAGAAATCCGAAAAGGGAGCGGCGCGATTTAAAGTTTGGAAGTGGGGGAAGGAAAGGAATGAAGAAGCAGAACACCGCAGAATCAACTAATGATTTTCGAGGCTTCAACAGGGGTGACAATCCTGCCAACAAGAGAAGAAGGAAGTAGCTACCCTCATCCATATTTTGTTGAATTCAGAAACTATTTAGCACATTAGACACTTTTATTTGGTGGTGGTGGTTTTTTGTTAGGAATTATATTTTGGTGTATTTTCTTGGCGCTTAAATTTTGCTTGTCATGTGACTTGTATTTGACCTATATGCTTAGTATTTATACCTCATTTATCCATCTTTTTCCTATTTGCTAAATATACATACGTCATATGATGTATCTATATGCTAAATATATATACGCCATATGACATTTCTATGTTTCACAGAGAAAATAGTGCTTGGCACATGCATCTGTTGGATGGAAGGATCAAATTGGGCAGTAGTCCAGGTTTTGTTCAAGTGTCATTGTAGATCGCTTCCTTAGGTGTTGGCATAATCTATTGATGAGGTGACTAGATGTGAAGTCAGGTATAAGGGATTTGATGTATGTTGATAATGTCAGTGATGATCCTGCATAATTTTCGAAGCTATAGGTGACAGATCTTTGCACTTTCATTTCTTAAATTATGTCAGGATCTCCAATATTATCCTTTGATCATTGGTACCATTCCTTGTTACTTTCAGCGAAAGGTATCTGCATATTCAGCGCTAATGGTTGAGTTGTGTATGATCATGTTACTTGCAGTTAGGGGTCTCCAAGTTATGGAAAAATTGTTGCATCATGTTGGAGGCATGCAGACAAGCGTCCTGGTTTCTGCACTCCTTACATTTATCCCAATAGAGAAAACGTGCAGGTAATAAAAGGGAGGAGTCCATAGTGGGGATATTAGTTGTTTGTAGTTTTATTTTACCACTCCATTTCCGCATTGTGGAGGACACGTTCAATTTCTTGTGTATTCAGAATTTGCCACTCTCATATCTTCTTACCCTATTTTATGTATGCATGTAAAATTTGTGTTAATTGCAATGTTGTTTGTCTTGGTGTTGGTAAATGTTTATTCATACATATTTAACAAGAAAGATTTTCAACAATTGGCTCGTTCTACCTAGGTCTCATGAATTTACATTCAATGTTTAAAATTGGTTTGTCTTTACATTTCTATTACTGCATCTCAAATCCCCTCAAAAGATCATGTTTCCGCTCGTGTACGTCGGTTTTACCCTTGCTCCTGTGGGTGATGGAGCCGTTCCCCTGCATTACAGCACCTGCAGTAACAGCAGAGGAACCGCTCACATTGAAGCAGCCAACATTTCAGCCACCTTTTTTATCAACTGTATCTATTCACTAGCAGCACATGTGATAAGGTGCATCAATCATTTACTCGTCAAGATTTAAGGGCATTTGATGAAAATAGAATATTACCTCAAACTTTTTTTGAAGTTCACTTAATTACTGATCCTGGACAGCTTGCGTCTCTTCCATGATTTTGCTCAGTTTTGATGCATGCACACGTAAGAACTGGAAGAAATCAGTAGTGGCATTAGAAGTTGAACCTGTTGAAATAAATAGGGAAAACTAATTAGATAAAAGAAATAAGGCTGATAAACTGTATATCGAGGGTTAACTGTGTAAACGAGTACTAACCTCGTGTTGATGCTGCGCAAAAGCAATCAGTCTTTCCTCTGGATTTTCGAACATAAAAGGTAAATGAATGAACCATGATAAAAACAGTACGGTTAGTAAACAAACATCTGATGGAGAAATCAGTCAAGAGATTTTCACATCTTCAACAGTAGTATAGTGTGATAAACTTGTACATTTATTTGTGTGAATGTCGAATGGGAGTTTTTTAACTAGTACACGGGCTAAATCGTCTAATGCTTTTTTATGCATATCCTTAGTCCATGGATTCTGCGCATTCTAAGTCCTAAGACCCTCTTGACAAAGAGTGTCGGATTCTTGAAGTCGAGACTTAATTTTTTTTTGGTAAAGAACCTTTTAGAAGTGCACTAATGTATCTATAAAAAAAAAGTTACATAGAAATTGATGGGAGACGGGCAACAAGCTGCGCCGCCAATCCCTTTTGAATGGCAAATCCAATTCTTCGAAATACAACATTCATAGACTTAGGAACCATAACATTGCTATGCATGATTTTTTGAATCCTCTTAAGGAGCTCCACTGCCTCACTTGCCAAGAACCCAAATGTATCAAAACCAAAGGGGATGAATACGTGTTGATTGTCAAAGCGGGCCTTCTCATGCTTAGCCACTTTAGCTAAGGCAGCTTTTTGTGCAGCGCATCCCGCAACAAAATCACTTTTTATCGGACCCACCAATGGAGACACTCCAGTCAAATCAACACATGCATGCTTTCCTCCAACCCATCCAAATATCAAAACATCCGCCGGTCTATGTGTCGATCTCCCCTCTTGTGGATCAGTTAAGAAAGTCACCGGTGCTTCTTTTTTTGAAGCAACACCTGCATGTCTGAGTATATCAAATAGAACATCTCTGACAAGATCATGTCTGTATTTAAAACCTGGAAGCTCGCGACAATGAACGGCATGATCCCCAAAAGCATCCAAGCAGGATTTGTGGCATACTGGACAAGCCTCATCTTGTGGGAAAAGGGGAATCATGAGGCGGTACTTGAGAATACTACGATATTCAATGGGTGGCATATGCAATCCAAGCCCCTCAATAGGAATGGCAAGTAGAAAATCTTGGGCATCTTCAGCTTGTAAACAATGGAAAATTACTTTTTGCCTAGCAGACATGTCAAACTCAGCTTCCATATCTTTTACGATTTTGCTAAAAAAAGAATTCGCCAAAGCATTCTGGGCTTTAGGGGGGACGGTATCCTTACTAGCAAAATGTGTAAGATCAATAGATGGGAGTGCAACACGTAGGCCTTCCAAAGCATTAAGGAAATCAGAATCCATACCATGTATCCCGCTGTCTCGTAGCATGTGGTCTTGGAGCATCCATGATTGAGCTCTGGAGGCCACAAAAGCATATGAAGAAGCCTCAATAGCTGAGTAAAGACCTAAATCGCCGAGTCGGATGGGTACCGATGCCACTCTCCATTGAAGGTCACCAAAGAAAGGACCTCCACACACCACAATATCCTCAATAGCTCCACGTAACCCTTTGTCAAACCATGCAGCGACCCGTTTCATGTATGTGGGTTGGCATGTCCGTAAGCCGAACATAAGCTTGGCAGTACCCATACAAGAACGTAATAGAAGTAGCTCACTTTGTGGATCATCCAGCTGAGGAAGTAAATGCATTAAGTCAACAGCCTTGGTAGCCCTCATCATAGCCAACTCTTCAATAAAGTCTTTATCCCTACTCACAGCTCCTCCAAGCAATTTCATACCTAGCTGCGGCCTCCCAATATCTATGGGAAACAAACCTTCCCGGATCTTTTGACCATCACATGAAGGCCAGAACATCTCTGTTTTTTTTTATATTTAGAAAAAGCCCCATCTCTGGACCCCTGCATTGAATAATGTCAAGTGCCTTGGCCACTTCTACAGTGTCCCCAACAATTGTCCTATCGTCAAGATACCAAGCATGAAGTAGGAGTTTACAATTGTCTCTGATCTCATGAATAAGTGGGTGCAATGCCAGAGAAAAAAGAAGAGGGCCTAAAGGGTCACCTTGCTGCACTCCTGTTGATGACCGCAAATGATTGTCTCCAATATATAATCTGGCGGCTTGAGCATAGATAAATTCCACCCATGGAGAAATAGAGGGGCATCTCCTCCTAACTTCCTCAAGCATCAAAGATCTATCTATTAAGTTTAAAACATTAGAGAAATCCACTGTAAGCATAGAAAGAGACTCGTCTCCGTGAAGCTTGCTCAAAAGATGATTGGTGCTATGTAAGATGGCTTCCGCTCCTCCAGATACACGAACTACAAATTGGAAGTCGTTAAGATATTTAGATGTCTCCTTGCTAACCCCTGCCATAGCAACTTTAGATACAAGGCGCCTCCAAATAGTACCTACCGCAATAGGACGAATGATGTTGTCCGGTTTGAGCAGTGGAGTGAGAGGTGCAGAGGCTATAAACTCAACCAGAGTCAAGGGGCATCGCCCACTAAGCCACAAATTAACTACCAAGGAAATAGCATGCACGAGATCCTTGGCAACCGGTGATCCTTCCCCACAAAGGGCATCTAAAATATGTTGAGCCCTCAGACCATCTCTCCCACAAGATGTCCCTTTAGGAAAGGATTTGATGGCTCGCAAAATAACATCTACATCAGCTATAAGAGGAGACTTAATTTGAATCAAGTGGCATGACATACAACATGTCTTAAGTACATGTTTGTTAAATTTTCAAAAGGTTTCCATTTTCGAAAAATTCGAAGTTTTTTGGTATATACCCAAATTTACAAAATGATATTTTTTTACAAGTTTAGAAAAATGATTTTACATAGTTTATAAGAGTTTAGGGAATTCAAGGAAATTCTACAATATTAAACACATTTTTACAAATTCTACTTCCAATTTGAGAGCTGCGAAACGGAGAAAGATCGTGTCTAGACCTAGGGCTCCTGTTCTTCCCGTTTTTTAGAAGAAAGACCTCCATGTGGCATTGGCATTCTCTTCAGAGTTCCGTTGCAAACTGGAGCTAGGGCTCCTGTTCTTCCTTTTCTTGAGAAGAAAGAGCTCCAGGTTGCATTGGCATTCTCTCCAAGAAATGGTGGCTTGTGCTCAAGGCAGATCTTGGTGATTCTAAACATTTTCTTGATCTTTTTCATTCTTGATTTCAGTGTGGTTTCTCCATTTTTCTATTGATTCAAACACCAACACCATCTTAGTCGAGATTTCATCTAAGGTCGAGTGTAGCATCACTTAAGCACTACTGGAGATCGACCCTCATCGAAAATTGAATTGCGCAGGGAATGAATCACCAAATGAAGCGAAGCATCGGTGAACATTTGGGGAAGAGCACATGAGGAAGTGGTTGGAGGAGGTGAGAGGTGGAGTGACGCATCTACCCTAGGTATTGTTCTTAATTACCCTTATGTATGAAAGTTAATGTCCGCTTCATACGTGCATGGATGACAACTAACCTGAGGGGCACAAGTAAAAACGATGCAAGAAGGCAGTGACACAATTGATATTCCAAAAAAAGGAGGAGCATAACTAAAATTGCAGAAATTAAGAGGGACACAAGTGATAAATCCCTATTATGTAATCACAATATTTTTTTTGGATTTTTAAATATTCATGATAAAAATATAGAAAATATATAGACTAATAATACAGGTTTATAATAATAGCTTAATACATTTTCCTTTTGTTGCATTTTTTGATATTTTTGGATGTTTTTAGACCTTGGATTTTATGTAGTTACTCATGTTATCGCAAAAGAAATAAAAACAGATGTAATCTGGTACATAAAGTAATGATGTTTTGATCAAATATATTTTAGAATGTATGCAGACAACGAATTGAGTTTGGCTCTGTGCGTGTGTGCGCGCACGCGAGTGCGTGCGTGTGTGCGTGGGCGCATGCGCGTGCGTGTGGGTGTAGGTGTGCGTGTGGGTGTACGTGGGCGTGTGCGTGTGGGTGTGGGTGTGCGTGTGCGTGCGTGTGTGTGTGTCTGTGTCTGTGTGTTTGTGTGTGAAATATATATAGATGAATATGCATGGTTTAATTTTGACAAAAATTGGGGAAACTGCCGCATGTACCAGCCAACCCGGCTTCTATATATATATATATATATATGAGAAAATGGATCCTACTCCATGGAGTAGGTAACTTACCTACTCCATTTTCTTTTTTTTTTCAAAACTTTTTTTTTAAAATGCTTCCATGGATTTTCATAACTATATTCTTGTAATATGTCATTCAAATTTCGTCAGGAATAGAGACTCCTACGACCTCCATCCAGACAGTCATTTTTTAACGGTCACAGATTTGCTGTATTTTCATGTTCTGGATGGAGGCCGTAGGAGTCTCTGTTTTAGACAAAATTTGAATGACATATTAGAGGGATATAGTTATGAAAATCCATGGAAGTATTTTTCAACAAAAATAAAAAAATTTGAAAAAAAGAAAGTGGAGTAGGTAAGTTACCTACTCCATGGAGTAGGATCCCTTTCCTCTATATATAAAGGGTTTAACGTGGCTGCCCCTGAGGGGGACTAACTTGGCTCCCCCGCTCCATTTTACTCTTTTTTTTTATTTTTTTTGAAATTTTCTTCCATGAATATACATCACTATATCGCTATATTATGCTATTAAAATTTCGTGCAAAACAGAGACTCCTACGACCTCCATTCAGAAAGTCATTTTTAACGGTAACAGAATTGCTAAAAATGATCCCGTCTGGATGGAGGCCGTATGAGTCTCTGTTTCACACGAAATTTTAATAGCATAATATAGGGATATATTGATGAAAATCTACGGAAGAATTTTTCAAAAAAAATAAAAAGTGAGGAAAATGGGACGGGGTAGCCAAGTTAGCTCCCCCTCAAGGGGGCAGCCCCATTTTACCCATATATATATATATATATATATATATATATATAGGAGGCCTTTCAAATGAGACGTGGTCCTTTCATCTCTAAGGAAGGCCAACGATCTAGGCCATCAGATTCAAATCCAATGACACCTTCAAATTTGTTGCCCAAAAGGGCATTTTGGTCATCAACTTTTGCATTAATTATGCATTCTAATTAATATTCTAAAATACTAAATTTAGCTAATTTTATTTTTGGTATTTTTTGCAAATCCATATTTAAAAAAATCCAATTTTTTGCTAGACGATATTATCTAGGCATATTTTTGTATCCTCACATATTTTTTTGTAGAATTTAAGGTTCCTTTTGTAATGACTACATGTTTTTTGTAGAATCCGTTGTTCATTCAAAAAGTTGTTCGTTATTTGTAAATTTTACATTGTTCTTTGTAAAATATAATTCATATTAATAATTAATGTGTGGTTCTTTGTAACGATTGTATGCTTCTTTGTATAATAAAATTTGTATAGTTTTTTGTAAAAATTGTGGTAGTCATTCACGCTTAATTGATACGAATATACAAACAAAATTTGTATAAAATACATCTACAATGTATAATGCACATCCAAAATATGTAATGCATATCAATATATACAAGATCTATAAAAAATATAATTTTCATTCGCAATCATTTGATTTGTAAAAATACATAACAAATTTGTATAGTACATATCAAAATTGTAAAATACAGACTAATATTGTATAGTACACATCAATATTGTATCAAACTGCGAATCGTTCTTCATCATCCAGGACTGGTTGCAGCACCGTGTACACTTATCATCATCCGATCTACGTGTTGTCGTCGTCGTTTGCATGAAGGTCTTCCCGGAGAGCCGCAACATCATTCCCTGGAAACCACACGTGCCATCGACTTCTTCCTTACTGACGAGGCCACACATGATGCTAAAAATCGCTTCAAGGAGTATTCAATCATCATCTTCATAGTCGACGGTGAATATGAAGATGGAGGTGACGAGGAGGTTGCCGATACCTGTGATGATGGCGGAGACAAGATCTCCGATGTGCGCACGACGAAGACGGATGATGGCAGAGAGACACGCGAAGCTCGTCGTGATCCTCTTTCCCCCATGACGAAGACGACGGAGAGAGCACAAAGCCCGACATGATCCTCTTCCTCCCACCATCATCACCTCCTCTCATGCGCCGCCGTCGTGCTTGTGAGATTAGGAAAGAGATTAATGATATATTTTAGGTATACGTATGGAATTTTTGGAAAGAGTAGGATAGAGATTAATGAGGAGATATTTTGGGATGCTACATACTATATTTAGATAATGCATAATGATCAAAATGGATTTTTGATTAATTAAATAATAATAATAACATGCCTTTAATAATAACCATCCGATACTTTATGGACGCACATGATCGTTGGCCTTCCTTAGAGATGGAAGGACCATGTCTCATTTGAAAGATATCCTATATATATAGGGTTAAATGGTACTGCCCCCTGGGAGTAACCAACTTGGCTACTCTCACCCCTATTTTCCCTCATTTTTTTATTTCTTTGGAAAATAAAAATTTGTAAATTCATCATTATATCTCTCTAACATTCTATTAAAATTTCGTTAAAAACAGATACTCCTACGACCTCCATCCAAATAGGGTCGATTTAAAAAAACCTGCGACCGTTAAAAAATGACGTCTGGATGGAGGGTCTAGGAGTCTCTATTTCTGACGAAATTTTAATAGAATGTTAGAGGGATATAGTGATGAATATACAAATTTTTATTTTCCAAAGAAATAAAAAAATGAGGGAAAAATAGGGGTGAGAGTAGCCAAGTTGGCTACTCCCAGGGGGCAGCCCCATTTTACCCATATATATCTGTATATGTATATGGGGAAAAGGAGTATGCTCCCTGCTTGTAGCTAACTTGCATGCTCCCATCCATTTTCCCCTGTATTTTTTTATTTTCCTGAAATCAAACATATTGGAATTTAGATCACAATATGTCATCATGGTGTCATTAAAAATTCGACTTAATTCGAGACTTCTATCCCTTCCATCAAGACTGTCAAATTTTAACGGTCTCAGAATTGCTAAAAATGTCCCCCTCCAGATGGAGGGCATAGGAGTCTCTGTTTCTGACGAAATTGGAATGACATGTTAGAGGGATATAATGATGAATATACATATTTTTATTTTCCAAAAAAATAAAAAATATGAGAAAAATAGAGGTGGGAGTAGCCAGTTGGCTACTCCCAAGGAGTAGCCTCATTTAACTATATATATAGGGTTAAATGGGGCTACCCCCATGGGGAGCTAACTTGGCTCCCCCCGAGCCATTTCGCCCCTTTTTATTTTTTTCGAAATTTCTTTCATGGATTTTCATCAATATATCCCTATATTATGCCATTCAAATTTCACGCGAAACAGAGACTCTTATGTCCTCCATCCAGAAGGGTCGTTTTTTAACAATTCTGTTATCGTTAAAATATGACTGCCTGGATGGAGGCCGTACGAGTCTCTGTTTCGTACGAAATTTTAATAGCATAATATAGGGATATATTGATGAATATTCATGTAATAAATTTTCAAAAAAAAAATTAAAAAACCAGGCGAAATGGTACGGGGGGAACCAAGTTAGCTCCCCCCAGAGGGCAGCCCCATTTAACCCATACATATATAGTGATGAATATTCAAGGAAGAAATTTTCAAAAAAAAAAAAATAAAAACCAAACGAAATGGTGCGGGGGGAGTCAAGTTAGTTCCCCCAGGGGGCAACCCCATTTAACCCATATATATATATATATATATATATATATATATATATATATATGGGATAAATGGGGCTGCCCCCTAAGGAGAGCTAACTTGGCTCCTCCCGCCACATTTTCACCATTTTTTTAATTTTTTTTTGAAAATTTGTTCCATGAATATTCATCACTATATCCATATATTATGCTATTAAAATTTCGTGCGAAACAGAGACTCCTACGGCCTCCATCCAGACAGTCATTTTTTAACGGTAACATGATTTTTTAAATCAACCCCATTTGGATGGAGGTCGTAGGGGTGTCTGTTTCGCATGAAATTTGAATGACATAATATAGAGATTTAATAATGAATTTACACGGTTTTAGATTTCAAAAAAAAAATAAAAAAATATGTCAAAAAGGGGCAGGAGGAGCTAAGTTAGCTCCCCCTAGGGGGCATACACATTTTTCCATATCCCTCTAATATGTCATTCAAATTTCATCAGAAACAGAGACTACTACGGCCTCCATCCAGAATAGGTGATTTACAACAAATCTAAGACATTAAAAATACATGTTCTAGATGGAGGTTGTAGGAGTCTCTGTTTCTAACGAAAATTGAATGACATATTAGAGGGATATAGTTATGAAAATCCACGGTGGTATTTTTCAAAAAAATAAAAAAATTGCTAAAAATAGATGTGAAGTAGGTAAGGTTACCTACTTCACAAAGTAGGCTCCCTTTCCTCTATATATATATATGGGTAAAATGGAGCTGCCCACTAGGGGCCTGTTTGGTTGCCAGGGTACCCCGGGGTACCCTGTCATATCCCTGTCTCTAACCCTGCATTCTTGGGTTAGGAATACTTGTATTGACCCTACAATTTCTTTGGTATAATGATTTTTAACCTTGTTCAAATACACTTGTTAACATAAAAAATATATTATAATCATCCAAAAAGTTAATATAACATATAATCAATGTCACATTACATCACAATTATCATTCCAACCATCCCAACCCTCCAGACAGCTACTATTCACAGGAGGATACCCCAACCCAGTCCATCCCAGTAACCAAACATGCCCTAGGAGTACCCAACTTGGCTACTCCCACCCTTATTTTCCCCTCATTTTTTTATTTCTTTGGAAAATAAAAATTTGTATATTCATCACTATATCCCTCTAACATTCTATTAAAATTTCGTCAGAAACAGAGACTCCTAGGCCCTCCATTCAGACCTCATCTTTTTAACGGTCGCAGGATTTTTTAAATCGACCCTGTTTGGATGGAGACCGTAGGAGTCTCTGTTTCTGACGAAATTTTTATAGAATGTTAGAGGGATATAATGATGAATTTACAAATTTTATTTTCCAAAGAAATAAAAAATGAGAGAAAAATAGGGGTGGGAGTAGCCAACTTGGCTACTCCCAGGGGGCAGCCCCATTTTACTCTATATATATAGGGAAAGAGGAAAGGGAGCCTACTTTGTGAAGTAAGTAACCTTACCATTTCACATACATTTTAGCAATTTTTTTTATTTTTTTTGAAAAATACCACCGTGGATTTTCATAACTATATCCCTCTAATATGTCATTCAATTCTCGTTAGAAATAGAGACTCCTACAACCTCCATCCAGAACATGTATTTTTAACGGTCTTAGATTTGTTGTAAATCACCTGGTCTAGATGGAGGCCGTAGTAGTCTCTGTTTCTGATGAAATTTGAATGACATATTAAAGGTATATAATTATGAAAATCCACGGAAGCATTTTCAAAAAAATAAAAAATTATGCTAAAAATGGATGTGAAGAAGGTAAGGTTGCCCACTTCACAAAGTAGGCTCCCTTCCCTCATAGGGAAAGAGGAAAGGGAGCCTACTTTGTAAAGTAGGTAATCTTACCTACTTCACATCCATTTTTAGCAAATTTTTTTATTTTTTTTGAAAAATACCACCGTGGATTTTCATAACTATATCCCTCTAATATGTCATTCAATTTTCGTTAGATACAGGGACTCCTACAACCTCCATCCAGAATATGTATTTTTAACGGTCTTAGATTTGCTGTTAATCACCTGTTCTGGATGGAGGCCGTAGTAGTCTCTGTTTCTGATGAAATTTGAATGACATATTAGAGGGATATAATTATAAAAATTCACGGAAGCATTTTTCAAAAAAAATAAAAAATTATCCTAAAAATGGATGTGAAGTAGGTAAAGTTACATACTTCATAAAGTAGACTCCCTTTCCTCATAGGGAAAGAGGAAAGGGAGCTACTTTGTGAAGTAGGTAACCTTACCTACTTCACATCCATTTTTAGCAAATTTTTTTTATTTTTTTTGAAAAATACCACCGTGGATTTTCATAACTATATCCCTTTAATATGTCATTCAATTTTCGTTAGAAACAGAGACTCCTACAACCTCCATCCAGAACATGTATTTTTAACGGTCTTAGATTTGCTGCAAATCATCTGTTCTGGATGGAGGCCGTAGTAGTCTCTGTTTCTGATGAAATTTGAGTGACATATTAGAGGGATATAATTATGAAAATCCACGGAAGCATTTTTTAGAAAAATAAAAAATTATGCTAAAAATGGATGTGAAGTAGGTAAAGTTACCTACTTCACAAAGTAGGCTTCCTTTCCTCATATATATATATATATATATATATATATATATATATATATAGGAAATTTATCCAGAGGGCACTGTGCCGATTTGGGTCGTGGTGAGCCTCTAATTCCAACCGTCAGATTTGTATCTCTCAATCCCTTAAAAATAGGAACCATAACCAAAATGGAAAGAGAAGCTAATTGGAAATATTAAGCAATTCTTAAATTAGTATACGTTTATGGAAATATGTGTTGATAGATCAACGAGAGGCGGTTGATCTCGCATTTTTCGATCTAGCGATTTGCAAAGTGAGGCGATGAATCATGTAAAGAGAGACGATCGTTTTTTATCTAATGCAAGGTATTGTATTTCGATTAGATTTTTATTTTTCGCATTTTGATTTGAATCTTATAATATGTAGAAAGAATTTTTTTTTGGATATTTTGATTTGAATCTGACTGATTATAGACCATATTTTGATTTTTTTTATGTTTCTGGATCATGAGTTGATACACGATTTGTAGTCCATTGAATCTGATTGAATTTGATACATGATTTGTAGTCCATTGAATCTGATTTGAATTTGATACACGATTTGAATCGTATTTTTATGACTGATTTGAATCTGATTGAATTTGATACACGATTTGTAGTCTATTGAATCTTTTCGAAGGTATTTTGATTTCAGACAATAAAAAGTTACTGATGTATTTAAGTAATTTACTTACAAGATATATTTATGTTACTAATGCTAACACACTTATTACTTTTAATGTGTTACTTTGAAAATATACCGAGTTACTGATGTATTTAAGTAATTTACTTATAAGATATTTTATGTTACTAATGATAACACAATTGTTAATTTTAATGTTTTACTTTGAATATATACTGAGTTACTGCTATATCTACTTATTTTACTTATAAGATATTTTATGTTACTACTACTATCAAAATTGTTACTTTTATTGTGTTACTTTGAAGATATACTGACTATAATGTTGAGTTACTAACAATTCATTACAAGTTACTTGTCAATAATCAAATGTTACTAACATTTCATTACAAGTTACTTGTCATTGAATGATTCTTACTGAAGCGAGTATATTGCTGAGTTACTAACAATCATTACAAGTTACTTGTCATATAATAAATGTTACTAACAATTCATTACAAGTTACTTGTCATTCAATGATTCTTACTGAAGTGAGTATATTGCTGAATTACTTTTCTTTATACAATTCTTACTATTCACGGATATAAATCAACTTATTGTTTCTTGCAGAACAATGCACAATTTGGTGTCTTGAAGAAGCCGTTGTTATGCAAAGGAGCGAGAGCAAAACAACATCATCTAAATGAACTAGAAGACAATTGACATTTGGATGTTCACCATATAACTATAATTAAGTAATTTATGTGTGACTTTCGGTAACACTTGACGTATTACAAGTAATTAAATAGGCTACATAAGTAAAGAATGTGTGATTCGATAGTAATTCAAAACAAAGAATAAAACAAGTAAGATACATAGAAGCATCAGTAACATATAATAAATTGTAGGTAAAAGAAGGTAATGGAATAAGTAAGTTGGAATAAGTATAAAAAATCACGTAACCAGTAACTTATGTATTGCTATCAGTAACAGTCGATACATTATAAGTAATTAAAAATGTTATATAAGTAAATAAGAGGTGCTTCAGTAAGACTCAAAGTATTGAGTAACTATAACATTAGTAACAATCAAAATGACTTCAGTAAAATGTACATTTGTAATCAGTACTTATTGTATGGACATTAGTAATTCACATACTTAATTACTGATCCCACAACAATAGTTACTTGAGAACTGAATATGTATTACTTGAGTAACATGAATGAATTACTGATCTCTGTACAATGTAATATTACAGATGTAAAATAACTATAGATTCAGTAACAATCATAATGTGTTCAGTAATATGTATATTTGTAATAGGTAATTATTGTATGGACAATAGTAATTGACGTAATCAATAATTATAATCAGTAATTTATCTTTCTTAATCCAAACGTGGAATGATCATTCCATAAATAGAATATATGCCGACAATAATTTAAATGCGTATTTTTTATCTTACTAAAACCGACCACCTATTTTTAAGGAAATGATTTAATTCGAATTCTTATTATGTTAATAATGCATGCACATTGTTATTGCCAAAACCGTCCCCTTCCAAATAGAACCGACACATACACGTGGCGAGCCCACGTTTGGTGCTCACCACGACCCAAATCGGCACAGTGCCCTCTGGATAAGCCCTATATATATATAATTGAGCGATTTCATATCAAACGGAGTTTATATGATTTTTTCTGAAATCGCTGTATATACAATATATATGGATGATTACGCACATGAAAGGTTTGATTTCTTAATTTTTTTATTGTCTTTCTTGATTGTATTACTTATTTATTTCTCTGTTACTTGTAGTGCTAATTAGCGCTTCTTATGGATGCACATGTATTTACAAGACCATAGAATTCATGGGGATGCATACAGGCAATTGCTAAGATTCTGAGCTCAATTTCATGTTTAGGATGAGTGAAATATGGTATCATCACCATATTACAAAGTAAAGAAATAAAATAATTAATAGTTCAAGCAAAGAGTTATTTTTATATATAAAAATAATAGGGTTTCGATGGGTCATTTGTTTAATGTACAATATAACATAAAAACTCAAGTTTCACATTTTTACTATAATTATCACGAAGGTGATCTTGTTTTGAAGAAAATTAAAAGTATAATATTTTAAAGGTGAGTAGAGTTTCATAGGTGATAGTATGCATGCTATTTTTGATTATCAGTATAGATCAACATATAACTAGAGTTTGATTTTATTGAAAATATATATAAGGTAGTATTTTTTATGGATTTTTAATTAGTTAGGGTGATTATTATATACAATGTGAAGGTGGTGTCATATCAATTGGAGTTGATATGAATATAGTAGAAATTAGTGAAATTTGTAGAATATTTACATATATGCATACTGACAAATGGAAGATTCTATTTTTTTATTTTTTATTCTTATTTTTTGACCTGATCAATGTTCGCAAGTATCTCAGACTTGACAAAATAAATAGGATTACATACTTATTTATTTCTTATTTTCTTGGTCTATTTGTAAAAGGTTCATCTTTTCTTTTAATTTTTCTATCTTGATATTTTTGTGTAATTTTCATGTTAAATTGTGCTACTTACTCTGAGGAATGTACTTACAATAATGTTATTTTAGTGCATGAATCATATGTTTGTTAAGTTTTTAAGCTCAATTTTCATGTCTCATGTTGGGTTCATTAGTCCTTCATCCCCATCAGTGCCAACTCATCCCCCTATGCAACTACGCCTTTCGCTAAGCACACTTGGCATTGTTCCTCTTGTGGTGGTTGCCAATATCAGCACTCCCATGTTCTCGCCTCTCATAGCGGTTTAAACATGCAAGCACCAATTTATTGAGTAAGTTTAGTGATGTGTTTCTGTAACTAGTGCTTTTTATTTTTAAACAGTTTTTTTGTATTATTTAATATACTACTAAAAAAGATCTATAGTGGAAAGTCAATGAATATCGAACTTTGGGAGGCATGAAGCTACGTATAAGAGATCCTAGGTGTTTTTTGTGCGTAGGTAATTAGTTTCTTGAGTGTGTATTTTATATACCTTATCTTTTTTATATTTTTATGTGATTTTTTGTTTGAGTTTTATATGATTTTCAGTAAAAAAATATTTTTTTAGATTTTTAAATTTGAAAAAAGTGAATTGTATAAGTGATGTTGATTATTATATATGGAAATATTCTAACATGTAAAGCCTTGAATATAACATTCTCAGATTCTATCTTATAAATCACATTAGATCAGGACTCATCAAGACAAATCCAAAAGAACTTGTTTCGTTTGAATTATAGGTCGTTTCGAATTGCTATGAATTTTGGAAGCAAAAGAGGTTTATGTTGGTTAAGCCATTATAAACTCTTATATACCATCACTAGTACTACCTAATCATGATTAAGGAAACACCCGGCAATCTGACACTTTTTGGAATGAGAAAAACATTCTAGAAAAATGAATAGAATAGAAGAACTATTATTGTTGGATGAAATCAGAAAGGAGTACCCATGTACACATATACAAAAGCTTCCTATAGGAATTCACAAAGAAACGATGCAATTGGTCAAAACACACAATGAATATCATCTACATATTATCTTGCATTTTTCAAAAAGTAGAATATATTTTCCTATTCTAAGTGGTGATTTTCTTTTGCATAATAAAGAACTTGTCATTCTTCATTCTTGGGTTCAAGAATTCCTTTATAACTTAAGTGATGCAATCAAGGCTTTTTCAATTCTTTTAGTTACTGATTTATGGATCGGGTTTCACTCTCCCCATGGTTGGGAACTCATGATTGGTTTAGTCTAAAACAATTTTGGATTGGCTCATAACGATTAAATTATAACAGGTTTTGTTTTGACTTTTCCAGTTATTCTAGATACAATTGTTAGATATTTGATTTTACATTATTTAAATCGTGTATATCCTTCACTTGTAATTATTTATCATTGAATGAATGAATAACTCATTTGATCTCCTGATATCAATCAGCTTCAAATCTGTCTTTGTGCATACATTACATAAAGAATTCAAGTATTTTAATCTGACTTAATGGTAATTAAGGATAATATTCTCGATTAAAAATATTAATAATAAATTAATAGATGTTATTTATAATTGAGAATAATTTATCATGATTAATGCTAATTAATCGTGATTAATGCCGATGAAGCGCCATTAGCGAACCATGAGTTTCATTATAGACATGGGCAAAACTATGAGAAAAAACCATGGGAATATGAACAATGGGTAATGAAGGAAACCTTGGGCTTGGGCTAACCATGGGCAGGAATTTATGGATTCTAAACCAAGGTTTTCAGGAGTTGGGGGTCTATAAGTACAGTATAGGAAATGGGACCTTTCAGGACGAGAATAGACGACGATCCATGACTGAACATCCCCTTTAGCACCTATAGGGGACGGTCATTATGTAATAATCCTCTATGCTGTCAGTCTAGACAACAAACCTAGAGCCATCATCTCCTTCAGTTGTTAAGCATAAGGGACAGTCGTCGTTTACCATCCCCATTGTTCCCCCCCACTCTACACGAATATTTACAAGAGACAAGCCTAAGGGGATGGTTCCGACCATACCCTATATGCTTCTGTCAGTGCCACATATGAGTTGAAAGTGAGGTGATCGAGCTGGAGGGGATGGACACTGATGACCGTCCCTTCTGTGCCTCCCCCTCTCTGGATGAATATTGGGTGCTCATGAAATCTTAGGAGATGATTTTCATCGTACCCTATATGTTTCTGTCAGCATCACGAATGAGAGGTGAGGTGCTCGGGATGGAGGGGACGATCATTAACGACCATCCTTTCTGTGCCTCCACCCTCACTGGACGAATATTAGGCGCTCAAAAAGCCTTAGGTAGTGGTTTCAATCGTCCCCTATAGGCTTCTATCAGCATGACAAATGAGTTGAGGGTGAGGTGCTCAAGCTGGAGGGGACGGTCATTAACGACTGTCCCTTCTGTGCATCTCCCCTCACTCTATGAATATGGGGCGTTCGACTAGTTTTAGGGGACGGTTTTGACCGTCCCCTATATGCTTTTGTCAGTGTCACAGATGAGTTGAGGATCTGCTCAGGATGAAGGGGACGATCATAAGGACCATCCCATCTAGTTTCATAGGAGATGGTTGTGAGCGTCCCCTCTATTGAGGTACCATCGGGGACAATCAAAATGATCATTGTCGATGGTCGTTGATAATCGAGATCTCGTCGTACGGTTTCACAAGGCGAAACCGCAGTCGATGCGTTGACCACTCAACAAACCTCAATCAATCAATAGATAACCCATAATAATTAATTTAAGCAATAAAGATAAAAAATGTGGAGCTTAAATTTATTATAACTCTATAGCAAATGTGTATAGGTGTAAGTACATGTAGAGGTCGAACACATGGAGAAAACGGTAAAAGGAAGTAAACATAACGCTAAAAAATTTGTCTTTTATCTCTTGTCCATTTTTATTGTTTTTGTGGGTTTTTAATTATATATATTTATTATATATACATATATCTTTTATTTTATCTTTTTATAATTCCTTTTTATATTTTCCAATTTTTATATTTCTTTTTTATTTAAATATATGTGTATATATACAATATAAGGTATATATAGACACTATATATAAATATGTAAAAAGAGTCAAAATACAATATTTTTGTGCTTGTTATATTTTTCTATTTTCTATTAAATTTTTGGATATTTTTGCTACTTTTTATGTATTTTTGAAGTAAAAAATACATTAAATAAGGGATTAATTAATAATCCGAATTTGATTTGGATTTTAAAAATACTAAATAAATCCCAAAATTATCCAAATCAATTTTAATATAAAAATATTAATATAAATAAAAGTATAAAATAAAAAAATACATTTTTGGATTTTAAATGATTTTTTAGATTTTCATAAAAGATTTTGGGGTTTTTCTATTTTAAGCTTTTTCTTTTTCGATTTTTAGTGATTTTTGTTTTCTGGACACAACAAATAAATATATAGACTATATATAGTTTTTTGTATTTTTCAGAAAGGTCTTTATATTTTTGTGGTATTTTCTAATTTAGACAGTACAAAATTAGACTCCTTTTGATTTTTAATAAATGGTTAAATGTCCAAAAATGCTAAAAAAATAAGTGGCGTGAAAGTACAGGTGACGTATCATAAGCTCACCCTCTTTATTTAAAAATGTGTCATTAATGTTGTAGTTAGGCAATCAGAATCGATCAAAAATTAACCGCACGAATCGAATAATCGATGAATGAATTAATGCATGGTTTGATGTATTTTTAACCTGGACAAGCCCTAAGGTCGACTCAAGGAAGCAAAGGAACTACCTCGGATTAGATTAGAGGAATTAGCTCACGGTTTTCCAAGTAGATTTTTTTGTAATTTTTTTATGCAATAAAAATGCAAATGCAAAATGCGATTGAATTAAGTCAATATGAAAACACACCACTTAGCCAAATTGATTTTAATGTGAAATTAATACAAATGAACCAAGTTATATTTTTTTCTAGAAACCTACTCCAACGATGAATGCAAAATATATGTTTTTGGAATTTTTAGAGTTAAAATGCAATAATGAATAACATAATCTTTTTTTGGTTTTTATGCAATATTTCATGCAAATGATATGAAAAAATTATGAAAAAATAAGGAAGTGAAACATGATGAAATGAAGCTATATTAATTTTTTTGGAATTTTCTGACAATTTATGGTTTTTATGAATTTTTTACGGAGAACACAATGATTGTTACTATTTAATTTCTAATTAATCCACAAAATAAAAACATCCAGAAGCAAAATTATCTCAGATAGATATTTTAAAAAGCAATTCAGGAGAGTTGAAATTACACAAAAAATGATATTCGTAGATTTAATTAAAGATCAGTTACAAAAATCGCTCAACTATTTATTTTATGCACAAGACAACTCCAATTCAGATGAGATTTGGATAGCAATTAAATAACACTTAGAGGCAACATCCACAATTTTCGCACAATTTTTGGAGCAATATGTTATTAAATATGAATTTCAAAGATGGGTAAAATATCTAATTTTTCACCAAAACAAATTTAATTAATTACTCAATGCTAATAAAAATTCAAATAAATAACCAAATGATAAAGAATAATTTAGCTACAAAATACTATTTTTGATTAAATAAAATGATGCAATTTTGATGTCCAAATTAGAGCTTAAATATAGGGATGTCTTTGCAATACAGGAAATTGAAACAATTGTGCCTTAGGGCATTTTTGCAATTGCAGAAACTCAAAGGATAACTATGCAATATTTTAAAAAATATAATAAAATGAAAATGTGAATGGACCTTCAAGAGTCCATGGCAAGTCTAGGGGCGTGCGCGGCACGATGCGCAGGAAGCCGGGCATGCGACGGTGAGGGGCCGGCGGCGAGAGGCAGGGGTGCACAACAAAGGGCGTAGCGGGCGGCAAGCAGTTGGTATGTGCATCGAGGCGTACGGGAACGCGATGTTGGTGACGTACTGCAGGGGGATGGAGTGGTGACACGAGCACGTGGTGACACGGGGCGTCGAACAACATCCACGCGCGACCACGTGCAGGAGGTGTGGCGGTCACGACCGTGGGCACGCGGTGGCGCAGCGCTGCAAACCGCCCGGAGGGAGGCTGGAGCGGTTCTGGGGTGGCGTGCGGCAGACGCAACCTATGGTGGCAGTGGCGACGTGCGACTGCACATGGACGTCGAGGGCTGGTGGTGCAGGCTGGCGCAGGTGGGGGTGCGGGCGCGACCAGGGTCGGTGCGTGGAGCCACGGCTGAGTCTTCGCGGTGAGGAGCTGGTGACGACGGGGTGCGGTCAGGGAGGAGGGTGGCCGCTGGTGGCGAGGGCGCACGACGGTGCAGTATAGCGGCGGTGAGGGGTGAACCAGGAGGTCAACCGCGGGCTGGCGGCACGACGAGGGCACTGCACAAGAAGGCGGTTGGGGCCTGTTTCCTTTTTTGTATTTTTTGTTTTTTTGTAATCAGGAAATGAAATTGTGAGAATGAAGAGGTGGTGTTGTGGTGGAGATGTTGACGTAATAAAAAATGATGGTTATGGGTTGGCGTGCATGTGATGATGATGGTGATGGTGATTGTGGTGGTGTTTATGAAAATGGTTTGGTGATGAACAACAAGGAAAAAATTGTTAGACAAAAAAATGAGAGAGTGAAGATAAAAGATTTACCTATGTAGTCACCTGGAGAGTGGAGCAACTATGTACAGCCTCCTCGTCGCCTCAATTCAATTCAGCAAAAAATCGAAGAAGCTTGGTTGTGACCTGAAGAGATGCACAACGACACGAGGAATAGTCCTCGTGGATCTCACCTTGAGGTTGTCGTCGCTCAACTCGTCTCCTACAACTGTCATCTGAAGGTTAAAGGGGCTCGACCTCACTTCTCTCGAAATGACGGATGATGAAAAATGAGGGAGGAGAGGAGAATAAAAAGAGAAGAAGGAGGAAGTTGGAAATAAAGTGGAGAAAATGGAGTGGTGGAGGAAGTGATGACTTGGAGTGGAATACAAGTAATGGAGAAGAAGTTAAAGGGAAATAAATAAAAAATAAAGTAATATAAGTTGGCTACTAAATGTAATGAAGAGAAAATAAAGGTAGAAGAAAGATAAAAACAATAAAAATAAATAAATAAATGTACTAGATAAATAATTATAGTAATAAATAGAATAAATAAAATAAAATAAATAAATAAAATAAATTCCGAAAATAATGAAAAAAATAAGATGACACATGGCGGCTCCAGAAGCTGCCACATGTCGCTCCCAGAAAATTAAAAAATTAAATGTAAAGAAAAATAAAAAAAATAACAAAAGGGTTCAAATCAAAAAGTGGCCAACATAAAAATTGCTTGTCTCAGTGAGATCTACAACTTTTGTGAAGGATCAAAAATCAAAATAAGCCATATGTACAAAGTGTATTTTTGGGTGGTATCTTATATGTATAAAATACCATATTTTTATCTTTTACATTTTTTGTCTTTTTAAATAAGAGAAAAATAAAAATAAAAATGGAGAAAATATGAAAAGAATATTTACAAATTAATCTATTTTTTCAGATTTTGAATATTTAAGAAAATAAAAAGATAAAATTGGAGGGTATTATGGTCAATATGTACAATATACAATACGAGACAAAATCCAAGTTTCGCATACGATCTCCGATTTTAATTAAATTGGTCTTGTTTGAAGGTCTTTGAATGTATATTACTTTAAAAGTGAGTAGACCTAAATCAAGCACTGTAAGAGAGAGATATGCGCATTTTAAGGCTCCTATTTTCAAACTTGGACTCGAATTTTATTGGCCAATTTTACAAGTTAGTATTTTTTGATATTTTTCCATAATTAATGTTAGTAATATATACACTATAGAGTTGATTTTATTAGATTTGGAGTTAGTATAATATATATAAATATGGCATTTTAACTAATATACATATGAATATTTACAAGTGAATTAGGCTTCTTATTTAATGCAAATATGAATGCTAAAATGCAGATATTATTTATGCATGCATGAATGCAAATTATGCAATATAAGTGGAAATATGCAACTAATTACTCGAGAACAAAGCTCTATTTTCAACTTTTAGAGTGATGAATCACAGATTCATCAACCCCCTATACTTAAACCTTTCTCGTCCTCAAGCAACTAAAATAAAATGCAAAAATTGAAATGATTTTGGGCTCCATACCAAGGTCATGAACAAAAGCTGAAAATGGAGCTTGATGCAACCTTTGAATTAATAGGGTGGTGGAACCTTATTGGGATCTGATTTTAAGACCTAACAACCTTTAAGTTCTATAAGTCTTCTATTCAAATCACGTCAACAGTCAGGTCAGAACAAATCCTCATATGCAAATTCTGATGACTATGAATCTTACTCGCACTGTATAAGTGAAATTAGCTCTCCACATCAGAAATGGCAAATAAAACGCCTCCTCTAACAAGGTAACTCTAATTCCCCTGTCCAGTAACTCTTTCCTCGAGGAGCGAGATATTATCTTCTAAGTTCAAGTGCTACCAGCTCAAGAAGAGGGTGTGGAGAGAAAAATGGACGATAGCCAGTGTAGCTACCTATCCTAGGATGCTTGACCGATGCTTGACCGGTGCAACCAAGTCATCCAGCTGCAGGCTTCTATGATATGAGGCTTTGAAGCATATGCCTTGCAAATATACATACTCCGGCAGGCATTTTATTTTCAATTAGGCCTGTCCACTTTTTCGGAGTTCTCTCTTTTTTTTTTTCCTTTTTTGAACTATATACAAGGTACAACATGTACATTAGGAGTTTTTCCTCTTGAGCCAGTAGACTATTCCTCTTTTGAAGCTTTATTGCAACCCACAGCATCCCGTCCTTAGACGTCAACACCACCAAACTAGGTTGAGATGCACTACCCTCCCTAGAGGAGGACGGATGTTTCCACCTGTGTACTACTCCAAGCTAAAGGATTCTACCTCCTCACCACCTCATCAATGAAGAGCTACGTGTATGGTGCTTGTCCAAGTTAGTTCACTGTCTAAAAGAATCGTGCGTGTGTACGAAATATTCTACTTAGACCAATCAAGATGACATGTGAACATAGACTTGCAGACTCAAAGAATTAAGTCACTTGACCTGAAAAATCTTAACTCCAGTTCCTATAATGTTCCTCTGAAATTAGGTAGATTAAGATCAAATCAAATCTATCCTCGACATCTATTCATAACTTGGTTCAAAACCCACTAAATTTTCACTTTGCATATGCTAAATATGCAGACGAGATGTAGATGCCATGCTATGTAAATGAATGAAATGCAAGACACATTTTTCTTGAATGCAAGGATGATATCCAAGAGTAAATAAGCAGCCTATTTTTTGTTTTGTTTTTTTCAAAAAATTTGTATTCCTCCTATGTTACAACAAGTTTACAAGAATTATAAGTATTATACAAATTATACAAATGTTGTACAATATGCCTATTATACAAGTATACATGCATAATTTTTTTTACAAATTTTATAAGAGTTTTACAAGTAATATACTATACAAGTATACATGTATTTTTCAAAAAAAATCAATTTTTTACCCACCCCGGAATTATTGCATAATATATACAAAAAATACGCGAAAATACGAGCTATGGGTAAAGTATATATGTAATATATACACGCCCCCTATGCTTAGCATGTGCTATGTCCTCAGAGCACAAAAAGCGAGGAAAAGACATAGTTCGTGCTAAGCGTAGGAGAGCTAAATCAAAAAATGTAGAAGTCGCTCTGCCCCCTATACTTAGGCTATGGCAGACTAAGTGTAGAAGAAGATAAAAACTGGGGCGGGCGAGGTTAAGAGGGGAATATGGAAGAGTATATATACATTTTGAGCATCGGTTCCCCCTATACTTAGGCTCTGGTCAGCCTAAGTATAAGACATGAGTGAGTGTGAGAACCGATGAGATCTAGAGAATATATAGAAAATGGTGAAGAGACTCGGGTCACTCTCCCCCCTATACTTAGGATTTGGTCATCCTAAGTATAGCCAAAAAATGAAACGATATGGAGCTGGGGCGAGTGATTCGAATCACTAGGGAGGGAAGGAAAGGAAATATATACAAGGAGGAGTGAGATTATACAAGGATCAAGAAGGTTTGTGATGAACCTTCTTGCGAGAGCAAGAAGGTGGATAATATACATATGTGTCGCTGTCGAAATCGTCCTCAGATGAATAATAGTGAGGTGTAGGGATCATACGACGAGGGTCTACACACGACTGCTTGCTCAAATAGGACTTAAGAAGAAGCGAACTGAGCTCACTCATATAAATCACCTCATCCGGACATGATGAGGATTCCTTTGAAAATTCCTTCTCCAGTATGTTGAAGGAGACTTTCTTAGTCGATTTTCTAGAACCTGAAACATTGAGAGGGAGAGGAGAGTGACACACCTGAGGGTTCAGGAGAACACCTTGAGGAATCAATTCTTGACTTTCTCTCACTGGACAACCGACTAGAGGAAGGAGCAACCATGTTTTTGTGCGGGGTTAATTTAGTCTTGGTTGTCTTCTTTGAAGGTCCCGGATGTGGTGCAGTGTTGACCATGTGTTCCTCATCAGACGAGTCACCATATAGATTGTAATATTCCTGAAGGGTCATCAAACGTCTCAGGGAGGTGCTAGTGATCTCAGTTGTCTTGGCATTATTGGGCTCTTGTGTCGGAACATCAAAATAGTCGACAATCAGTAAAAATCATGTCCGACTCAATGACATCTTTGAGTTGTAAATCCTCCTTAGAAGCTGTCATAGTGGTGGTGCAAGCAGTTGGTGAAGTGGAGGTGTCTGGAGTCTCTGAACCAACAGTCGTCCGGACAGTCGATATCTCAGGTGTAGTAGAGAGAAGGGACTCATCTATCTCTCGGTGGTAACGTCTGTCTACGGATATGCGGGTCACCTTAGAGTAAAATGTATTAAAGAATGGGTGAGGTCGACGCTCTCTCAATGCTGTAAATTGATTTCCCGAGTCTCGCAATCTATAGTCACCTTAGCCAAGGCTAAGAATAGCTTCTCGTGAATAATGGAAGACTGGGTAAACTCTCCTCAGTGCTCAATGTCAATGACTGTGAAGTCTACCTGGAGTAGAGCACCTTGGAAAGTAACGATAACTGAAATGTTTCCTCTCGACCGTTTGATAGATCGACCAGCCAGCTGCACGATCTCTCTCAACTTTCTGATTGGCCTGAGTTTGAGCTTGTCAAACACAGAGGTCGGAAGGATATATATCAGAGAGTCATCATCGATTCTTGCATGGGTAAAGATAGTGTCTTTGATTTCACATTCAACCCTAGGCAACCGCTTGACTCTGCGGCTCTTGGTCTTTTTCCCCATCACCAAGGAGGTGGCCATAGATACTATGTGTCTCTCAGTCCTTGTCCTCTTATTGACTGACCTTTTGGGCATCAATTTACTTCTCACAAATTGTTTGAGGTCGCGGAAGTGATCTATGACCTTTATTAAGGGAAGATTGAAAATCAATTCTTCATCGAGTGCTTCCCTTATGGCAGGATACAATTTTTTTAGGTCTTTTTCATTTTCTATTTTTATGAGATTTTCTGATTTTTCATTTTTTTGGTCTTTTTGAGATTTTCATTTTTGACATTTTTGAAGGATGAATGATCATACTCTTGATTGGAGGGTAAGTGGTTAGTAGAAAAGGGAGGTAGAATTGACTCCAGCTGTACATAGTGTGTGGGTTCCCTAATGTCTGCTCGATTTTCAACATCAAAACTACTCATATCCTTTTCCACTTTCATTCTCATGCTGGAAGAAATTGAGTGCAATATTTCCATGACATCTCTCAACTTGTTACCAAATGATTCATTTTTCTCAATAAGTCTTGAAATGTCATGCTCCATAAAATTCTCATGACAAATCATGGGAGAAGTCTATTCTGTTGGAGGATACTATTGATAACTTGGGGTCCCATACTCAACATACCTAGACTCTGGCATGTAATTTCTGGGTCGAGTATGGATCATCTGTGTGACAGATATCGGTCAGAGCCTCATGTAATGGAATCAATGAACGGGGGACTGGTAAGTGTATCTCATGAGTCCAAGCCCTTGAATGAGTAGGCTCTCCAAATGTATGATATGAAGGCTGGTCAATGTAGGCTTGATTACTAGGGTCAATCAAGTCAGGAAGATTATAAGTTGCATGCCTCTCCATTCGGGTTGTTCGATCGACCAAGTTGTACCCTAAAGTCAAGTCAGGATGTGTATGTATGATTCGTTAACTTGTCCCATCATTCATATGAAGAGGAAATGAAGTATGTGGGGGTGGGTAATTCTGCCACTCATCTGTCTCATTAATGGTTTGCTCTTCGTATGGTTCATTGATTCCAGCAAGCTCTCGAGAATAAGGATAGTCAACCCAAGATGGAAGTGGATCCGAAGTGTTAGAATATGGAGTAGGTGAGAAATGCGAAGAAGTGGAGAAGTCAGTCGAAGTTCTAACTTCATATTCGGATCGAGGTGGAACCGACCACGGGTAAAGGTCTCCCGTGGATGGTAGAGGATACATGGAAGAAGGAGAAGGTGAAGACGAACGATATATGGTCGAGGAGGAATGATTAGAGGTCTCAGGGTATGGGGACCAATATCCTGACATCTTGAAGAGGAAATGATGAATGTAAGCAGATTGAGGTAGAGAATGTGCAATTACACATGATAACACACACAGACAGACACAAAGACAAATACAAGAGCAAACCCTGAGTTCACACTCAACACAGTGAAGGATCTGAGGCCGGGTTCGATTAATCTGATTGATTTTAAGTGTGATTTTCAAGCAAATAGAAAGGATTACGTGGCCTAAAGGGAAGTCGGCTCAAAGCCGGATGCGTCTCCCTGTTTAACCTCTCGCCTAAGATACCAACGCCCTTCCTCTCTTCGCTCCTATCACCGACTGAGAAGTTCAAGAACCTGCCCCTATCTACCTACTGAAGTAGGTGAAGATTGACAAGGCTTATAACTTCACCCCGAAGGGTTACTAGCAACTTGTCGTGCTGCACCGCTTCTTCACCCCTATCTACCTACCGAAGCAGGCGGAGGCTACTTGATGCTGGTCAATTGAACCTGAAGTAGTTCAGCTTGTGATATTTTGTAGGATCGGGGTACGTGATATGGAAGGTGGGGATTTTGGCTCTATCTTAGGGTGCACACACACACACACACACACACTTTGTACCCTCACTCAGCCTGAAATCAAGGTTGGGGTTGCTCTCCCGCAAACAAGGGTTAATTTAGTTAATTTTTTATGAGTCCAATTCAATTAGCAGCCCCGATTTTAAAGATTAGTTGTCAATGTAATTAATCCACACAAGCAATCGCGTCTACCGTCCAATCCCAATTCCTTTATCCTAGGTTAGAAATACCGAGAGAGAGAATCGGAAAAAACTGATTTGATCGAGAAACGATGATAAATGCTTGAGTAAGAAGACTTATAGTGCCTCCAGCTCTCTACAATGCGGGATGCAATACTGAATTGAAATTTCTACACTAAATAGAATGCAAGCGATGAAAAGCCGCTCCTAGACAGACAGTTCTATTAGCGAGTAAAGAATGAGTTTAAGTTTGGCTACAATCCTGCGGTCTAAGCGCATATTTTAACGGTGAAGTGTGGTCCTAGATATTACGAGCACAAACAGTTCTAGTAAGCTTTAAGAGCTACGGGTGCATGTCCTATCCTACGTCAATCAACTACACAACACAAAGAGTCTTTTTATTATTCAATTACACACGCGAGATCCCAAACAGGATCCACTGTAAATAAGCAGTTACAAGTTAATGAAAATCTTTCTTCAAATATCTCTTTGGCGTCTCAACAGCCGGCTCGATTTACGAATCGTCAGCCTCCGTTGCACTTCGAGATGCGTTGACTTCAAGAAAGCCGCTGCAAGTCCATCGGGCCATCGCACAAAAAGATAAAATTATGTCATAGAGATATCAAAATATATACAGAAATGATCAGAAAAATAATTAAGAGAAGAAATGGATAATTATAAGGTGGCTCAGGGGTCAGACTAACTGAGTGAATGGTAAACATAAATTTAATTTTCTAAAGTGACCCTAAGCCGTTTGCCTCCCTGATAACGCCACCATTTGACGTATCCTAAGCTCACCCTCTTTAATTAAAAGTGTGTCATTAATGTTGTAGTCGGGCAATCAGGATCGATAAAAAACTAACCGCAAGAATCGAATAATCGACGAATGAATTAATACGCGGTTTGATATATTTTTAACTTCGGCAAGCCCCATGGTTGACTCAAGGAGGCAAAGGAACAATCTCGGATTAGATTAGAGGAATTAGCTCACGGTTTTCCAAGCGGATTTTTTTAATTTTTTTATGTAATAAAAATGTAAATGCAAAATGCGATTGAATTAAGTCAATATGAAAACACACAACTTAGCTAAATTGATTTTAATGTGAAATTGATACAAATCAGCAAAGTTATATTTTTCCTAGAAACCTAATCCAACGATGAATGCAAAATATATTGTTTTGAAATTTTTGGAATTAAAATGCAATAATAAAAATACAAACTTTTTTGGGGTTTTTATGCTATATTTCATGCGAACGGTATGAAAAAATTATGAAAAATTTATTAGAAGTGAAACATGATGAAATGAAGCTACACTAAATTTTTTGGATTTTTCTGACAATTCATGATTTATTATGAATTTTTTACTGAGAACACAATGATTATTAGTATTTAATTTCTAATTAATCCATGAAATAAAATCACCCAGAAGCAAAATTATATCAGATAGATATTTTAACAAACAATTCATACGAGTTGCAATTATGCAAAAAATGATAGTCTTAGATTTAATTAAAAATTAGTTACAAAAATAACTCAACTATTCATTTTATTCACAAGACAACTCCAATTTAGATGATATTTGGATAGCAACTAAATAACACTTAGAGGCAACATCCACAATTTTTGGAGCAATATGTTATTAAATATGAATTTCCGACTTGAAATGGGTAAAATATCTAATTTTTCACCAAAACAAATTTAGTTAATTAGCCAGTGCTCACAAAAATTCAAATAAATAACCAAACGATAAAGAATTAATTTATCTACAAAATACTATTTTTGATTAAATAAAATGATGCAATTTTAATGTCCAAATTAGAGCTTAAATATAGGGATGACTTTGCAATACAGGAAATAGAACAACTGTGCCTAAGAGCACTTTGGCAATTGCAGAAACTCAAAGGGTAATATGCAATATTTAAAAAAATATAATAAAATGAAAAGGTGAATGGACATTCGAGAGTCTAGGGCTAGTCCAGGGGCGTGCGAGGTACGATGCGCAGGAAGGCGGGCATGCGACAGTGAGGGGCCAGCGGTGAGAGGCAGGGGCGCGCGGCCAAGGGAACAGCGGGTGAGCGACAAGTTATTTGTGCGCGCGTCGAGGCACATAGGGGCACGACGTTGGTGACGTACGGCGGGGGGCTGGAGTGGTGATGCGAGCATGCGGTGGTGCGGGGCGTCAAATAACGGTCATGTGCAGTCGCGCACAGGAGGTGTGGCGGTCACGACCGTGGGCACACGGTGGCGTGGCGCTGCAACCGCGCGGAGGGAGGCTGGAATGGTTCTGGAGTGGCATGCGGCTGGGACAGCCTATGGTGGCAGTGGCCACGCGCGACCGTACGTGGACGTCGAGGGGTGGTGGTGCATGTCGACGCAGTTTGGGGTGCGGGCGCGACTAGGGTCGGTGCGTGGAGTTGCGGCTGGGGCTTCGTGGTGAGGAGCTAGTGATGGCAGGGCACAGTTAGGGAGGAGGGTGGCTGCTGGTGGCGAGGGCACACGACGATGCAGCAGAGCAGTGGCATCGTCGTCGGTGGCGAGGGGTGAACAAGGAGGTCAGTCGCATGCTGGCGGCACGGCAGGGGCGCTGCACAGGAGGGCGGCTGGGACCTGCTTCTTTTTTTTTTATTTTTTTATTTTTTTGTAAACATGAAATGAAATTGTTAGAATGAAGAGGTGGTGTTGTGGTGGAGATGTTGATGTAATAAAAATGATGGTTATGGGTTGGTGTGCGTGTGATGATGATGGTGATTGTGATTGTGGTGATGTTTATGAAAATGTTTTGATGATGAACAATAAGGAAAAAATGTTAGATAAAAAATAAGAGAGTGAAGATAGAAGATTTACCTGTGTAGTCGCCTAGAGAGTGGAGCAGATATGCGTGGCCTCCGTCGTCGCCTCGATTCGATTCGACGAAAAATCAAAGAAGCTCGGTTGTGTCCTGAAGAGATGCACAATAACACGAGGAAGAGTCCTCGTGGATCTCGCCTTGAGGTTGTCGTCGCTCAACTCGTCTCCTAGAGCTGTCACCTGAAGGTTAAAGGGGCTCGACCTCACTTCTCTCGAAACGACGGATGATGAAAAAAGAGGGAGGAGAGGAGAATAAAAAGAGGAGAAGGAGAAAGTTGGAAAGAAAGTGGAGAAAATGGAGTGGTGGAGGAAGTGGTGACTTGGAGTGGAAGACAAGTAAAGGAGAATAGGTAAAAGGGAATTAAAATAAAAAAATAAAGTAATATAAGTAGGCTACTAAAATTATTGAAGAGAAAATACAGGTAGAAGAAAGATAAAATGATAAAAATTAATAAATAAATGTAAATAAATAAATAATATTAAAAATAAATAAAATAAATAAAATAAATTCTGAATATAATAAAAAATAGAGTGACACGTGGCTGCTCTTGGAGCTGCTATGTGTCGCTCTCAGAAAATTCAAAAATTAAATGTAAAGAAAAATCAAAAAAGAAAATAACAAAAGAGTTCAAATCAAAAAGTAGTCAATATGAAAGTTGCTTGTCTCAACGAGATCTACAACTTCTGTGAAGGATTAAAAATCAAAATAAGCCATATGTACAAAGTGCATTTTTGGGTGGTAAATACCGTATTTTTATCTTTTGCATTTTTTTTATCATTTTAAATGAGAGAAAAATCAAAATAAAAATACAGAAAATACGAAAAGAATATTTATAATTTAATCTATTTATTGGTTTTTTAATAATTAAGAAAATAAAAAGATAAAATTAGAGGGTATTATGGTCAATAAGTACAATATACAATCAGGGCCTAAAACTCAAGTTTCACATACGATCTCCGATTTTAATGAAATTGGACTGATTTTGAAGGTCTTTGAATGCATATTACTTTAAAAGTGAGTAGACCTAAATCAGACACTGTAAGAGAGAGATATGTGCATTTTAAGGCTCCTAGTTTCAAACTTGGACTCGAGTTTTATTGGTCATTTTTACAAGATAGTATTTTTTAAAATTTTTTCATAATTAGTGTTAACAATATATACAATATAGAGTTGATTTTATTGGATTTGGAGTTAGTATAAAATATATACAAATATGGTATTTTAACTAATATATAGGTGAATATTTACAAGTGAATTGGGATTCTTATTTAATGTAAACATGAATGCTAAAATGCAGATATTATTTATGCATGCATGAATGCTAATTATGCAATATAAGTGAAAATATAGGTATTTTTAATAAATAGATAAATCATACAAAAATCAATGTCCTAATAGGGGTATTATTGCAATAAAAATAAAAGACAGGGGGCTCCGTGCAGATTAGCCAAAAATATACAATGCATTTTCAATTTTATCGAACTTTAAGTAAACACAAAAATGCCAGAGCATAATATGCAATTCTGCCATCACGTGGGACTACACGTGACTCAGCTTGGGAAGGAACCATATGTAATATCTGAAAAGTACCTGGGCTAATTTACAATATCCCATTTATTTTGAACGTTAGTTGTATTTACAAAACTATTTATAAATACAAAAAATGGTGGGGCAAAAGGTGAAATTTACCCTTTATTGTGTGCCATCCAATGGTTGCGCTTTATCCACTTAAACACGTGGCACGTTCTCGTGCGACGATATCCCTTCGCGGATCTGCGGTGCAGATTGGATCTTGTACATCATCAAACGACTGAAATGTGGTGAGGAGGGACGGTTGAGATCAGAACTGGCAGGCCTCCTCGATCCAACAGTGTTGGGAATGCCTCCAAGAATAGGAAGAACACGAGCATGTTCTTCCTTGTTCACTCGATTCCTCGAGCTCCACAGCACCTCCAGCGATGTTGAGATGTTCTCGAGGTTCCTGATGGCGGTCTGCGTCTAGGAGTGCAACTCACAAGGACCAAGGGTCGTCGGAGCTCTCCAGTGAGGCCGGACAAGCTACACAACCCCATATACATCGTTCTGGTGCGGAATCGACCCCAAAGGGGTCCTTTGGCCTTCTGGACCTGCGCAAGTAGTTCACAAACACAAAGAGGGGTCCTGGTAGCCTTATTGAGTAGGAGAGAGCGGATGGGAGTACGACGGAGGTGCCTCCAACGGAGCGGTGGAAGTGGGACACCTAGACCTCGACCCTAAGGGATTCGAGGGGAATGGAATGCATCAGAGCATGGAAAATGGTAAAGAAAGAAAGCGGTGGTGGTAATGGGGCGAAAGACAGTGGAAATGCACGGTGGGATCATTCTCCGGAGCGGATTCCAACGAACTACGAAATGGCGAATCTAGTTTAAATCGCTAAGCTAACGACTAATCTAATGACATAATTAAAAAGCACGAATGAAAAGCTACCTAAAAAATGTAAATTGCATAGCTCTTACCTAGCAGAGGTCACCGACGACGACGGCCTTAGGTGCACCTCCTCTACGAGCTTCCAGCATCTCATGGGGCTCCCCCTGTCATGAGGATACGCTCTTTGACCGAGATGTGTAGGCTTTAGGGCTTGGAGACGACCAAAGAAGGATATGATGACGGAGGTTCTTATTTGTAAACAAGATGGGTACCCTTATTTGACCGGCCAAAATTAACAAATCGAAGCTATACACAAAGGATTCAAGGGGCTGCGTGAATCACTGATGATCAAGGAGCAAATCCCATGAAGGGAGTGAAGGCGATTGAGCGATAGATCAGCCGTGAAAATGTCAAGAAAAGCTGGGAAAAGACAGATATGACAAAAGTCAGAGGTGCAGGGAGAGTTTATTGGCGGTCAACAATCCCTGGCCTCTGATTGACCCACGCATGCCGCTAGGCGACAAAACATGCCTTATTATTCTTATTTAATTAATTTAAAATAGTAATTGGTTTTATTATTTTTTGGTTATTAAATAAAAAATATTTATTATTTTATGTAGTATTTTACTATGATTTTTATTTATTTTTTGATGTTATTTATTAGTAGTTTATTTTTAATGGTGTATTTATAGGTATATTTATATATATTTGGTATGTTTTATTTTTATTTTTTGTATTTTTTATTATTTTATTCTTTTATTTTATATATTTAAAACTTATTTTTAGGTTTATAAATATATTTTATTAGATTTTTATGATATTATCTGTACACTTAAATAAATAGGTATGTATAATATGTAGGTATACTTGTAGGTATCACATCTATGTATTATATACATTATTTATTTTAATGTATCTTAGTGGGTCTTATTTTCTTTTTATATATTTGTAGAATATAAATAATATTCACAATAGTAAAAAAAGAAAATGAAGAATGAAAGAATGGTTTTCATTTTTATTTATATACATGTATCGCCTAGGTATTCTACCTATATATTTATATAGACTTATTTTATTTTATTTTCCTTTTTGGTTTTTATTTTGATTTTAACATGCATTTGAGTTATGAATAATAATTATAAAATTATAAAATTATAAACTTGTGAAAATAATAAATAATGAATATTTTAATCGGGTCTCCTATACAATGAGGGTCCAAAAACTAGCTTTCACACCGTAACTCTAAAAATTATGAAACCACTTTCATTAAATAGCTTATGAAAAGTTATATCTAATTAGAGGTGATTTTGATACAATTTCAGTTTTATTTGAAAGACATAGGACTGTGAAGTAGGGATTTTAGCTTTTTATTTTGTGTATAAAATGTACACTGTGTATTATTTTTGTACAAACTCAATTTTGTATTTTTATTTACATTATTACCTACAAATTTCTTTTTACAAAGTTTATTTATTTGATGAATAAAGAATAAAGAATAAAATAGGTGACAAAAATGAATGAAAAAAGAATAAATAAATGGAATTTTATTGTATTTTTGGCCTTTATCTCCCCCTACTTTATTCCTTGTCGACCAACTCAATTCTTGACTTGGTCTCAGTATTTAAGGTCATAAAATATCTTCGATATTTTATTCCTTTTCTTTTCTTCTCTTTATTCTATAATTTTGGCATTAAAAACCGTATTATTTATACAATAAATGCAATAAATCATGGATGTTGTTTTGTACAAATTGATGCTATTTACATGCATTAGGTAGGGTTTTTAAGGCCAAAATGATAGAATAAAGGTGATGAAATGGAGATTCATCAGCTGTGTCGAAAAAAACCCAAGAGGTCCTATTTCATTCCTTTCTTCCCCGAAATCTTTCCCAAACCCCCTCCCGCCCCATTATCATTGCTGCCACTCACCACCCCCATGCCTCCCATGGTCGACAACCTCCCCTCTCTTACTCTTTTGGTGTTTGTCGACAATCCTTTGTATCCGTTCTCCTCCATTGGCTCTGTAATCTCCCCGATATCACTTTTCCCTACTCGAGGCATTTCCTTTTATGTGCTCGTTTTTTAGAGCTATGTGACCATGTTATAATATTAATAATATGGTATTAATGTAGTGCTTGTGGTATATACATTGTGGTTGTGGTATGTATATTTGTGATATGGATTGTGGTATGTATATACATTGTGGCATATACACATAGATGCAAATAACATGACTTATTGTACCCTTTAAATTTATGTAACATGATGTAGTGTATCCTTAAAATTTCATATGATATGTATATGGATGTATGAACATTAGATGCATTGTTGTATATACATGGATGTATATAGATACATTGAATATATAATACAATTGATTCTTTATGGAGGTATGAACCTAGATCAATTCATTTGAGTGACACATCAATAAAATTTATATATTAGAATGCTAACATAATAGGATATTAAGCTTAGAATAAAATCTAGTATTCTATTAGTGGAGCAAAATGAATAAGATAGAGATGGGTAAGAGATTTGATGATTTTCAGAAATAAAAGAGAGGAGTATTGACATTTCTGGATTGGATATTTCAATTGGAGAATGTAAATATAAGTTTTGGAGGTGACAAAATTTATTGTCCAGGTGTGAGATGTAATAATAGTAAATGTAATGGTAGAGGGAAAGTTTATAATTATCTTATACTGAATGGATTTTGATTGCATTATCCTTTTTGGGATGAACATGGAGAAGTTATAGAGTAGATAAGATGTGATGAAGATATAGATGTTGGTGTAGGAATTTCTATGCAAAATGAGAACATTGATAATGAGTTGTTTGATTTGATGGATGATCTAAGAAGACCTGGAACACAAGACTTTAATTCATTTGATAGGTTTGAAGATAGATTGATATATGCAAAATCCATGTTGGCTCACAGGGTTGACATGTTCTGATTGAAGTTTTTATTGGAAATGTTTGAGATGAAAGTAAAGAATCGATCAACCGTTGTAGTGATAACATATATATTATCTTTGATCAGAAAATTATTGAATAATACCGATAAGTTTCTAAAGGATTGGAAATATGTGAAACAACGATTTCAATTGTTAGGTATGAAATAGGAGAAAATTGATGCTTGCGCTAATGATTGCATACTTTTTCAGAGAGAAATTTTGCATTTAGAATGATGTCCACATTGTGATGCTTCTAGATATAAAGAAGATCGAGACAATATAAAGAAGAAGAAAAAGTAGATGAAAATATTGAGTTACTTTCCTTTGATTCCAAGATTAAAATGTCTCTTTATGTTAGAAAAATCCGTGAAGTAGATGACACAGCATGCTCATTAAAAAAAGATGTCAATAGAATTATTCTGGTTCCGCTTGAGCTTCAGCCTCAGATGGCTGAAGTTCTCGGGCTTGCGGGATGGCTTAGTGACAGGGCTGTCCTCACTACCTGCTCCTCTGTCGTGCTATCGACATTCATCTAATGTAGAAGAACAGATAAAATTAGATCAGAGATATCCTCATTTCTCAGAAGATGAGAGGAATATAAGGTTGGGACTAGCTTCAAACAGTTTCAATCCGGTTGGTAACATGAGTAGTAGCTACCATATTTGTCTTGTGATCTTGGTGGCCTATAGTCTACCATCATGGATGTTAATGAGTTCATATATGATATGTCACTGTTGATTCCTGGTCCTAAATATCTTGGAAATGCAATTGACATATACCTGCAACTGTTGTTAGATGAACTACTCTGTTATGGAACACGTGAATACTAACATACAATGTCTTTAGGAAAGATACATTTATAATGCATGATGTGTTATTGTAAACTATAAATGACTTCCCAATGTATGCAAATTTGTTTGGTTGGAGTACTAAAGGCAAACTCGTGTGTTCTGTACATCTTGAAAAAATACTATCTGTCTGGCTTATTACAACTAGTATGAAGCACAACCATTTGAGTCATCATCAATTCCTAACATCGAAACATAGATGGCAGAGGATAGATAATAATAAGAAAATTGATGGTTTACCATTTGGACATCGATGCCTTGCATTAAGTCATGTGAATGGTAGTAGTATATGGAAAAAACAATTGCATGTAGGACATAAATTTGTTGGTTTACCTTTTTAATGCAATTATATGAGATTAATGAGTTTTCTAATGAGTACAATTCATTATTTACTGAAAGTCATCATAAATCTCACTTCTTCAATTGGTTAAGCATACATGCGAAACAATTAAAGGACACGAGTAATAACATATGGAACTTAAACCTTTATTATCTTGGATGCGCGTTGTATTTACAAGTTACTTTGTACAATGGATATATTGTAAAATGGTTACATATTTAAAATAAAATTCGCTGACAAGATGAAATCAACGTAAATGTCCGGTGTTATAGTAAAAACAGACTTACCTTCTGATTTAGACGACTACTATGGAGAAATTCTTGACATAATAGAGATCAGCTTTACTATGTGTATCAATGCATTCTTTTTAAGTGTAATTGGTTCGATGAGATCGTGAAGGAATATGTTATCGAAAAGATAGGAATAGAATTATTTCCTTAAAGCCATAAGAAAAGTTACAAACAAATGAGCCTTTTACACTTGCTAGTCAGGTGGAACATGTATTCTACGTCCCAGACAACTTAAGCATTAGGTGGATTATACCTATGAGGACAATACCGCAAGACTTCTTTTATGTTAAAGATGATAATGATTATTAAATATGGATGATTCATATCAAACTGAGATTCAAGAACATCCTTCTGGTGTGATAGATGTAGATGTGATGACACGTACTCTAAGATTTTGTGATAGCGTCCTGATAAATGAGATTTGGCGAGGGTCTAAATAGTCCACACAAAGCGGGACCACAATGTCGCTGCGGCGACCGCTCACAAAACCTCAATTAATCAACAATGAACCCACAATATATAAATCAAGCAGTGAGAGATAAATGTAGAGTCAAATTTATTTTTAACTCTACAATAAAGTGTATAGTGCAAGTATGTGTAGAGTGTCGAACTCATGGAGCAAGTAGGATAGATCTGACAATTTGTGTGTGAGTGATATGTGATCAAATGCCTACAAGTATGCAATTTTTTGTGGGTTTTTAATTTTATATTTTTAATTAAATTTTTGGATTTTATATTTTTGTATTTTGTTTTTTTAATTTTATACTTTTATATTTTCTTTTTATATTTTATATTTTTTATAATTTCTTTTTCAATAATTAAGTATATATACAATATAAGAAAAGAGGGGATAAGGTATTTATAAAATAGGTAAAAATAAGGAAAAATCAGAAAATAAAGTATTTTTGGTCTTTTTATATTTTTCTAATGTTTTTGTGATTTTTCTAGATTTCTCTTAATTTTTTTGGTATTTTTAAAGGTCAAAATACAAGAAAAAAAATCAAAGAAAATAAATGGCTGGGACAAAGATGGGGAAATAAAATAGCAAATAGTAGAGAAAATTTTCCAAATAAATTTTAAATAAAAGACAATAAAATAGAGAAAAATTTGGAAACAGAGTTTGTATTTTTAGGATTTTTGTAGAATTTTTAAGATTTTTGTAAAGATTTTTAGAGTTTTTATTTTTTAGGAGTTTTCTTTTATATTTTTTTGATGATTTTAGGACTGAAGTTAAAACACACTAAACAATGCAAAATATATTTTTTGGGAATTTTTTGAAGTGTTTTTATAATTTTTATGGATTTTATAGTACAAACAGTGCTGAAAATGCTTGTTTTTGAATTTTTATAAATAATAAAATGCAATAAATTTGTAAAATAAAATTATGGCGAGGAAGTACAATGCAACATGAGCTTAAAGTAATTTTTGTGGATTTTTAGCAATTTAGAGATGCATGCAATAATTAGAAATAACAAAAAGAAAAATCAAACTGTCAGGGGCATTTATGTAATAGGCAAAAAGTTAGAGGGCCACAGTGCAAATTTCACAAAAAATATATAACTAAATAAACAACTTAATGGACCAAATATAAAATCCACAATCCGCAGGGGTACGCCTGTAAATAACCCAACCAAGCGCGTGATTAGCACGCGCCTGGGAAGGCTATAAATGTAATATGCAAAAAGTCCGAGGGCAGTATTGTAAAAATGCCAAAAACCACATGAGGAGCCACGGGCGCCACTGGCAGGGGTATAGCAGTAATTAACAAGAACCTAAGGGGCTCAAATGCAAAAATACAAGAAATATTTGGCCTGTAGAGGAATGTTTGAGTTTTATTTAATAAAAACAAAACCGAGCGGGTCTAAGATGCAAAATACCCACTCACGGGCGCGATTCAACGGCGCTGAGCCGTTCACTTAAGACACGTGGTGCCCTCACGAAGCGCGATACCCGTTCGCTGCTGATGACCGAGATTACAAGTTGCTCTGATGATCCAACGGTTGGAGGCATGCTTGATCCAACGGGTAGGATTGGAAATGGGGCTGTAGGTAGATCCGACGGCGGAGGGTCGTGTTGGAGGAGCAGGGAAGAAGGTCCTCCGCAACGGACTTCCTCCGATGATTACGCCCTCCTCCGGCGTCCGAGTAGCTCCCAAAAGTGCCCAGGCTCCTCCTGCATGCGTCAGCTAGATGTAGGTGGCCCAAAAAGTCTCCGGTGGATGCCGGAGCATGCCTGCGAGGCCAAGGAATCTGACAGCCTCCAGGAACCTCCGATGAGGCGCAAAATGGCCCCATGTCCTTCAGTAGTACGCGTACCTACAAAGAGAGATTAAGGGGGTCGCGGGCAAACCGTCGCGCCCCCACTGGTGGCAAAAAAAGGGCTGAACGGTGGGCGTTGGTGGCTCGCCGGAGCAATCTCCGGCGAGGGGGGTGCGAGTGGTGATTGGTCGGGCTGGAATCGAAATGGAAGGGTGGAAAAGAATCCTACTACTGCAAGGAACAAAAACGCACAAGAAAAACAAGATAAAATGCGAACCTCAGGGTGAAATACCCGAGATGAACCTCGACAGCCAAGGTGGCCGGAGGTGGGTGGAATCGCACCTTCAGCCTCGCCGCACCTCGACGGGGGGTGTGGGGATCTCCCATGTCACCGGAGCCTCACGCTACCCACTCCCGGAGGTCTGAAGCTTCTCAAAGTGGTTCAAAAATCAAATGGAAGACTGGGGGGTATTTTGAAGGGGTTGACGAGTGGGCGTGAAGATCGAGATGAAATGCCTCGCACAACGATCCAAAGCCCAAGAATTCACTTGGGCGTGAATCATCAATAAACGAGGAGAAAAAATGCAGAAGAAAGGTTCTCGAGATAGTGTAAGGCGTGGCCTCGATAATTGGTCGAAAGTGGGTCGAAACCTAGTTCTGACAAAAGCCCAAGAGGAAGGTCAGACTGTTGACCTTGGTCAACGGTCTAGACCACCTGGTTGGTCCACGTGGACCAACCAGGAAAAACCTCCTGAAAATACTTTAAAAATTAATTTAAAAATATTAAACGATTTCTTTAATTTTTGCTTATTAAATAAAAAGTGTTTATTATTTTATAAGGTATTTTAATTATTTTTATGAGGTGTAAAAATACAAGTTCCTATTTTAGCCTTTATAGGTATATTGATCTATATATTTAAGTATTTTATTTTTATTTTGTGAATTTAAATTTATTTATTTTTGTTTATTATTTTATAAATTTATAAAGTATTTTTATACTCTTAAAAGTATTTTTATTTTATTTTTTTTGAAGAGTTTTGGATATTTAATAAAATAGAAATAGTAATTACATATGTATGTATATAGGTATTATACCTAGGTACTATATTACAAGTATTTTATTTTTATATTTTATTTGTGTTTTTATTCTGATTTTAATGTACATATTTATTATAAATAATATTTACAAAATTATAAAAATATAAAATTATAAAAATAATGAATAAATAATAAACGAATATATTAATATGTACAAGTATACAATAGGGTCCAAAACTCAACTTTCAAACCGTAGCTCCGCCAAATGCGAAACCACCACCATTAAATAGCTTATTTTGAATTATATACAATTAAAGGTGAGTTTGATGCATTTGGAGTTTTTTATTTGAGAGATACAGGTCTGGGAAGTTGAGATTCTGGAATTTTATTCAGACCATAACTTTTTATCTGTACATTATTTTTGTGTGAAATCAATTTTGTATTTTTCTTTATTTAATTATCTATAACTTTCTTGTATAAAAGTTCTTTGTTTGATGTATAAAAAGTGGAACCAAAAATATGTCCCAAAATGAATAAAGAATGAATAAAATACAAGGGATTTTTATTGTATTTCAGCCCTTATCTCCCCCTACTTTATTCCTTGTCGACCTATTCATAGAGATGCCTAGGTCTCGGGGTTTCGGGTCATAAAATATTTACAATATTTTATTCTTTTTCTTTTCTTTTATTTATTCTATAATTTTGGCTTTAATTATAATATTTATACACTATTTACATACTCATGCATGAATGCTAAGATGCTGGAATTAATGATATTTACACGCATTTACTAGGGTTTTTGAGGCCAAAATGATAGAATAAAGATGATACAATGTGCATTCATCACGTCCTAAATCCTTAAAGTATAAGTTTATCAATATTTTTCCACATTTATTTAATTTTATATTTGATATATTATTAAATGTTTATTAAACCATTTTTAATATTCCATTATTTATGCGGATACACCTCTACGTCCTAGATGCATCAGGAATGCACCGCCTGCATCCCATGCAGGAAGTGACTCCTCCGATTCTATAGGGTCGAGGGGCTCTACTAGATGTAGAGGCTCATCACAGTGTTGTGTCTTGCACAGTCTGCATTGCGGTGAGACCCTTCAAGTGAGGATTGTTGGAGGAGAGGCAATGGGGGAGAAGATGAATACGGCGAAAACGATGGAGACGAGGATGAGTACACCGACGACGACCAAAGTTTATCTCATGTTTGCTTTTGTTGTATTAATTAGTAGAATAGTTTAGTATGTATAATTAGTTTGGACAATATAATGTAGATTAGTTTCTTTTGTTGTTTACATGGTTTGAACAAGTTAGGGTAGAGTAGATTAATTTGAATATCACATCACTGCTCATTTCAGAACATTTCTTTTAATCTAGTATGAGAAGTGAATGCGTTTATTTTTTCTTGATCTTTCTCTTTATGATGAAGAGTAGATATTGATACAGGTATTGAATGATCCATGTTAATGTGGCATGCAAAGTCGAATTAAGGTCATTTCAGTGGGAACTTATATTTTTGTAGCAGAGATACAAAGGTAACGGTCACGACCATCCCTTCAGATAAAATTACCCCATCATGAAGAGTCTCACGAGATGGTTCAGTGAAGTTCTTGGGATGGTCGCGATCGTCCCCTCTGACTATCCATAGGAGATGGTCGTGACTGCTCCGTATGACAATATTTTAGGGGACGGTTAGGAAAGGACCGTCCCTTGAGATTCTAATAGATGGGACGATCGTGACCGTCTCTTAATTAGTAATCATACATGGCAGTTGATGAACTCGAATTTCACCTCCTTAATGATCGATAATTGTAGTATAGGAGACGAAATTTGGTTGATAAAAAATCACAAACTTTAAATGTTGTGGAGAAATTTTACATAGTAAGTCTACTAAGGTCGAACACAGGGAACAATGATTTTTAGTTGTGTGGTTTTAAATTAATTTAGATAATTTATTAAATGCTATGCTACTCTGTGTCAGGAATAAAATAAAAATGAAGGAATGAAATGCAACAATGCAAGTGCGAGCAGAGAAGATGAAGTTTAGGATCTGTGATTTTGTTTAATTTTACTCCTCAATTAAAATAGTCAGTTAATCCTCAATTGAAATCATAGATAAAAAGAAAAGAAATATTTATCGAAGCAAGTCCAAGTTGTAGGCTAAATGATCAATATATCCAAGATTAATCCTATAATAAAGAGATCGCTTGTTGATTTGACTCTAAATGTTCTTGTGATTAATCCTCAAAGAATGATCACTAATAATATGGAATTAAATCTCATAATCTATTGTTGAATGAGTCTCGAAAATAATCAATAAAATCCATCAAATTATATCTCCTCAAATAAATTTCATCTCATAAGTAGTGAATTAATTCCTTCTAATTCATGCCCCTACAAATTTCTCAAAGATTAAATATCAATTATTGAAGAGAAGTAATCAAATTCAAATCCCCGTCATCGAGTCCCTGTAAAAATCAGTCAATAGATCTCTCAATAAAATATTGCAGAAATAAGTCAGAATGTGACCTGTATAGATAAAAATAGTTCATCAATAGTTATCATCAATAATGAGCTTATGATCTGTCCATAAAGTGTATAATATGATAGAATGTTCAACAAGCTTCAAAACAGCATATTGTGCGCTAAAATCAGAGTCCGAACGAGAAAGTTATGCTAAAATAAAGATCCAGGAACTAAAATGTAAATAAAAATAAAGTTTTCTTGCAAAGTGGTCCCTAGAAGGACTTATTTGTAAATCACCAAAGTCGGAGGGGCCTTCTTGTAAAATTCCCCAGTTGGGGGTATTTCTATAATTTCTTGATCTCTGGGGGTGCAGGCGTAATTTACCCAGCACTGCACATGTGTTGGGTAGCGGAAGTGTAAATCCATGAAGTCTCAGGGACTTTCTTGCAATTTACTCAGATCACGTGCATGCAGCACGTTACTTAGGTGAGGTTCTGGGTGCGGCTAGATTCAGTCCTCCACAAGACAGCTTTAGATGCTTTATAATTCTCGAGGATCTCAGCTCGGAGGGAATGACGTGGTGCTTCGAGGAGCGTTGGATCCAGGGTGATCAATGGCTGGAGTTTGGGTGAAGATGGATCGCTCCCGTTCTTGATCGAACGGGAGCTGCTCCTCGTCATTCTAGCAGGCGCTGCGAGAGGGCGGAGCTCAGGCGGTGGGGGCCGTGGAGCGGGATTATCTGCGATCGAAGGCAAGGCAGAGTGGAAGCTTTGTTAGGGCTCTGGTGAAGGTTGACAGTGCTCCTGGCGCTGATGTATGACACTTCCTCCGATCGAGACATGCAAGGTTTAACCCAACGAAGGCAAGGGGAGGGGGATATGGGGCTCCTACGCAAATGTAGGAGAAGGAGCTAGAGCTCCGACCTTCGCAAGGCTGGAGATGGAAGGTCTGAGATATAGAAGGGAAGCGACAAGGTAGAGAGATGCGACTGAGGATGTCGATGATGGCGAAGATGGAATCGATGGCTGAGGGTTCCTCTGTTGGAGGAAGATGATAAGTGGTGAAGAGAAAATATAGGAGGCGAGGACGTTACCTGAGGTTGGGTTGTGATCAGAAATGGGTGTGGAGGTGATAAGTACAGAGGCGGGGTTGAGCGGAGGGGGGTAATCGCTGGGGAGTGTCCTGGAGGTCCAAGGACCTTGGTCGGTCTTCGTTCGGAGGGTACGACAGAGGCGTCATGAGCTGCGCAGCTACTGCAGGTGTAGTAAATGCTGCAATAAGATGCAAAAGCAATCTTGGATCACAACAAGACTTAAGGCTCTTCGACGCTGGACGAAGTATTCCTGGAGATGTCACTTCCATGGATTATCTAGAGCTCAAGCACATAGGTTGTGGAAATGGCGAATTTCGTGTGAAGGTGATGTGGCACATCTATATAGGAAGGGGTAGGAGGAGAGCGTTACACAGAGGGGGAGCAACGGTGGACATAACAGCCTTGGGTGGTGACAGTTACATGGAGGCAGAGGAGAAACAACCAGTCGCAGAAGCTGGGAGGGGGAGGAGATGGTCACGTGCTCTGCACGCGACTTATAGAGGGTTGATGGGCGGGTGACACGTGACAGCCCAGGGGCTGCTACGTGTCACCCAAAAACTTTCAAAAAGAAAAATAGAAAAGAAATAGAAGGATACCTCAGATCGAAAAATTTCCTTCATAAAAAATTGTTCGTCTCGACGAGATATACGACTTTCATGAAGGAACTAGGAGCAAAAGAGGTCAATTATGCAAAGTGGTATTTTTGGTGTTTCGCCCAGTGTATGGAAAACCACTTTTTTAGAGTTTTGTAATTTTTTGTGATTTTAAAAGAGGATAAAAATATGGCAAAATACGATAAAATAAAAGACACTTAATTACATATTAATCTATTTTTTAGATTTTTAATAAGTAAGAAAATAGGGAAATAAAATAGAGTACGAAATAAGCGAATTTTGTAGAGACTCACAGTTACTCAGAAACAATCAATTTCTTTGATTTCAGTCTTGATTTGGATTTGGATTTTTATCTCATTTGATAAAACTTTCATCAAAGAACACAAACAATATGTACATAAAAACTCAAGGTAAAAATCACAAAAAGATAAAATATGCAAAAGAGGCCCAAAACCCAACTTTCATATATGAGCTCCGAATTTTATGAAATTGGTCTTGTTTTGAAGGTATTTGAAAATGGAGTACTTTAAAAGAGAGTAAAATCGAATACTATATGAGGAAGATATGTGCGTTTTAGTCCGTCTGATGTGAAATTAGATTTTGAGTTTATTTGTAACTTATTTGAATTAGCATTTTTTTAATTTTTCTTTATTCTTGTTAGTAATATCTACACAATGGAGGTGATTTTAGTTCAATCAGAATTAGTATGAATTAACTAAAAATAGGGGATATTTGCAGCTTTTTAGCTCAATTTACACTGGGATTTTCAGTTCTTTATTTTATGCAACTATGCATGATGAAAGATGAATATTAGTTACATATGTATGAATGTTAATGTTCTGATATTAATGATTAAATGCATATAGATTTTAGGGAACATAGCATAATTGATCAATTTTAGCATGTTGAATCTGAGATTCATTAACGATCGCAATTGTCCCCTAAGCATAATCATAGGGGACGTTGGTACATGTTGTCCCGTATGAAAAATGGGACGCGATCTATAGAGATGGGAAGGATACCAACTCCTATGATTAGAGGGGACAATCACTAAAAAAAGGGGATAGAATTCAACCGTCGTATGCTCTATACTTTCTTATAGTGATACCCCTACCCATTCGTTCTCTATAACTTCCATTCCATCAACCCCCTCAGGGTTAGGGTAGAGAGCTCAAGAGAAGGAGAGGGAGGAAAGGAAAAAGAATCAACGAAGTGTTGTCGAGAATAAGAGTAGAATGAAGAGGACACACTTCTCCCATCGATGGCTTCGAGTAGGAGGTAAGTAAATCTATCTTTGGCTAGGTTTTCATGTTCATTCAAGTTTCATTCCTTTCCTGTGTTAGCATTAGCATATAAGGGATAAATCTGAGTATAGTCTCATTTTGGTGCGGGTAGTTATGTCATCAATGAACATGCTTCACTCACCCATGTCATGAGACTAGTTGATTCTTCATTGTATGTTAGTAAGTGTTGTTATATGATGTAAAAACCTAATAATGCCCTACTTCGGTGGGGGTGCCTGGGCCATCAATGAAAGAATGCTTCACCTATCCATGATGCGAGGTGTACTGGTTCTTTATCATTTCTTCCTCTTGATTCTTATTTTTGAGTTGATTTTTGTTTCCTTTGAATATATGCCAAGGAAAATGAGTTATGGCCATAGATATGCGCCCATGGATATGGGACTTGTGGCCACCAAATTGACTCTAGCCACACCATTTCGTGGCATGTAGCTATATCTAGAAGTCTCATCAGAGAGTTCTTTGACCATGAATATGTCATGGTCATTACACAACTCATTTTCCTTGTAGTGACATGAATTTTATAAGTGAAAATTCCATCGAGTTTTTCTTTGGAAAACCGTCCGATATATGGGGAAACTTGCCCAAAATTTTCCTTGAAATATCACTTGATATAAATGGAAATTCTACCATAATTTCAAGAGATTATTTTCTTTGTGTTTTTTATGTTCTTTACATTTTTCGCTCATTCTTCATACTCTTCATGTTCTTGATTCGAAAATAGATTTCAATCATTTAAAGGATCGCTAATCATCTTAGTTGAACAAGAGTCAACGTAGGTTGCGACATAGGAGGGATATCTTGATTAGATAATGAAATCATGCCATTTTATGATGGGTTTTCATATTAAATAAAGCAATTTCCCGATTTTATGTTCATTACGAAGAACACTGACATGCTGATTTTGAGAATTTAAGGAAGATTGATTCATGATTCCCACCAAAACTTTTGATAAAATTGAATCAGTATGGTGATGTATTGATGAATCTTCATTTCATCACCTTTACTCTTTTATTTTGGCCTTTAAACCCTAGCTAAATGCATGTATATAACATTATTTTGTACAAAATAACATTCATTATTTATACTATAAATATAACATAAAATATTGTATTTAAAATAAAAATAAAAGAATAAAGGAAAGAACAGTTTGCTCTCTGTGGTTCGACCTCTACATGCTTAATCGCTATGCATTTTACGGTAGAGATAATAAATTTTAACCTCACATTTTTACTATTCATGACTTTCTATATATTGTGGGTTAATTGTTGATCAACCACGGTTTTTGTTCAGGGTCGTTTCGACGACTGTTGGTCCGCCTTTTGGATTGGCAAGACCTCTGTGAGAACCCTCGTTTCAGATGGCGCTCTTGCCGGGGATCAATGAGCATTGCCTAGATTTGTCATTCATATTTTTGTATAGTAATTTATTTTTGATTTATTGATATAGATATTTATTTGATTTATTGATTTATTTCATTCATTAATTCTTTGTCTATAGCTTAGTTGATTTAATTTTTTTAATTGTGCTAATGCCATCTCTTTATGACTTTGATGCGAGGGCCCTCCACGCAAGGACGACTTTTAAGGACGCTGATGCAGCCAAGCTTGGAGGAGGCTGGTCTTCTCTCTGTGACCAGCTGGAGAGGGAATCAAGGAAGTAAGGAGAAGGAGTTAGCTTAGAATTAGTTTAGATTTCATTTATGTAATTATTGGTGAGAGAGAGATCATTTTGGCATGTAAAAATTAACTTCAACTCTACTCTCCACAACAAGGTCTAGTGCCCGGGTGTCTGTTCACCTGTCGGCCTCATCGAAGTTTTCCGAGTTTTTCTCACCTTCTTTTATTTTGTTTTCTGCCTTATTTTGTTTTGTTTTGTCTACATGAAGCCCCTAGATATAGGTTTCTTGACTCGGTAACTAGATCCAAACCCTAATAAGAGGGCATATTCCCATAGTCCTTTACGATTGGATCTAGTCAAATTAATAATGTTAGTAATTTGGACTTGAGACCGCGTGCCGAGAGAGGTCGTATACATCGCTTGTAGGACCCATTGTGGCAGGCACCGATTGACATCGAAGACCAGACCTTAGTCTCATTTCTGAATAACTAACAATTGGTTCTTCACGATTAATAACAGCTAATATTTAGGGTGATTTTTTCGATTGTACATCTCCATGTAGCATAGGTTTAAAATTCTATTTTACATACCGCATGGAGAGAGTTGGGAAGCACTGCAAGTCCTCTAACTCATCATGCATCAATAGATTCAATGGTGAGATTTCCATCATTGAATCGACTTGCACAACTTTTTCTCTATCTTCCTCTGATTTTGAGAACCTAGGACTTAAATGAAATCTAGAAAAAAATGTTAGGCGCTTGCATGAAAACAGATCCAAAAAAGTGAAAACCCAAAAAAATACAACAAGGGGACTGCTAAATAAACTTTGACCTTAATTAAAATATGTAATGGACTATCATTATCTTGGGTTCATAAATCCCTTATTATTTTCAAGTACCTTCGGAGGGCCCTCCCATTAGCGAGGCACGACCCGCTAAGCATTAGAGCTCAAAACCCAGTCTGTAACTGCCTTATGTATTGCCTGGATTTCCGAAGTAATGGCGCTTCTATCGTACGTGATTGAGTAGGCCCTTGTCAACGATGGTGTTCCCGCCTTGTATGGAACATCGTCATGGTCTGAAGTACTGAGCATAGGCCATGCCTTCACGGGGGTATCTGTCTCATCGGTTTGCGTCCAAGTAGGTTTTTGCACACTCACAGATGATACCATTGCGAGCGAGAACCGAAGTAGAGGTTTCTCCTATCAGCTTCCTCTCTCTCTATTTCTTTGGCTCAGTAGGGATCTAGGAAGGGTTACAAGGACCTCAAAAAGTACAAACTACATGTTACAAAGGAGGAGGATAAGTACACGGTACTTTTCCAGCAGTACTCTCTCTCCTATAGGGTTAGCATGCTAGGAACTTGTTATAAGATATGCTTGAGAAATAACAACTCTAAAACTGAAAAGATAATAAATAGACGAACATTCACGGCTTCACATGGCGTGAGTTGGTGAATTCAGTTTTGTATTGTATTTGTATGATTCTAGGTTAAGGTTCAAGAATAAAGTCACACGCATTTGCACAAATTTTTTCATACGTCTTCCTCTTGACCTCCGCTTGATTCGAGCCTTTCTACTATTTTACACTCCATTTTTCTGACCACCGTATCTTTCATCCTGCATCGATCTCCTTCTTGCTACACGATGTCGATCATGGATGGCTTAGTCGGAACCCCTTCGACACCTACATCAATTCCATTAACTCGACTTCGTCAATAATTCGAGGTGATTCTTGAGAACCCGATCCAGACCTTGCTGGTCGATCTCTAGACTCCTCGTCGTCTATCAACCCTTCTCAACCACCTAATAAATTGAGATCACTTTTGTCCCACCTTCACCATTGTGAATGAGAGTCGATTATATCCCATATATTTTTCATTCACAACACTCTGGAATTGACCCTAATTCCAGATCCATCTTGACAGCTGAAGATTCAATTGCAAGTGGTCTGATTGGAGGGTTTTCACATTGCAGATAGAAGACAATCCCAGTCCTAGATCCGAACACAGAATTCATCTCTTCGGACCCAAATCCCAAAATGGCTCCTCAAGGAAAGGCTAAGGGTCAGCAGCCACCTTCACATCCAGAGCAAGGACAGATACCTGATCAGAATCAGGTGAACGCTCAATTGTTGGCATCGATCCGGGCCATTCAGCAGCAGCTGATAGAGCAAGCCCTAGCACAGACTACGTTTCAGGATATGTTGAATGGCATAGTGAATAGACAAGTAGGAGGAGGAGGAAAAAGTCCAGGAGGAGGAGGACATGGAACTCGTAAGAACCCCGATGAAGAAGAGCAAGAACAAGGGAGGATAAAACCCACACTGAAAGAGACATATAACCCTGGATACAGCCAGATGACCAAGTGGATCCTCATACCACCAGTGCATGCTCACTTTGAGCTGAAGCCTCAGTTCCTTGCTCTTCTCCCTTCTTTCCACAAGAACACCAGTGAAGAACCCTACATTCACCTGCAGCAATTTTCACGCATCTGTCGTACTACCCACTACCCCAATGTTCCGTTGGATGTAGTGAAGATGATGACGTTCCCCTTTAGTCTACAGGACAAGGCCATATATTGGGTCAACCATTTGGGAAAGGTCGCACTGACATGGGAGGAGCTGAAGTCTGCCTTCTTGCACAAATTCTATCCTCTCGATCGGCTCAACCAGATGCGAGCCAGAATCAGTAACTTCTCTCAGGGAGCCCTCGAGACTATCCATGAAGCCTGGGAGAGGTTCACAGATCTGCAGGAGAAATTCCCTCATCATGAAATCCCAAGGACCAATTTGGTCCAACACTTCTTCGGGGGACTGAACATAGAAAGCTAACGGCTCATTGATGCAGCCTGTGGGAGATCACATTTCAACAAGGATGAAGATGTAGTCTGGTAGATTTTTGAGGAAATGGTCGAAGGAGAGGCCACCCTCTCTTCATCCAAGGCATATTGAAGCAACCCTAGATCCTCCAGAAGCAAGTCCATATGGCAGCGTCTCGTGAGGCGGAGATAGATGAGAGCTCCAACCTCAGCATAATCAGGGGCCATCTCTCAAAGAATGATATTATTGAGAAACAATCACATGACCTTGAGAAATTCGCTGTTATCAAAAAGAGGGCGTAGAATCTTGACAAGCTGGACCATATCACAAAGAAGTTAGAGCTATTGGTGGGAACCATCAGTTCGGTTCAGTCAGCGACACCATCCACTGAAGCTCCAACTGAGAAGAAAGTTGAGACATCACTGCCACAACAACCTCAGCCGAGCCTGCAACCACCGACAGTCCTGCACGTGTACTACGTGTAGGCGCAGGATCAGGGCCTGCCACAATAGCAGATGGTTGTCTACCATCCAGACTTCCTTTCATTAGCTGATCCAACATTCCCACCACTACCCTTGATTCAAGAAGTCAATGGTGTTTGGAGTAATGATGTACAACTGGCCCATCCTACCGGACATCCCTAGGGCCAGCAACAAGCCAACATACAATACCACCAACCACATGGTGATCCTTTTGGGAAGTCCTCACAACCTCCGCCCTAGTATCACCGGTCTCCTAAGTATCCCAACCAATGGAGGTAGAATCAACACTACCAGCAGCCGCAATACTGACAGCTACAACCATACCACCATTATGTAGCTTCCCCACCTCCACAATACCGGAATTAACCTCCTCCTTCTTACCATCAATATCAGCTTCCTCCACCACGTCAGCACCACCAACATTCACCGCCTCAGCCCTAAAACTCCCGGCAGCACATTGAACCCCACCCTTGATTGTTTGGCCTAGCCTTGTCAAAGACCTAACATATATTACAAGGAAGTTAGACGACCTGACCGCCACGAAAACCACCATTCCAGCTTAGGTCGAAGCCAACCCCAACAACTTCAAGAAAAGAGAGCATGTAGAATGTGATGTCCCGTCTATGTCTGTAGAGTCAGATGATTGTGCTATTGTTTTATCTAATGCTATCACTCTCAGGAGTGGTAGGGCCTTGCCTCCGCTTGACACAGATAAGGGGAAGAATAAAGCTTTAGGTGAATCATCATCTTCTGCATCAACCGTGCCAGCTACAGGGGCAGATGAGGAAGAAGAAGGAGGAGCCATTCCAGTTGCCATCCACCACCATCTCCATCACCAAAAAGAATAAAAAAATCAGAAGAAGTAAAAAGACTTAAAAGATGATCGTCACCAAAGTGAAGATGTGCTAGCCATGGAGGAGCAGCCAGCCACAACCGATCCTGCGTCAGCCGATGAAGCATAGGTCCTACTTTTTGCTTGTCTGCCAGTACCGGCATCTCATCTTCCAGATTTTACTCCATTTTGTGACCCGGATGTACAACATATTATGGACAAGGATTTTATTGTAAATAAAAACTCTGTTTCTGATTTTAGTCATGTGGATATTCCTTTTCCTGATGCAATAGAAAAATCGAAAAAAGTACAAAAAGAAAAAGTGTGTTATCTGATCCTAGAGTTGTGAACATTCTTAATAACTTGACTGTTGAGATTCCATTGATGAAGGCTATGGAGTGCATGCCAGCTGTAAAGAAAGGTTTGAAAGAAGCATGTACAAGCAAGTGTCGTCCAACACGAAACAACAGACGCCGACAAGTTGAGAAGCACATTCTCACCATGGCCACAGTTGCAGCCATCAACAATCTCCCACAAAAGAAATAAGAGAAAGGAACACCTCTAATCAGTTGCAAGATTTTTGATCAAGTCTTCGAGCAAACTCTGCTTGACACCGGTTCTTTTATCAACCTCCTGCCCTCATCATTATTATAAGAATTTGGGCTAGGTCCTCTCAAGCAAACAGTATGATCCCTCAGTTCGCGGATCGATCCATTAAGCGACCTCGAGGTATGTTGGAAGACATTGTGGTGAAGTTGTGGGAGATGCAGTTTCCAGTTGATTTTGTAGTCCTTGATATGATCTATATTGCAACCTTACTCTAGACTCCTATCATCCTAGGCCGACCATTCTTGCGCAGTTCAGAAGCAGTGATTGATTATGGGTCTGGCAAGATCACCTTCATCTCGGGCAACAACAAAATCACCATAGACATGATCAACGAGCCTAAAGTTTTAACTGATAAGGGACATGCAGGTACGTCTGAAGCAGACTATGACTTCATTGCAGAAATCAGAGGTGCAAAACTATCTCTGAACGATCCATGGACACAGGAAATCCTCTCTTTAGAGGAAGACATGGAAAGCGCAATCAACTCAAGCTCTGAAGATATTTGGGAGTCATAGTCAAACTTGCTGATGCAGTTTTTTGACGCTAATGATTCACTCCATCCTGAACACAGTAATCCCATCACAGATCCGTTCGACACATTATCAGAATCTCAACAGAGCACTGGGGCTGGCAACTCTGCAAAATTTCAGGCAGCGCATCCCACCGCCAACACTGTCTCAGAAGTAACTGATAAGTTGGCTAGATCAGAACCGGAACTCAAGCCACTTCCTGCAGGCCTGAAATATGTTTTCCTTGCAGGTGCAGACAATATGTATCCGGTCATCATCAGCAGCAGGCTGACAATGGAGCAAGAATCTCAACTTCTAAAGGTTCTAGAGAAAAATCGCAAGGTACTTGGTTGGCATGTCTCAGATCTCCGTAGGATAAATCCTACGCTGTGCTCACACCACATTTACCTAGAAGAAGATGCCAAGCCGTCCCGTGAATTTCAAAGAAACTGAATCCGAATTTGAGTGACGTCGTTATGAAAGAAATCAAGAAATGGTGTGACGCATGTTTCATTTATCCCATCTTTGATTCGAAATTGGCGATCCTTCTACATGTCATTCCGAAAAAGTAAGGGTTTACCATGGTTACAAATAACAGAGGAGAGGAGATATCTACTCGGGTACCGATATCCTGGTGTGTATGTGTTGATTACTGCCATCTTAATACAACAACAAAGAAGGACCACTTTCCCTTGCCTTTCATTGATCAAGTTTTGGAAAGACGGACTGGCAAGGAGTTCTTCTACTTTCTAGATGGATACGTTGGGTACAACCAAGTGGCAATCGCTCCAGAAGATCAAGAGAAGACAACATTCACTTGTCTATTCGACACCTATGCTTTCAGAAGAATGTCCTTTGAATTGTGCAACACACCCATGACATTCCAGAGATGCATGCTTGCAGTTTTTGCCAAGATGGTAGGTAGTTTTCTCGAGGTGTTTATGGATGACTTCTCCGTCTATGGTGATAGTTTTGATTCTTGTCTTCAACACCTGGAAGAGTATGCCAGAAATTCCTTGAAGTCAATCTTGTATTATCAAGGGAAAAGAACCACTTTATGGTTATAGAAGGGATTGTGCTGGGTCACCTCATTTCTAAACGTGGCATGGAAGTCGACCTGGCAAAGGTTGACATGATTGCCAATCTTAAGACATCTCAGACAGTGAGGAATGTGAGGTCATTCCTGAGGCATGTGGGATTCTACAGAAGGTTCATTTGTGATTTCAGCTACATTGCCCAATCTCTTATAGAATTACTATGCAAGGAGACCGAGTTTAATGTTGATTAACAGGTTCTCCTTTCATTCAATTAACTAAAGGAGCTAATCACTCAAGCTCCAGTCCTACAACCATCGAATTGGTCTCTTCCTTTTGAGATCATGACGGATGCGTCAGATTTTGCAGTCAGGACTATGTTAGGACAGAGAAAAGATAAGGCTCCCTATACCATTCATTATGCCAGCAAGACATTAGATGAAGCCCAAAGAAATTACATTGTAACAGAGATCGAATTGTTGGTTGTGGTATTCGCCCTTGTGAAGTTCGGATCCTATTTGCTTGGGTCAAAAGTCACCATCTCCACCGACCACTCTGCTATCTGTTACTTACAACAGAAGAAGGATGCCAAACCTAGACTGATCAGATGGATCCTTCCCCTCCATGAGTTTGATTTGGAAATAAAGGACAAACCTGGAGTTCAGAATGTGTTAGCAGATCACCTCTCCGCAATTCAGCAGCAAGAGCCTCTTCTAAATAGTATACCCATCTCGGACACCTTTCTTGACGAATCAATTTTAGTCGTGGATTCACTCCCTTTGTATGCCGATATTGTGAACTACCTCGTATCCGGTGTGGTTCCACAAGATTGGACGAAAATCAAGAAGGACAAGTTCTTGTCAACTATTCATTTCTACCAATGGGAAGACCCACTCTTATTCAGGGAAGGAGCAGATTGCATTTGGCGTAGGTGTATCCCTTAGGAGAAGCATTATAGTGTCCTCCAGCATTGTCACTCGCTCAAATCTGGTGGACATCACTCTGGAGACATAACGAAATCGAAAGTACTTCAGTGTGGACTCTGGTGGCCCACACTATTTATAGATGCTACACCCTTTGTCAAAAGATGTACTGATTGTTAAAGATTGAAAGGCACCCTCACAATGAAAGATTCAATGCCCCTAAAGATCATTCAGATATCAGACCTATTCGATGATTGGGGCATTGATTTCATGGGATCTTCCCCCAACAGTCAGGGATATGAGCACATCTTTCTTGTCGTTGATTATGTGAGTCACTGGGTTGAAGCTATCCCCGCTCGAACCACAGACAGTCGTACTATTTGTCGATTTCTAAAAGAGAACATCATTTCGCAGTTCGAGATTCCGAAAATACTAATATCAGACGGGGGTAGTCACTTTATTAACAGAGAGGTTAAGAAGCTAACGAAGGAGTACGACATCGAGCACCGTGTCACATCTTATTACCATCCTCAGATCAATGGCATGGCAGAGTGATCAAACTGAGAAATCAAGACGATACTTCAGAATCTTGTGAAGTCGGATAGAAAGAACTGGTCCCAACTCTTGGACTCCATCCTATGAGCATACAGAACCGCTTATAAGTCTCCTTTGGGCATGTAGCCTACCGTCTTCTATATGGGAAACCATGTCATCTGCCCATGGAATTAATTCACAAATCTTTCTGGGCTATTAACATTTGCAATCTGGACTCACAACGAAGTGGTCAGAAAAGAAAAGAGGATCTGAACAGGCTCCTATGGTTTCGAGACTATGCACATGATAAGATCTTGATGTACAAGGAGAAGGTGGAACGCTGGCACGACCGGCACATCAGACGAAAGACCTTCGAAGCTGGACAGAAAGTGTGGTTATTCGATGCAAGTTGAAGATCTTCCCGGGAAAATTGAAAAGCAAATGGACAGGGTCGTTTCAAGTTCGAGAAGTGTATGACAAAGACAACATTGCAATATCAGAATTGTCTCCTGATGCACAACCATTTGTCATCAATGGTCAACTGCTGAAGCCCTACCTCGAGCATGACATTTTCTTGGCCATCGTCGACTCTATCCAAGTATTGCGCTTTGATGATACATCCACAACAGTAGCCGCACCAAAAGATTCAGATAATGCAACTCATAAACTTTTCCTTTAAGTCTCTTTATATTTTCTTCTTTTCTTCCTCAATGCTCATTCTCTATTAGTTATTCTTTCATTCGTTATTTTTAGGCTTTTCTATACTCAGTCTGAGTTATGTCTTCTCTTTTTCTTTTCAATCTATGAGTACATAGCTTGGGTTAAGTATAGGGGGTCATATATACTCTATATAGACTTTAGCCATAACTCATACTTTTGTATTTTTGAAGTAATACTTATGGATAAAAATACTGAGAAATTCATTAAATTCTCTTAATAAGAACATGCTTATATCTCTTGAAGCTCTTTTTTGTATATATTGATTAATAAATTAGGTGAAAATACTTTTGCAAAATGTTTGAAAAATAGTTTGGAAATATTTTTGAAAAATCATTCGAAAAAATGTTTGGAAAATATTTTGTAAAAAGTGTTCAACCTTTGTAAAAAGATTTTGTCTACAAAAATTATTTTCTTCGCATGAAATAAAAATGTTTGAAAAATGATTTTCAAATGGTTTGAAAAATGGTTGCAAAAGTATTTGAAAATCTATATATACTGTTTGAAAAACCTTTGCAAAATGATTTTCAAATGTGTGTAAATATTTGTAAAAATTGCTTGTAAAAATTACTTCGGACTATAGTTTTCGAAACTTTTGTCAAAATAAATTTCAAATAAGTTTGAGGAGTATACACAGCATATTAAAATTCTTTATACATATGTCTGTAAATGTGATTACTTACCCCCTGTAAATTCTTTAAAACCGAACTGTTGTAAATATAAGATGCATCACCGTGTAAATATTTGTACCTATTTTCTTAGCCAAATCTTCTATTTTCAAAAATCACAAAGATATTTGCAAAACTGAAAATACCAAAAACATTTTTTTTGCAAAATAAAAGAATATGTTTCATATGCATCATCTTTTCAAAAGATCAATACTTTGAAGAAAGTGCATAACGAAAACATTTTTGCATCGTACATAGCATTTGCATAGCATTCATATTCTTTCGGATTGCGCTTGATGATTGAACTAGTCCAAATAAAGTTGAAGATTGGAGCTTGGTTGGATCTTATTGCACCTAATTTCACTGGAACCGGATGGGAACTAAATCTGAAGTACTTCAGGTCTATTCAGACTTAATTCTTTGAGACCAAGGTTGGGTTAAAGTCACCTCAACTGACTAACTAGAACTTATTGAGATGCACACATGACTCTTGTCGGTCGTGACCAAACTTGGACACTTGCACCATCCACATGGCTCAACTCAGTTAGAGTGGTGAGGGGAAGGGATTTTCCAGTTTGAGATGCACAAGAGTGGAAATATTCGTCCTCGTCTAGGGAGGGAAGTGCACCCCAACCTGATTCAGTTACCGTGAGGTCTAAAGACAGGAGAGTGTGGGTTGCAATAATGCTTCAAAAGAGGGATAGTCTTCTGGCCCAAGAGGAAAAATTCCTTATGTAAATGCTGTTGTAAGTAGTATGTTTAAGATAAAAACTCAAAAAAATTGGACATGCCTGATTGAAAATAAAATGGCTACCGGAGTATGTATATATGTTTTATAGAAAAAAAGCAAGCTTGAGCATCAAAGTTATACCACGTGAGCCTGCATCTAGATGACTTGACTACACTGGTCAGGCATCCCAATATAGGTAGCTACACCGGCTATGGTTCATTCTTCTCTTCACCCCTCCTCTTGAGTCAGATGCCACTTGAACTTAAAAGGGATCACCCCGCTCCTTGAGGAAAGAATTGCTGGATTGGGGAATAATTGGGTTGTCATTCTGGAGAAGTCAGTTCCTTTGTCATTTCAGTTGGGGAAAGCCATTATCACTTACACTGTACAAGTCAGCTTCATAGTCATAAGGGTTTGCGTATGATGTAGGCTAGTTCTGACCAGGCTATTGAGGTGGTTTGAACTGAGTTATGTGACATTCAAAGGCTGTTGTGTTTTAAATTTGGTTCCCGACAAGGTTCCACACACATTTTCACATCAATGTCTAACCTGAGCTCTAAACCGTGATTTTGTAAAGACAAGTTTAATAATTAAAATTAATTCTATTTATTCTTTCATTTTCTTTTCTTCTTTATTCTTTTTTTTGTACTTATTGCATAAGTGTTTGCTAGGGACTAGCAAAGGCAAGTATAGGGGGGTGATGAATCTCCATTTCATCACCTTTATTCTATCATTTTGGCCTTAAAAACTTAGCTAATGCATGTAAATAGCATCAGTTTGTACAAAATTATAGTCATCATTTAATGCATTTATTGTGTAAATGATATAGTTTTTAATACCAAAATTATATAATAAAGAGAATAAAAGAAAAAAATAAAATATCGAAGATTTTTTAAGACCCTAAACTCCGAGACCAAGTCAAGAATGGAGTTGGTCAACAAGGAATAAAGTAGGGGGAGATAAGGCCAAAAATAGAATAAAAACCCAATTCTTTTATTCATTATTTATTAATTTTTGACACATATTTTATTCTTAATTATTTATAATATCAAATAAAAAACCTTTGTACCTAAAAGTTGTAGATAATAATGTAAATAAAAATACAAAATTGATTTTTTTAATAAAAATTATACACAGTATTCATTTTATACTCAAAATAAAAAGCCAAAATCCTAACTCCACAGACCCATATCTTTGAAATAAAAACTCAAAATATATCAAAATCACCTCTAATTTTTTATAACTTTCATTAGCTATTTAATGGAGGTGGTTTCTTATTTTTTTGGAGTTACAATGTGAAAGTTAGGTTTTGGACCCTCATTGTATAGTAATCCCGAATAAAATATTCAATTTATTCATTCTTTATTATTTTTCCAAATTCATATTTTCAGAATTTTGTAATTATTATTCATAACATATATACATATTGAAGATAAAATAAAACCAAAGAGAAATTGCAAAATAAAATAAGTCTATATCAATGCAAAGACAAAATACCTATGCTGATACTTGTATATAAATAAAAGGGGATTTCATTCTTTCATTCTTTATTCTCTTATATTTTTATAAGATTGTAAATATTATCTATATTCTATTAAAAAGTATAAACTCGAAATGAAAACCAATAAAACACATTATAATAAAATAATATATATGAATCATAAATAAAAAACATATAAGTATACCTATATAATTTATATACCTATTATTTAAGTGTACGAATAATATCACCAAAATATAATAAAAATATACTTATTAACATAAAAATAAATTATAAATATATAAAATAAAAGAATAAATTAATAAAGTAAAATATACAAAATAAAATAAAATTGTCAAAATATAGTTAAATATACCTATAAATATACCCCTAAAAATAAACTACTAGCAAATAACACTAATAAATAAATAAAAATCAGAATTAAATACTAAATAAAATATTAAATTTTTTTATATGCAAAAATTAAAAAAATCATTTATTTTTTTTAATTATTTATTCTTTAATAAACCTGCTATTTTGTCATGTAGTGATCCTACATGGACCAATGGCAGGGCTCCCTCTATTGACCACCCGATCAACTCTCCCCCCAGTCCTCTGACTTGATGCAGACGTCTTTTCTCGAGTTTTCCGCCATTTTTCCCGACCAATCCATCGATAAATCACCCTTTCTTCCTTTAAAGAAAACCATCATTGATCATCATACATACTCGCCGGCTACTTTGATTTCTTGTATATGCTTAAACTCTCCCAATCAACCAGTCAATAAGGGTAGCCCATCATGCTTATAACTAAAGCCTCCAACCTCCATTGATTTTTTGGTCACCGTCTCGAGTCTAGGAGCCTTTGTCTTGGATCTAGCTGGTCTTCTCGTGATAGGGGCAGGCTTTGCAAGGTCGGGCGGAGCTCCAAGAGCACGAAGGTGTACCTACGGCCACCGTCACCGGCGACCCTGCTCCCTATGTTCTCTCAGGTATAAGAGTTGCACCATTTTCCATTTTTAGATAGATTTTATTTCCTGCTCTTCAATTCCGCATTTAGATTAGCTTTTAGGCGTTAGTTTTAGCCATAATCGCTCGACTCGTAGTTCACCGGAGCTCCACTCCGACGAATGCTTCCATCTGTTTCCAACTGTTAATCGACCCTCAAATCACTTCCATCTCGATTCTCGCCGCCTCCTGTACACCCCACGCATCTTCATTCAACCAGATCCTTCGCGGATATAGATTTTGGGGTCCATCTCCGCTGTGTATCGTTAGACCCCTCGTCCGCACTGCCCTTTGCCCATTTCACCCAATAAGGTCCTCAAAACCCCCTTGTTGCTTTTGCGAGCCTTTATTGCAGGTCTGGAACGCCAAAGGACTCCTTGGGGGGTCGATCTTGTAGAAGAGAAGTACTTGGAGCCCCCTATCATCCTCGACGCTGCCTGTCCACGTCGTAGCTCCAGGTGCCCTCTTGAAGCCACCATTAGACGCGGAGGAGCGCGGCCGATGCTTCGCACCCTCTGCGAGCACCCCAGATTGTCGGATGAACGAGCTACACCGGATTGAAGCTAGGGAGGCACGAGGTTCTTCCCGATTCTTCCGAGCGCCTTTAGAGCCGTCGGATTGGGCCTTCCATCCAGTCGAAGTAGCAGCCGTTGGATGAGGCAGACCAATATTGTCCGATCGCCTCCAACGATCTAATCTCATCCATTCAAGTCGAATCGTTATCGCGCGCCAATAGCCCGACGCATGGCAAGTGGGAGGAGCACCACCTTTCGATCAATGCCTTATATGGGGTAATTTTCACATTATACCCCGCATTTTTATACATTTAATTTTCAATTTTGTAAATAAAATGTGAATTTTAAAATCTATCGGAATTTTGTACAAGAACCCCTTTACCTTTTGGATATTACATATGGGTCCTTCCCAGGCAGAGTCACGTGTAGTCCCACGTGATGGGAAATTTGTAGGTATGCCCTAATAGTTTTTGTATATTGTAAAATAGTTCATAAAATATAAATAAACGTTGTATTATGTTGGCATATTTGCATGGAAGCCCCTTTAATTTATTTTTATTACAAAAATGCCCTTGCTAGGATATATATTTTTGTGCTTTTGATGTAATTTTTATAAATAACAGGTGCACTCCTAAAAATACACAAAAATAGGATGAAATGCATGCTGCTATGTAACTTCACGCCCACATTTTTATTTGCATTTTTGAGCATTTTAATCATTTATTAAAAATGAAATAGAGCACATATTTTCCTTGTTCAAATTAGAAAATACCAAAAAATAGAAAAAACATGTCTAAAAATTCTAAAAAAATTATATACGGTGTATTTTGTCATGTTTTAATTATAGACAAAAAATCACTAAAAATTTGAAAAACCCCAAAATCATTCATAAAAATAAAATTCTTTAAAAAATCCAAAAATATGTTTTTTCTATTTTATAATTTTCTCTATATAACCTATTAAAATTGATTTGAGTAATTTTAGACCTTATTTACTATTTTTACTACTCAAATCAATTTCAGATATTTATTTAGTCCCTTATTTGAGATATTTTGAGAATTTAAAAATATATAAAATTAGAAAAAAAATCCGGAAAAATTTGAAAAATATTAGAAATATATATTCCAAAAAAACATTTTTTTGAATTTTATCGATATTTATTAGTATTTATAAATATAATATTCTAAATGAACATATATACCCTTATGTATTATATATTTGTATTTAAAGGAAAAAGAAATATAAAAACCTAAAAAGATAAAAAGGAAATATAAAATAAAAAATTAAAAAAATCACAAATATAAAATAAAAATACAAAAATATAGAAAATCCAAAAGACCACAAAAAGATACGTGTATATGCATGATAAATCACATGGTTGTAAATAAATAACCCTAGGCTACTTATTTTTCTTCTTGTGGTTCGACTCTGCATGCTTAATCGCTATGCATTTTATGGTAGAGATAATAAATTTAACCTCACATTTTTATTATTCATGGCTTTGTATGTATTGTGGGTTAATTGCTGATCAACCGGGGTTTTTGTTTAGGGTCTCTTCGACGATCGTTGGTCCGCTGATAATCAAGATCGGGCGAGGGTCTAAAGTAGTCCACACAAGGCGGGACCACAATGTCACTGAGCGACCGCTCACGAAACCACGATCAATCAACAATTAACCCACAATAATGATCAAATAATGAAAAGCAACGCAGAGTTAAAATTTATTATAACTCTACAACAAAAGTGTGTATAGGTGCAAGTATGTGAAGAGTGTCGAACATAAGGAACAAGCAGGTAGATCGAGGCAATGAATGCTCAAAAATGAATGTGATGTATTTATTTATAGAAGTGTTATTTTTTATGGGTTTTTAATTTTATATATTTTTTATTTAATTTTTATATTTTTATATTTTTATATTTTTATTTTTAATTTTACGATGTTGTATTTTCTTTTTATATTTTATATAATTTTTTCTTTTTCTTTTAAATTGTAAAATAAGATATATATACACAATATAGGTAAGAGAGAGATAATGTATATATAAAAATAGGTAAAAATAAGAAAAATACAAGAAACAAAATATTTTTGTACTTTCTGTAGTTTTAATGTTTTTATGATTTTTCTGTATTTTGCTAATTTTTTGGTATTTTTAAAGTCACAAATACTCCAAATAGGGAATAAAATAATTGCCCGAAATTAAAATGGAGATGAAAATTATAAAATAGAGTAGAAAATTCTCCAAATTAATTCAAAAATAAAGATAATAAAATAACAAAAATTTAGCAAAAAAAATTATGTTTTTAGGTTTTTTTAATGTTTTTCATATTTTATAAAGCTTTTAAGGGTTTTTCAATTTTTATGGATTTTTTTATAGTTTTTAGTGATTTTTGGTCTGAATGTAAAATATAAAGACACAAAAATATATTATTTGGGAATTTTTCAAGAGATTTTTATACTTTTTATGTATTTTCTAATGCAAATAGGGATGGAAATGCATGTTTTTGATTTTTTATAAACATTAAAACTACTCAAAACATAAAATAAAAATATAGCATTTAAGTGTAATGCAACAAGAACTTATGCCTATTTTTGGGGATTTTTTCGATTTTGATAGATGCATGAAATAAATACAAACAACAAAGAGAAAATACACTCTTAATAGAGGTATTTTTGTAAATATCAGAAAAAGGGAGGGCATGTGTGTAATTTTTACAGAAATATTCAATTGAATAATAAACTTCTTGGACCAAATACTAAAATCAAAACCCGTAAGGGCTTTCCTGCAAAATCGCCAACACTCACGTATAGAAACATGTGCGCCTGGCAAGGATCAAAATGCAATATTCCAAAAAACTAGGGCTAAATTGTAATTTGCCTGAAAATATTACACTAAATATTTCAAAATTCTGACCAAACACAAATATCCAGAGTTTGTCGGCCTACGTGGTAGTGGATGTAAGTGCAAATACAAATAATATGGGGTTTCAAATGCAAATATTACAAAACATATAAGCCTACACATGAATGGTTCGATCCAAATATTAAATACAAATATGCAGAAGGGTGAAAATGCAAAATACCCCAATGCAGGCGCAGACGGACTGTAAGGATCGACCTACTTATACACGTGTCGCGCCCTAGAGCTCCGATGCCAGTTCGTGGATGAACGGCTGGGATTAGATCCCAGTGCTGGATCTGATGGCTGCGAGGCAAACGATCAGACAAAGGCTGCTTCGTCTGGGGCTCCTCAAGGATCAAACAGCCGTGAGAGGATTAGGAAAAACAAATCAAGAACTCAGAGGATCCGAGTTTCAATCCGCTCGCCTGACCTCTTTCGGCCTTCTGGGCTGCTCGGAGAGGGTGACCGATGATCCTGCGGTTGTTCTCTGGTGTCTGGGGGCATCAAAAAGGCGAGGGTAGCACCAGGGATCCTCCGCGACGTCGGAGATGAAAAGAGCCCCAGGTGCTTCTGGCACGATCAAAATCTCCCGCCAAGCGAACTTCTTGCTCCTGGCACCTGCAAGATACGTTAAGGAGGCCGAGGGAAAAGTGCCTCGACCTTCCTGACTATGGAATGAGGTGAACGAAAGAGGGGCTCGCTGGAGCAAGCTCCAGCGAGGTGGTGGTGAAGGTGATGGATGGTATACGAATCGAAAGCGAAGGTAGGGATCTATTCCTAAGACTACGGTGAGCTAAAAAAATGTGAGAAAAAATATATAAAACAAACTTGAGCTGGCTGGACGACCAATGAGATAGACCTCAATGGCTAAGGTTCGCTGGAGGTGTTGGACGTATGCTTATGGCTCGTATAGCGCCTCCCTAGTCAGCTAGAGGTAGTGTTGTAACCACCACTGGTCTGGAGCACGAGAGAGAAGGATCCAAACGGGTTAAAGGGTATTCAAAAATAGGCGAGGAGATCGGAGGGTGGTTTGTAGTGGCTGGTCAAGAGGGCGTGAAGAATGAGGCGAAAGGCCCTATGCAGCGTTTCACTCCTCGAAAAATTCCCTAGGCGTGTATCCTTGATAAGTGTAGAAGAAAAGTCAAGAAGGGAGCGACATCAAATGATGCAAGACACGACCTCGAAAAATCCGCGAAGAGGAGCAAAAACCAATGTCTGATACAGATCAGGCCTCGGTCAGAGAGTTGACTGAGGTCAACAAGTGGATCAATCTGGTTGGTCCACGTGGACCAACTAGAAAAATCCTTGGCAAAAAGATTTGTAAAATAGATTTAAAATGATAAACGATTTTATTAATTTTAGGTTATTCAATAAAAAATGTTTATTATTTTCTAAATTATTTTATTCTGTTTTTTATTTATTTTTTTAGATTTAAAATTACAAGTTACCTTTTATGGGCTTTATAGGTGTATTCATCTATATATTTTATTATTTTATTTTTTATTTTGTATTTTTAATATTATTAATTTTGTTTATTATTTTATATATTTATAACTTATTTTTATGAGCTTAAATATATTTTTATTTTATTATTTTGAAATAATATATATAATTATATATATAATCTATATAGGTGTACTTATAGGTATTATACCTATGTCTTTTAGACAAATATTTTATTTTTATGTTCTCTTGACATTTTTATTCCTATTTTATTATGTAAATATATTATAAATAATATTTACAAAAATATGATTAATAAATAATGGGTTTTTATCAATTGCGCCCCTTTGAGATATCGTAATTTCAGTTGTGCCCCTCCTGTTTTTGGAATATCAGTTATGCCCCTACCTTCTTGCAAAATTCACAATTGTGCCTTTCTGTTAAGGTAAAGTAGGGGCATAACTGATATTACAAAAGGACAGAATTGTAAATTAAGCCTATTTACACAAATATGCATGAATGATAAAATGCCTAAATTAAGCCTATTTACACGCATTTACTAAGGTTTTTAAGGCCAAAATGATAGAACAAATATGATGAAACGGAGATTCATCATCCTCCTATACTTTCCTTTGCTACCCTAGCAAACACTTATGCAATAAGTGCAGAAAAGAAAAACAAAGAAAAGAAAAAGAAGAAAGATGGATTAAATTTAATTATCAAACTTGTCTCCACAAAATCAAAGTTTGGAGCTTAAGTCGGACCTTTGAAATTTTAGTGCGGGCGGAACCTTAATGGGAATCAGATTTGAAATCCAACAACCTTTGAGAATCCCAAAACTCTGCTCAAGTCCCCTCAATAGTCAGGTCAGAATACTTCAACTCATATGCAAACCCTTATGACTATGAATCTGACTCGTACAGTGTAAGTGATGATGGCTCTCTCCAACTGAAATGACAAAGAGACTGACTTCTCCAGCATGACAACCCAATGATTCCCTAATCCAATAACTCCTTCCTCGAGGAGCATGGTATTCCCTTCTAAGTTCAAGTGACAACCAGCTCAAGAGGACGGAGTGAAGATAAGAATGGACGGTAGCCAGTGTAGCTACCTATCCTAGGATGCAAGACCAGTGTAGTCAAGTCATCCAGCTGCAGGCTTACATGATTTGACTTTGACACTCAAGCTTGCTTATTGAATATATAAATATGTACACTCTGGCAGGCATTGTATTTTTATACAAGCCTGTCCACTTTTTTTGGAGTTTTTTTCTTTTTTTTGAAATACTATTTACAACAACATTTACATAAGGATTTTTTCCTCTTGAGCCAGTAGACTATCCCTCTTTTGAAGCCTTATCGCAACCCACACTCTCTTATCTTTAGAATTCCTCATCACTGGATGGGTTGGGGTGCACTTCCCTCCCTAGAGGAGGACAAATGTTTCCACTTATGTGCGTCTCATACCGGTAAATCCAACCTCCTCACCACTCCAACTGAGTTGAGCCATGTGAAAGGTGCATGTGTCCAAGTTAGGTCATTATCAACAAGAGTCGTGTGTGTGCTTTGAAATACTCTACTTAGGCAGTCAAGAATCCATTGAACCAAGTATCGTGATACTCAAAGAATTAGGTCAACTAGACCCGAAGTACCTCAATTCTAGCTCCTATAAGGTTCCTATTGATCAGGTAGATTTTAAGGTCCAACCAATCTCCAATCTCCAGATCTTACTTAGGCTTGTTCAATTATCAAACTCAATCAGAAAAATGCTAATGCCATGTAAATGCTATGCAGAATGCAGAAAATATTTTTGTGATGCAATTTTCAAAGAGTTTTAACTTTTTTATGGTGTTTTGAAAAAGATGATGCATATGCATTTTTTGTATTTTTCAAAAGGATTTTTCAAATGTTTTCGGTATTTTTAATTTTGCAAATGATTTTTTGGCTTTTTGAAAACAAAAAATTTTGGATAAAAACTAGGTACAAATATTTACACGGGAATGCATCTTATATTCACATGAAGTAGATTTTAAGAATTTACAAAGGGTAAGCGATCAATTTTATAAATATATTTATTAATAAAGAATTTTAGAGTGATGTATATATTCCTCAAACTTATTTGAAAAAGTTTTTTCAATTTTTTTTTGAAAACTATAGTCCAAAATAATTTTTGAAAATCATTTTTACAAACATTTACACACATTTGAAAATCATTTTGCAAAGGTTTTTCACATAGTATATATAGATTTTTCAAAAATATGTTTACAACCATTTTCGAACCATTTGCAAATTATTTTTCAAACATTTTTATTTCACACAAAGAAAGTAAATTTTCAAAATAAAACAATTTTACAAAGGTTGAAAATATTGAACAAAATATTTTCCAAATAGTTTTCAAAATATTTTTCAAAGAGATTTTCAAACTATTTTTCAAACATTTTTCAAAAAATATTTTAACTTGATTTAATAATCACTAAATATAAAAGAATTTGAGGAATAATCAACATCTTTTTATTAAGGGATTTTAATGATTTTTATTAGTTAATTAGCCATAATTATTAATAAAAATACCAAAGTGCAAGTTATGGTAAAGTATATACGAAGTATATACGACCCCCCTATACTTAGCTTGAGCTATGTCCTCATAGATCAGAGAGAAAAAGAGAAGACATTACTCGTACTAAGTATAGACAAGTCTAAAGATATAAATGAAGGAAGAAACGGATGAACAAATGAGAAGTTGACTTTCCCCCCTATACTTAGGATCAAATAATCCTAAGTATAGCAGACTGTACACAAAGCAGGGAGGGTCAAGGGTGGGAGTGAATAGATCATACTCAGACTGTCTTCCCCTATACTTAGGGTAATGTATCCCTAAGTATAGACAAGAAGAGGAGACAATGGAGAGGATTGAAAAATTGAAAGAACTCGGGGTGCACACCCACTATACTTAAGACAAAGTACGTCCTAAGTATAGAAGATTGACAAAAAGGGGAGACACCTTTTCGGTAGAAAAGACAATAGAAAAGGAAAAGAAGAAAAGAAGAAAAGAAGAAAAGAGATTAGAAGATAGAAGTGAGATCATAGAGAATGTACACACCACTCCCCCTATACTTAAGGTAAAAGAAGCCCTAAGTATAGGCAACAACAAGAGTGATGAAATGGAATGGGGAAAGAACACTCGGCTCGTCCACCCCCTATACTTAGGACAAAGCACATCCTAAGCAAGGCAAACACGAGAATGGGGTGGATGAGCAAAACCGGAGAGGGATAGAGATGAACAAAAGCGGATATACAACAGAGTGGATATACAGAGGATCAAGAAGGTTGAAAGCGAACCTTCTTGTAGGACCGCTGAGGAATATAGATCTAGTATGGTGCAGGTCGACATCGGGGTCTTCAGATGAGATAAACCGATCAGGGTCGAAATGGTTTAGGTCCTCAGTGTTCCTATGGTGTAAAGGCACAGACGGGTCAGTGGAAGAAGTGTGACTAGGTCCGGCTTTGGGTGTCTCGCTGATGTCAAAGTGAAATAGGATGAACTCAACATCATGAGAAGAAGTGTAGCCAGAGTCATCCCGCGAGGTCTCATCCAGGTCAAAACCAAAAGGAACGAACTCATCAGTGGAAGTAGTCGAACTATGTTCATCCTCAAGAATCTCAACTGGATCATCTTTCTCATCAAAAGGCTCGAATTCCTGGATAAAAGCAACAAGATCAAATTCGGCCTTTGTCTCATCAATATCTAAGTTAACAAGAATGAACTCATCAGTGAAAGAAATCAAGTCACGTACGTCCTGTCTAGTCTCTGAAGCTACCCTCCGCTCAATAGTATCGATCATGTAGATCCCGCGGATGTCATCAACGCATCGCCAATCACAGGAAGCAGAAACTCCATAGTCTATGCTTTCTGAATCTTCCTCCTTGGAGAGGAATTCTCGGGTCTCATCATCGGTCATAAAGAAAGCCTTTCTGATATCAGCATATAGATCATAGGCCTCGGGGTCGGCTAACACAGGCACACTCTCGTGGGATGCGAGTCTTTGGTCCATGGTAGGTGTGGTGATCAACACATCACTATCTACATCAGAACAGAAGCGAATCTCTCCTGATCAGTAATCTATAATGGCTCTCGTAGAGGGGAGAAAGGGCCGTCCCAGAATGATTGGAGGACACTCCACAATAGAGGTCTCCATGGGCAAAACAACAAAATCTGTCGTGAAGCTCATGCCTGAATTAAAATGACGACGTTCTCAAGAATACCATTCGACCTCTTTATTGATCCATCATCAAATTGTATTATCATCATGGTTTTCTTGAGAGGTCCAAGATGAATATATTGTACCAACAAGAAGGGTATTATATCAATCGATGCACCATCGTCGAGGAGAGTGTTGTAACATAAATGGTCAGAGATGGTGCAACTCACAAGAGGTGTGACAGTGCTCCTTTTCCTAGAAGACAGGCGATGGATGATGGCGTGGGCAGTGGCCATGGTCAAGATATGTCGCTCAGATCTGCTCCTCTGCTTTCTCTTCTTGGGAATAGGAGCAGATAAATCGGTCATGGCCTGCTGAAGTGGGGCACGGATGATCTCATGAATGGTGACCACCACTTCTGGTTCAGTCAATAATTTTTTTTAATTTTTGGACCTCCTCCATACAAAGAGAAGGTTGGAATCAACATATAAACGAGGAATGCCAAGAGCAGTCTGTATAGCGGCATCCTCAGGGTCAAAAGTGGGACAAAGTGTGAATGGTTGTGTGGTCAAAGATTCTGGCAAGGGGGCCCTCTCCTCACAGTCTGAATCGATCACTTGTCTCCCGAATTCTTTTTGTGTTTTTAAAATTTTCTCATTTTTTGTATTTTGGGTGATTGCAATCTCTCATGGAAATCCTCAAATGAACCCATATCATCAAATAGTGGAATGCCATGCTCGCTCTTATTTATACTAGTGAGGTTGTCAATCCTCTGTCTCATATGATCCATCATCTAGGTCAAGTGCTCAAGGGTGGACTCCATGAAAGGTGACTCCAACAGACCAGTCTTGAGTGGACGTGAAGGTGGAAAATACGTCGGTGGAGGTGGTGTGGGTAAAAGTTTGAGGTCTGATACTGTGGCTGAGGTGGGTATGTACAAAAATCAGAAAAAATGGGAGGAGGATCCTCCTTATGAAAGGGAGGTGGATCGGCTGGAGGGTACGAGGGGTCCGCAAAGTCCGGATAAAAATCGCTCCAAGGGTCCATCTCGAAAATAAAAGGAAAGGATAGTCAGGAGAGCACGATGGTCAAGCCAAGAGAAGTGAGAACAAGGCGCAAATGCGTAGAGGTGATCTGGAATGCTCACAAACAAGCACAAACAAACTCACACAAAGGAAAACCCTCAATTCACCTACTCAACTCGGTAGAGATCGCAAATGCGATCTTTTTATCTTGTCTGTTTTAGAGTTAGGTGAGAAGTCAAAAAGTTGAGCAAACACTTAGGGGTTGAATGGGATTTTGGCACTAATCCTTAGTGTGTGCGTGAGCAATGTAAAACGAATACAATGAGGGGATTACTCTCCCTAAGACAAATTTTCTTCTTTTTGGTCTTTTTTAGGGTTGAGTAATCTTAGCAGTCCCAATTTTTATTAGTTATCAATTTTTTTGGATTTTTAATGAGAAATGCATGAGCCTAACGGGGAGTCAAATTTACTTAGCACCTAGGTTGGCAAAATCAGAGATAGAGAAGCGGAAAAGCAATACAAGCGGCAAAAACAATGATGAATGCTAAAGCGTAAATGCTCACCTTGCCTCCAGCACTCTACATGCAAGGATGCTCAATAGAATTGAAACCTATCTATATGCAAATGCAAGCCGATGAAATTGCCCTAAGTTCAGAAATTGCTATTATTGTGAAGAACCGTATTTCAAAATTTGACTAAGTCCAAACATCACTGTAGGCACAAGAAAATATATTAAGTATTTGGACCTAATGATATCAACAAGCAACTCCTACAACTAAGGTCTCAATCACACAAAATAAAGAAAACAAAACCGGAAAACAAAGAAAAAAAGAAAACAATGCGAAGAAAACCGTGAAACACCACGGTGAGCCTCCAAGTGAACAATCACTTGGAAATTGGGCCCGAAAGTTCAGAGTCCGGAGTACATGTATTATTACAAATAATAATGGTCTCTCTCTCACTTAAATACACAAAATATGCTAAAAAAGTGACTATCTTCTAAGGTCCTCCAAGCCTCCTTTGATACTAGGTCATAAGCTTACACCACCTTCACGTGGGTGCGCAGGCATCTTGGTAAGCGCCTCCCTCGATCGGCATTTCCTCGCACAAAGTTAACAAGAGAGGGTGATTAGACGAGTCAAGCAATTATATCAAATAAAGAAGCAAATAAATAAAGCAAAAACATAGACAAAGATCACAAGCAATCAAAAAGTTGATCTAAGCGTTGTTGCTCCACGACAACGACACCATTTGATAATCAAGATCGGGCAAGGATCTAAAGTAGTCCACACAGGGCAGGACCACAGTGTCGGTAAGCGACCGCTCACGAAACCGTGATCTATCAACAATTAACCCACAACAATGATCAAAAAATGAAAAGCGATGCAGAGTTAAAATTTATTATAACTCTACAACAAAAGTGTGTATAGGTGCAAGTATGTGTAGAGTGTCAAACACAGGGAACAAGCAGGTAGATCGGGGCAATGAATGCTTAAAAATGAATGTGATGTATTTGTCTATAGAAGTGCTATTTTTTGTGGGTTTTTAATTTTATATTTTTTTTAATTTTTTGATTTTTATATTTTTATATTTTGATTTTTAATTTTCTGATGTATTTTCTTTTTATATTTTATAAATTTTTTTTCGTTGCCTTTTAAATTGTAAAATAAGATATATATATATATACACACAATAGGTAGGAGAGAGATAATGTATATATAAAAATAGGTAAAAAAGAAAAATCCAGGAAATAAAATATTTTTGTGCTTTTTATATTTTTCTAATGTTTTTATGACTTTTCTGTATTTTTGCTATTTTTTTGCTATTTTTTAAGTCACAAATACTCAAAATAGGGAATAAAATAATTGACCAAAATTAAAATGGAGATGAAAATTATAAATAGAGTAAAAAAATCTCCAAAATAATTCTAAAATAAAGATAATAAAATAAAGAAATTTCAACAACAGAAATTATATTTTTAGGATTTTTTTTAAAATGATTTTCATATTTTTATAAAGGTTTTAGTGGTTTTTCAATTTTCATGGGTTTTCTTTTATATTTTTTTAGTGATTTTGGTCTGAGAGTAAAACATATAAAAACACACAAAATATATTTTTTAGGAATTTTTCAAGAGGTTTTTTATAATTTTTATGTATTTTCTAATGCAAATAGGGTTGAAAATGCATGTTTTTAATTTTTATAAATATTAAAACTACTCAAAAATGTAAAACAAAAATATAGCATTAAAGTGCAATGCTACAGGAACCTATGACTATTTTTGGGGATTTTTTCGATTTTTATAGATTCATGAAATAAATACAAACAACAAAGAGAAAATACACTCATTGCAGGGGTATTTTTGTAAATATCAAAGAAGGCGAGTGCTTGAGTGTAATTTTCACAGAAATATTCAACTGAATAATAAACTTTTTGGACCAAATACAAAAATCAAAACCCCCAAGGGCCTCACGTGTAGAAACACTTGCGCCTGGCGAGGATCAAAATGCAATAATCCAAAAGGCTAGGGTCTAAACTGCAATTTGCCCAAAAATATTACACTAAACATTTCAAAATTCCGATCAAACACAAATAACCAGAACCTGCAAGGGTCTGGTTGCAAAATATCCAGAGTTTGTCGGCCTACGTGGTAGTGGATGCAAGTGCAAATACAAATAATATGGGGGTTCGAATGCAAATATTACAAAACATATAAGCCTACAGATGAATGATTCGAGCCCAAATATTAAATACAAAAACGCAGAAGGGAGAAAATGCATAATACCCCAATGAAGGCGCAGACAGACGGCAAGGATCGATCCACTTATACACGTGTCGTGCCCTAGATCTCCGATGTCGGTTCATGGACGAATGATTGGGATTAGATCCCAGCACTGGATCTGACGGCTATGAGGTGAATGATCGGACGGAGGCTTCTTCATCTGGGTATCATCAAGGATCGAACAACCGCGATAGGGTCAGGACGAATAGATCAAGAACTCGGAGGATCCAAGTTTCAATCTGCTCGCCTGACCTCTTCCGACCCTCTGGGATGCTTGGAGAGGGTACCTGATGATCCTGCGGTGGTTCTCTAGCATCTGGAGGTGTAAAAAAGGCGAGGGTTGCACCAGGGCTCCTCCGTAGCGTAAGAGACGAAAAGAGGCCCCCGGTGCTTCCGGCGCGGTCAAAATCGCCCGCTAGGCGAACTTCTTGCTCCTGGCACCTGCAAGATATGTTAAGGAGGTCGAGGGGAAAGTGCCTCGACCTTCTTGACTGCGGAATGAGGTAGAGGTAACGAAAGAGGGGCTCGCCGGAGCAAGCTCCAGCGAGGTGGTCACGAAGGTGATGGATGGTATACGAATCGAAAGCAAAGGTGGGGATCTATTCCAAAGACTACGACGAACTAAAAAATGCAAGAAAAAATATATAAAACAACCTCGAGCTGGCCGGACGACCAACGAGATAGACCTTAACAAGCAAAGGTTCGCCGGAGGTGTTGGACGCACGCCTATGGCTCGTCTATCACCTCCCTAGTCAGCTGGAGGTAGTGCTATCACCACCAACGGTCCAAAGCACGAGAGAGAAGGATCCAAACAGGTCAAAGGGTGTTCAAAAATGGGTGAGGAGATCGGAGGGTGTTTTGTACATGTTGGTCAAGAGGGCATGAAGAACGAGATGAAACGACCGATGCAACTATTCACTCCCCGAAAAAAATCCCTGGGCGTGTATCCTTGATAAGTGTAGAAGAAAAGTTAAGAAGGGAGCGACATCAAATGATTCAAGATGCGGCCTCGAAAAATCCGCGAAGAGGAGCAAAGACCAATGTCTGACATAGATCAGACCTCGATCAGAGAGTTGACCGAGGTCAACCAACAGATCAATCTGGTTGGTCCACGTGGACCAACCAAAAAAATCCTTGGCAAAAAGATTTGTAAATTAGATTTAAAATAATAAACATTTTTATTAATTTTAGGTTATTAAATAAAAAATGTTTATTATTTCTTAAATTATTTTATTCTGATTTATTTATTTTTTCGAGGTTTAAAATTACAAGTTACCTTTTATGGGCTATATAGATGTATTCATCTATATATTTTAGTATTTTATTTTTATTTTATATCTTTATTTTATTAATTTTGTTTAATATTTTATATATTTATAACTTATTTTTATAAGCTTAAATATATTTTTATTTTGTTTTTCTGAAGTAATATATACAATTAAATAAAAAGATGTATAATCTATATATGTATACTTATATGTATTGTACCTTAGTCTTTTATACAAATATTTTATTTTTATGTTTTCTTGATGTTTTTATTCCCATTTTATTATTATATACGTTATAAATAATATTTACAAAATATGAAATTATAAAAATAATGAATAATAAATAGAATGAATATTTTAATCGGTATAAGTATACAATAGGGGTCCAAAACCTATCTTTCAAACCGTAACTCCAAAAAATATGAAACCACCTTCATTAAATAGCTTATTAAAAGTTATATACAATTAAAGGTGATTTTGATATATTTTGAGTTTTTATTTGAGAGATACATGTCTGGAAAGTTGGTATTTTGGAAACTTATTCAGATCATAACTTTTTATCTGTAAGTTATTTTTGTATAAAATCAATTTTATATTTTTCTATATTTAATTGAGAAAAAGGAAGCTATTTTGATTTACAGCCAACTTGGCTGTTACACAAGGCAGTTTCCCAGCCCTCCCTTTTTTATTTTTTTTTTTTAAAATAAAACCATGTATTTTCATCTATATGTCTCTCCTACATGTCATACAAATTTCGTCAGAAATGGAGACCCCTATGCCTTCCATCTAGAACATGTAATTTTTAACGGTCTGAAATTTGCTGTAATCGACCTGTTCTAGATGGATGGCATAGGGGTCTCCGTTCTAACAAAATTTGAATGACATGTAGGAGGGACATATAGATGAATATATATAATTTTATTTTCAAAAAAAATAAAGGGGGGGACTGCCTTATGTAACAGCCAACTTGGCTGTTACTCAAAACACCTCCCTCCCCTCTATTTAATTATCTACAACTTTCATGTTCAAAGTTTCTTTATTTGAAGTATAAAAAAGACATATGAATGTTGTATTCCCTTGATCTTTAGAAGCGATCACCACTTGGTTGTATCCAGAGTAACTGTCCACGAAGCAGAAGTATTCCTTCCAGCCAGTCTCTCAAGAATTTAATTGATGAAGGGCAATGGAAAGTGGCCCTTCTTGGTGGTGAGGTTGAGATGTCTGTAATCCACATAGATTCCCCAGGATGTCATTACTCTGGTCAGAATCTCCTCTCCTCTGTCATTAGTAACAATGGAGATCCTAGATTTTTAGGCACTACATGTATGGTACTCATCCACTTGGAGTCGGAGATGAGATATATGAATCACACATCACACCATTTTTGAATTTCTTTCATTACAACTTCCCCAAGATTTGGATTCAGACGATAATAGAATTCACAGGAAGGCTCGTTGTTTTCTTCGAGGTAAATGTATGCGAGCACAAAGATGGATTGATCCCATGGAGATCTGATATCTTCTCGCCTTGCAGTTGCATTCAAGAACCTCCATCAGACAAGATTCTTGGTCTTCGGTCAAATGTGCATTGATGTTCGGATTTTGGTGGCCATTTGCATATGAACCGCTCGATCATGATCGAGTGGCTCCGACAGTATAACAGACCTCTGCAATACAGCAGAGGATCTACTCTGGGCATCTATTAGAAAAAGTAGAAACCAAATTCTAACCCTAAATGAAGACTTAAGAGGTCACGCTTTAAGATATGACAAATATTTCTTGGATAGTCCAATAATACTGTAAACAACCCTACTCCGAGCCTCCTAAGCGTTCGTTTGGTTGCAGGGTTGGGCAGGGTTGGGTTGGCCCAACCCGGGGTACACCTCATTCCAACCCTCCCAAAGACACCCCATACACTTCTCATATTGCTTTTCCCTAATAAGAAGAACGACTGACCCCTGAGGAGGTCCAATTATTAGGGAGGTCCAATTCATAAAATGTCGTTAATATTATTGATGGAATGCTCCAAAATTTAGCAAAGAAAAATCTAATAAAGGGGCTCTCCCTCCCAAATGTTGCCCCTGAAATCAGGAATATTCGATTTGTCGATGATATAAAGATCTTCTTGTAGCACAAGGATGGCCATTTAATGCCTCAATTCGGACCTAAAAACATTTTCCCTAATATTGGATCTTCAGATAGACAAACAAAAATCATCTATCCGTAGCTTAAACCAATCGAAGTAAGAAATAAATTGTGTTTGCTCTATGATAGGAAGGCAAATTGTGGTCGTCACAATCATTCATCTTTAATCCCACTATTACAAATTTATGGCAACACCCATTATAGACCAGTTCACAAATAAATTACAGGGCTAGAAATAATCAACTCTCTAATGCCATTGATTCCGGTAAAGATTTCTCAGAACGAGAAGAATGCTGAATGGAGCACTAAAAGAGAGATTTGTAAGTAAACTCTTTGTGCTCATCGGGGTTTTAACTGAAAGTTAATTGTGATGATGTTTAGAACTTGTATCTTTCTTTTCCTCTTTACTATTCTCGTCACTTGGAGTTTCAATCCATCCTTGATGTCCATATTGTCTTTCACCCACAACACCTTTCTTTATGTGTAAATAGTATTTCATTTGGACACCTTTCTTTACTATTGTAAATATATGAAGTGGGAGAGTATGTTGCTCATTTACATATACCTTCATTATTCATTATCTCTTAGCTACTCATTTACTTTGAAATTTGATAGAAATCATATTAGGGAATGAAAGTTTACATCGAAACCGAAGGCAAGCGGGCAACAAGCTGCGCCGCTAGATCTTTTTGAATTGCAAAGCCAATTCTTTTAAACACTACATCCATAGATCGATGGTCCATCACATTGCTGTTCATCACTTTTTGGATCCTCTTTAAAAGCTCAATAGCTTCTGGTGCTAAGAAGCCAAAGGTGTCAAAACCAAAGGGGATGAAGGCATGTTGATTCTCCGTGCAGGCTTTCTCGTGCTTCACCACTTTTGCTAAAGAAGCTTTAAGTACAGCATGCCCTGCTGTGAAGGTCCCGCTCTTCAACCCCACCAACGGTGAAACTCCTGTCAAATCTATACATGCATATTTTCCTCCTATCCACCCAAAGATCAAAATATCAGCAGGTCTAAGTGTAGATCTTCCCTCATGTGGGTCAGTTAAAAAGTTCACTGCCGCCTCTTTCTTAGCAGCAATCCCTGCACGCCTGAGCACATCAAATAAAACATCTCTAACAAGATCATGTCTGTACTTAAATCCCGGGAGCTCCCTGCAATGAATTGCTTGATCACCAAAATTGTCTAAGCATGCCTTGCGACAGATTGGACAAATCTCATCGGTAGGAAATAATGGAATCACCAGACGATATTTGAGAATACTACGGTACTCCACCGGTGACATGTGAAGTCCAAGTCCGTCTATAGGAATGGTAAGGAGAAAATCTCGGGCATGATCAGCTTGAAGACACTGAAAAACTGCCTTTTGTCTAACGGACATGTTAAATACCCCATCCATATCCACAATTATTTTGCTAAAAAGAGCACTCGCCAAAACATTTTGGGTCTTAGGGGGGACGGTGTCCTTTTTAGAGAAACAACTGAGGTCGAATGAGGGAATCAAACCATTAAGCCTTTGAAGAGCACAGTCGAAGTCGGAGTCCAAATTGTGAATTTTACTGTCCCGTAGTATATGGTCCTGAAGTTCCCAAGAATGCGCCCTAGAAGCCACAAAAGCGTAGGAAGAGGCCTCCACATGCTCCAAGACAAAAACCACTTGCACTCACTTATCTTGAGACATAATCAAAGGTGGATGAGAGGTGATGAAGAAATAATTTTTTACAGCTCATTAACATGCTCCCTTTTTCCATATAATACTTAGTTTTTTTTGACGAAAACGTGTAGCAATACCACAAAAGATCCGTGGAGAGATGGAGAATGTTGGCAAGAACAAAATGATGTGAATTTCAAGAATAATAAATAAATGTTATGAAAAAAATATAATTACCATGTGTTTTTTTTTCAAATTGTTTAGCTAGAATATAGTTAATATCATTTGTAATCGAATTGATATTCCGTAGGGGTACTTAAATGAATTGGGTACATATTCTCGTTAGTATTAGTACTCTTTGAAATGAGTCGACAAAACAACCAGTAATATTGATAGGAGACATGTCAAAATCAAATACTCTCAATATCTTAGGTTTTCCTAATTCTCAAATTAATTATTCCCCTTCCTCATTTCATAACAGCTCTATTTCTTTAAGATTAATTGTTGTAATCTGTGATCATAATACAGTAATTATCTAGTAATTACCTGTTATTTCAAAATAACTGCCACTTATTTCGCATCTCTAGGACAACAAAGAAATAAAGGATGCATATGATGATATATTTATACGGCATCAAAGCAAAAACTGCAGAAAAAGAACTGAGAATAAACCTCATTATTCCTTAGTTCACCCCCGGTATAAAACGGCTGAGTGTTCCTCATTTACTGTAACTTAATGTGTGCTTCTCCAATATTTTTAATACGGATCAGACGTAGAATTCCGTGACATATAAATGATAACATAGACGTAAAGAACAAAGTTATAATTGGATAGTTAAAACAGAATGGTTTGTAAGATATGCACTTCTGACGAGTCATGTTGCCGTGTTTCGTATGCGTCAAAGTCTCTCAGGACATGTGAGCTGTATGAATGTGGTGCCTTGACCTCTTCTCCCTCAAGTAGTTGGTTTAATTAACCCGTACGAAACGGCACTGCAAGTCAAGTCTCTGCGATTTCAAAATCCCTGTGCATGGATATTATCAGACTTGATCACAACGGCATCGAGTCGAGAGGTCTTCCATCCATTCACAACCGGTGTCTAAACCAACGCGTTTTTCTATATATACAACAGCTACGAAGAACAACACCGAGAATCTGCATCATGACGTAGGTAACTTAGCTACATCATTCGATTTTTTTTCCCAATTTTTTTATTTTTTTGAAAAATGCTTCCGTGGATTTTCATAATTATATTCCTCTAATATGTCACTCAAATTTCGTCAGAAACAGAAACTCCTATGCCCTCCATCCAAAACATGTAATTTACAGGAAATCTAAGACCGTTAAAATTATATGTTCTGTATAGAGGGCATATGAGTCTTTGTTTCTGACGAAATTTGAATGACATATTAGAGGGATATAGTTATGAAAATTCACAGAAGTATTTTTCAAAAAAATTAAAAAAATTGGGGAAAAAATTCGCATGTTGTAGGTAAGTTACCTACATCAATGTAGACTCCCTTCCCCCCTTTCTCTCTCTCTCTCTCTCTCTCTCTCTCTATATATATATATATATAGAGAGAGAGAGAGAGAGAGAGAGAGATTAATGGGGCTGCCCCCGCACCATTTTTGGCATTTTCTATTTTTTTTGAAAAATATCACCATATAAATTCATCCCTATATCCCTCCTCTATGCCATTCGAATTTTGTCAGAAACAGAGACTTCTACGGCCTCCATCCAGACAGTCATTTTTTAATGGTCGCAGGATTTTTTAAATCGACACTATCTCGATGGAGGCCGTATGAGTCTCTGCATCTGACGAAATTCGAATGGTATATAGGAGGGATATAGGGATGAATATCCATGGTGATATTTTTCAAAAAAATAAAAAACGTCGAAATAGGGGGCGGGGCAGCCATGTTGGCTGCCCCGAGGGGGCAAACCCATTAAATCCACACATATATATATATATATATATATGTATATATATGTATGATATCTTTTAAATGAGAAATGGTCCTTCCATTCATAAGGAAGACCGACAATCTCAGCCATCCGAATTTGATCTTGTGGTTGTTATTAATGGCATGTTAATATTATTTATAAATTAAGTAAAAATCTATTTTCTTCTTTATACATTATCTAAATATAGTATGTAATCAATTCAATTATCTCATCCATTAATGTCACCTTAATTGTGTATTCAAAATTGGAAACCTATGAGCCCGTGATTCAAGAGGATCTTCCTACAGCCGTCGCCTATGTTGGAAGGAGGGACTGCTGCCTGGAGCCAAGAGGATCTGGGCGGCGATGGGGGTGCGGCTGGAGAGGAGGTGCTGCCAAGAGGAGATCAGAGGGGCACGAACGTGATCTACATGTTAGTATAGTTCGTGAGAAGTTCCTTTGATTTTATTTGTGTTGGTTTGGGTGTCTCTGATTTTTTTCTAAAACAGGTTCATGCGTGCATGTAGATACGAAGTTGGCACGTAATATATACTTCGTACTCTTGTTTTATCTTTACAACATTTGTTTGTCTCGAACACGATTAATAAATTTCTCTTTTTTTGTCTTGACGTCTGAATATTATTTATGGCAGCGGCGTCCAAGGAGGGGCGACACACGCCCTCCGGTGATCGACGACAAGGTCGAAGTTGCGATGCTCCTCGAGCGGCGATGGATCGATCTTCAGGAATAGCGGGCAATGGCAATGATGGCGTGTATATCATGGTGCTGCAACCAGTCATGGATGAAGAATGATTCGCAGTTTGATACAATATTGATGTGTATTATACAATATTAATGTGTATTATACATTTTTGATATATATTATACATATTTGTGATGTATTTGTACAAATCAATTGGTTGCGAATGGAAATTGAAATTTTTACATATCTTGTATATTCGATGTGCATTTCACATTTTGGATGTGCATTATACATTTTAGATGTGTTTTATACAAATTTGATTTGTATATTCGCATCAATTAAGCGTGAATGACTACCCTAATTTTTACAAAAAAACTATACAAATATTATTATAAAAAGAACCATACAATCATTACAAAGAACCACACACTAATTACTAACGAGAATTGTATTTTACAAAGAACCATGCAAAATTTACAAACAACGGATGACTTTTTGAATAAACAACGGATTCTACAAAAAACATACAGTCATTACAAAAGGAATATTGAATTCTATAAAAAATACGTGAGGATACAAACATATGCCCCGGATAATATCGTCCAACACAAAACTAGATATTTTCTAAATATGATATTGCGAAAAATACCAAAAATAAAACTACCTAAATTTAGTATTTCAGAATATTAATTAGCGTGCATAATTAATGCAAAAGTTGATGACCAAAATGCCCTTTTGGGCAACAAAATTGAAGGTGCCATTGGATTTGAATCCGATAGCCCAGATCGTTGGCCTTCCATAGGGATGAAACGACCGTGTCTTATTTGAAAGCCCCCCAAATATATATATATATATATATATATATGAGCAAAGGGATCCTACTCCATGGAGTAGGTAACTTACCTACTCCACTATCATTTTTTTCATTTTTTTTTTGAAAAATGCTTTCATGGATTTTCATAACTATATCTCTCTAATATGTCATTCAAATTTCATCAGAAACATAGACTCCTACGGCCTCCATTCAGAATACGTAAAATACAACAAATCTGTGACCATTAAAAAAATGACTGTCTGGATGGAGGCCGTAGGAGTCTCTATTTCTAACGAATTTTGAATGACATGTTAGAATGATATAGTTATGAAAATAATGAAAATATTTTTCAAAAAAATAAAAAATTGAAAAAAAATGAAAGTGAAGTAGGTAAGTGATGGCCAAAATTTTCACCAAGACTCGGGTGAATATAATAGAACTAGGGTCGTTGCGACCCGGATCTCGGAGATCAATCGGTCAATCAAGAAAAATATAGAGCAGACAACCAATCAACACAATAAAACAATAAAGACCAAAATAGTGGCCCTGGCTATGAGATTAGCCTGGTGTAGCACCTAGGGTCGGACTCAGGGAGCACGAGTTGGCCTCGCAGCCTACGAAGTAGTCAAGAAATAAAACAAAGCAAAAACAACTATTTTTGGTGGTTTTTAAATATTTTTATATTTTTTTGGATTTTTAATAATGGAGGAAAATAATAAAAAGACAAAAACAATCACAATCAACAAATTATTTAAACACTCTAAAAAGCTCCAAAAATGAAAACAAAAATATTTTTATGTTTTTTAGGTTTTTTACTATTTTTGGTGAATTTATGAGACTTTTATAATTTTTACGGAATTTTCTAAAAATCAAAGAATGTGAAAATAGTGAACTGTTGTCCAGTCAGGCTTAAAAGATCAATTTAAAATATCAAATTGATATGTAAAAGCCTAGAGGTATTTTTTATGAAAAATAGAAATAATAACGAAAATTCAGAAGAAAAGTTTGTATTTTTTTGGTTTTTCTACAATTTTTTAGAATTTTTATGAGTTTTTAAGTGTTTTTTAATTGTTAAGGTTTTTATATCCAAAAATCGCCAAGAATGCAAGAAAATCAAACACACAAAAACAAACAAAACTTAAATTTTTAGATTTTTTAAAAGAGTTCTTATATTTTTTTAGGATTTTCTAATCTGGACAGACCCAAAAACGACTGTTTTTGAATTTTTAAAAATACCAAAACACCTCAAAAATGTACCCAAATATTAGGGAAATTTTTACACAGTGGCAGGAGCCACGTATCCAAATTTCACACAATTTGGGTTAAATTTGCTATTTTATTTAAATAAAAGAAAAGCATACAGTGCACATGGACCTATATGTAATGAAAAGTATTTGCAGGGGCTGATAACAAAACCAGAAAGTATGGGGTCCCTCGTACAAAAACTCCAAGAACGCACGCACGTTGCACGTGTACTGGGCACGGAGGGACCTAGATGTAAGAAAACTTAATTCCAGGGGCTTAATAGCAACACGTGCTAAAAGCTCAGGGAATAAGTTGCAAAATACCTAACTAATTTAGCACACGTTGAATAAAACCATTCACAAGGGTATGGATGCAAATATCAGAAAATAAATTTCATACTAAAACTCATAAAAACGTCAGCCCATACAACGCAATTTCTCTAAAAATCACGTGACAAAGCATGTGTATCACACAGGTAGGGATGAAAATGCAAATACAAAAAAGGTTCAGGTCCTAAGTGCAATATTTCCAAAATAAAATCAACTGAGACAAATATTTACAGGACTATATTGTAAAAACAAAATGATAGGGGCCTAAGTATAAATTACCCCTTATTATCAAAAGGCTGAGGTGAGGCCACGTGGCTGATCGGAAGGCTGAGATGCGTGGCTAACCCTTCTCTGGATCGAACGGTCCTGATCAACACTCGGTTGGATCTGACGGTGGGCGGCTGCTCCTCAAATAAAGGGTCTGGATCACACCTGGAGCTCCGAGGATGAACGGACGACAGAGGAAGGTCCTGGAAGAACACCGGCTCCGTGCGTGCGGTGGAGGCCTCCTCTCCGGCTGCTGAGATATGGAAAAACTCCGCCGTGATGCTCTGCAGCGACTGGGATCCTCCGATGAGACCGGAAATCACCGGAGTGGCCCGGCGACGTCGGAAGCTCGAAGCTCCTGGGCTCGAATGGGACGACCCTTAGATGGGTCGCATTGACCTTCAAAACAGTCTAGGGAGCTTCCTGGGTCGAGGGCAAACTGCCTCGACCCGGTTAGAGGTGGAATGGGTGTCTGGCGAGTCGAGATGGGCGACCTCCGGGGAGGCGACGGTGACGAAGGTCGAGCCTTGGCTCCGGGGCGAGCCAAGGTGGGTGAGTGGGTGAAGAATGTGAGGAGAGGTCTCGTGGTCATGATGGTCGGGTCAGATGAGTGGAACGATGATCGGAGCGAATGGAATCGTTCGGAGACGGCGATGGGTCGATTTGGGGGTAATCGAAAATTAAAGAAAAATAGGAAGAATCAGGTCTACCTGATGACGGGAGCCGATTGGGGATGATCTCAGGAAGCTCTGGGTCGTCGCCTCGAAGGGTCGTCGGAACCGGAGGCTCGGGCGCACCTCACGGCGGTGCACGGCAGCAGACGTCGCCGGATCAATGGCAGCAGGCTTCCTCTCCTCTCTTCGACACGCCAATCGATAGCTGTCACTCTAAGGATTAGGGTGGAGGTCCTGGGATGAAGGAGCAGTGCCAAAGATGGCGTGAAATGGCGGCCGGAGCTAGAGCTATATAGTGGTGCAGGTCCGGCTAAATGGAGTCGGGCATAAATGCATGGAGCACGAACCCCTAGAATCCACCCCGGGCGAGGGTCTCGGATAAGCAAGGATCAAATGGAGCTCGAGGTTAAGGGATTTGGCGATCGGATCAAGTGGGGGAAAATAGGAGAAATCGGGTCGGGGCAACAAGATCCGAATCTGGTGGTCCTGGGGGGAGAGTTGACCGGGGGTCAACATCCCCCGTGGACTAATCAAAGCTCGCCAATTATTAAAGATTTAAAAATTCAATAAAAATAGTAAATGCAATTATTTCGAAAAACTTAAAACATGAAAAATGTTTATTTATTTTTAAATTATTTTTTTATGATTTTTATTTATTTTTTTGAAAAATAATTTTATGTATTTACAAAATATTATTATTATATACAGGTATATACATATGTATTTTTTATTTTTGATTTTTAATTATTTATTTTTTTACATTTTATTCCAATTTTATATTTTATTTATTTATAAGATAAAATTTGGAATAAAAGTGTATTTTTATTTTATTTTTATTAATTATTTACAAGGATGAAATAAATACTTTTATTTACAAACATACATGGTATATATACAAGGTGGGTTTGGGTTTTTATTTTATTTTATTTCTTTTTATTTTATTTTCATTTTTCTAATTTTTATTTTATTTATTTACACCATGCAATATGGAATTTGAAAATATTTTTGTTGTATCTTTTTATTATTTATTTATAAGGAAAAATAAATAGATAAGTTATTTTTATACACATGGTCTATGTACAATGATGAAGGAATTTTATTTCTTTTTATTTCTCTTTTATTTTTCCTATTTTAATTTTTATTTTATATTTACAAATATATACAAATAAATAAGCACATATTTTTATTTTGAATAAGAGGAAAATAATTTTTATTTATTTACAGGTATATGTACAAACACATGAGCTTCCCTATCTCTCTCTACTTGGGTTCTTTTGCGGTCAGGCCCATGCTGAGCCTTCCCTTGGGATTAGGTCGCTCAATATTTATTCTAAATATCTCCCTTTTTTTTTTATTTCTTTATTCTTTTATTTATGCATAAAATATGCTTATTATACATATTTACACAATGCATGCTATTTGACAATTATTGCTATTTACATGAATATACATGTGTTTTGCAAAGGTTTTGTAGCTAAAATAAAAGAATAAAGAGTGATGAATGGGTATTCATCACCCCCTATACTTAACTTTGCTAGTCCCTTAGCAAACACTTATTTGAAAAAGAAGTGAAAAAGAAAAAAAAAGAAAAAGAGGAGAAAATGCATGGATCAATGCTGATTATTAAACTTGCCTTTATTAAATTGAAATATGGAGCTCGATCAGATCTTTGGATTATTAATGTGTCGGAACCTTATTTAGACTCAGGTTTAAAACTTAACAGCCTCTAAGATCCACTAATCTATAGTCAAGACTCCTCAACAATCCAGATCAGAACAAGTCTACATACACAAACCCTGAAGACAATGAATCTTTCCTTGTACAGTGTATGCGAAGTATAGCTCTCCACCTCAGAAGTAGTAACTTGACAACCCTCCCCAACAAGGTAACTCTATGACCCTAGTCTGGCCACTCTTTCCTTGAGGAGCGGGGTATTCCCTTCTAAGTTCAAGTTCAACCGGCTCAAGAAGTGGGGGAAGAAGAGAATGGACCATGGCCAGTGTAGCCATGTATCCTTGGGAGCTCAACCAGTGTAGCTAAGTCTCCCTGCTGCAAGCTACATAAGATGGAACATGAGTCTCAAGCTTTGCTTATTGCTCAATATGCATACTCTGGCGGGATTATCATTTTCTATCAGACCCACCACTTTTTTGGAGTTATTTTCTTTTTGCATTTTTTTTCAAGTGCATCTATACACATATTTACAAGGTGCAACATATGTACATAAGGAGTTTTTCCTCTTGAGCCAGTAGACTATCCCTCTTTTGAAGCATTATTGCAACCCACAACTCCTGTCGTTAGACCTCATGGCAACCAGACCAAGTTGAGACGCGCTTCCTTCACTAAAAGAAGAAGAGAGGTTCCGCCTAGAAGTACTACCCTGATATGCTACCCAAGTCAAGGAAGACTGCCTCCTCACCGCCTCATCCGTAGAGAGCTCGGTGTAAAGTGCGGGTCCAAGTCAAGCCATTGTCTATATGAGTCATGTGTGTGTTGTTAAGTGCTCTACTTAGGCTCATTGAGATGACATGTGATCATAGCCTAGTGGACTCAAAGAATTAAGTCACCATGGACCTGAAAAACCTTAACCCTAAGCCCTATAAGGTTCCTCTTATAATTAGGTGGATTAAGATCTTAATCAAGCACCATTTCCCAATTTAATTCCAGGCTAGTTTAAATGTCAACTATAATCCAGGAAAAACTATACAGGTATATACAAAGATGCTATTGACACAATATTTACACACATGCAAAATTTTTGAAAAATGTTTTGAAATCATGGATGTATGCATGAATGCAAGTTTTGCAAAATATTTACACAAATTTACACAAGGTTTTTGCAAACTTTTGATTTTCAAAACATTTTGGAAAATTTTGTACTATATACATAATTTTGATATGCACATATTTACACACAATTTACACAAAAAGTTTTTGAAAACATTTTTTACAAAATAATTTTGTACAATAGCTATGTATGTGCAAATAAAAGAATGTTTATTTACAAGGAAAAATTTTAATTTTTATGGATTTTTGGGTTTTAGGTTTTTAGCCATTTTATTTGTTAACACACTCACACAAAGTACGAGTTATGGCTAAAGTATATATGAAATATATACACACCCCCTATACTTAGCTCGAACGATGTCCTCAGAGTCAAGAGCGATGAAGAAGACATAACTCGTGCTTAGTATAGGGAAGTGAAAAGGAAGGCTATATACTTAGGATCAGAGAATAGAAAATCAGGAGGGTCTCGGCATTTTCCCCTATACTTAGGATCAAATAATCCTAAGTATAGCAGGCTTTACTCAAAGGGAAGGCCGAGCGAAGAATGTACAGGGTCTACCCCCCCCCCATACTTAGGGTAAAATATACCTAAGTATAGGCAGCAAAAACATAGGTAAAAATGAATCAAAAGAATACCCGAGAGTCCTACATCCCTCCTATACTTAGGGTAAAGTACACCCTAAGTATAGCATAATCATAAGATGAGAAAAGGGATGTGGGACTAAAGAATAGAGTGATATGGACAACTGGATCTATACAAGTCGGGGGAACAGTGATAATCAGGCGTGAGATGCAATAGATGTGAGTCAAGAGACCACATCTCACGCAAAGTGAATCGGGGCAACATCAATGACCCGCGGCTCATGATCTAGATATGGCTTGAGCCGCTGGCCGTTCACTCGAAAGGTACTCTCAGAAGACAACTCAGATATGTCAATACTCCCATTATCGTGTACCTTTCTCACCAAATACGGTCCCTTCCATTTGCTCTGTAGCTTCCCTGGAAATAGACGAAGCCTAGCATCAAACAATCATACTCTCTGTCCTGGCTCAAAATGCTTGTGGCTGATATGAGAATCATGCCACTCCTTCACTCTCTCCTTGTACTGTAGGCTATTTGAAAAGGCAGTATCACGAAGTTCCTCCAAGGCTGCTAACTCTGCCCTCCTCTTATCTCCTACGCTATCTGGATCCAAAAGTATATCAGTGACAGCCCAAAGTGACCTATGTCTCAACTCAACAGGTAAATGGCACGGCTTGCCATAAACGAGACGAAAGGGAGATGTACCCAAAGGTGTCTTGAAAGACGTCCTATATGCCCACAAGACCGAGTCCAAAAGCTGTGACCAATCCTTTCGGTCAGGGCAGACGACTTTCTGCAATATAGTCTTGATCTCCCTGTTCGACACTTCGACAAGACCATTCGTCTGAGGGTAGTATGGAGTGGCAACTCGATGGTCTATACCGAACTCGCTAGCAAGGGCCTTTACCTTGTCGTTGACGAAATGAGACCCCCCGTCAGAGATCAACACTCGAGGTACCCCAAACCATGAAATGATATGCTTCCTCAAAAATATGCAAACAGTCCTAGCATCTGCGGTTCGGGCGGGGATGGCCTCAACCCAACGACTCACATAATCGACGGCCAACAGAATGTACTCGAATCCCTGACTCTTAGGGAATGGACCCATGAAATCGATGCCCCATGCGTCAAAAACCTCACAGAAGTGAATGTGCTGCATCGACATCATATCACACTATCCACAAGTGCCCATCCTCTGACAGTCAGTACACCTCTTCGCAAACTCATCAGAGTCCTTGAAGAGAGTAGGCCACCATAGGTTGGATTGGAGTACCTTCTGTGCCGTTCTCCTCCCAGAGTGATGTCCTCCTGCCTCAAGCTTGTGGCCGTAAGTGAGGATGCTATGGTGCTCCTCCTGAGGAATGCACCTACGTCAGATGCTATCCCCTCCTTCATGGTAAAGGATGGGATCCTCCCAGTGGTAGGACTTGGCCTTCACGAGGAAGGTCTCAAGCCTCTGCCTGGGCCAATCTTGTTGAACTTTCTTAACAACAAGAAAGTTCACAATATCAGCATACCACGGGAGAGAGGCGATAGCAAGGATCGCCTCATCTAGGAAGGTCTCACAAATAGGCTCAGTCTTCTCAGAGTCCTCAAGATGCTCTAATCGGGAGAGATGATCCGCCACCACATTCTTGACTCCAGTCTTATTCTTAATCTCTATGTCAAACTCCTGGAGTTGAATGATCCATCTGGTCAATCTAGCTTTGGCATCCTTCTTTGCCATGAGGTACCTGATGGCGGTATGATCAGTGTATATGGTCACTCTAGATCCAATGATATAAGATCTGAACTTATCTAGGGCAAAAACTATGGCTAGCATCTCCTTCTCAGTGACGGTGTAGTTCTGCTGTGCGGCATCCAATCTACGGCTAGCGTAGTGTATAGCAAATGGGACTCCATCCCTCCTCTGTCCTAGCACGACCCCTACGGCAAAATCGAAGGCATCCGTCATGATATCGAACGGGAGAGACCAATCAAGGGGCTGGAGAACAGGAGCCTCTACAACACATCTCTTGAGAGTCTCAAAGGACGAAAGACACTTGTCATCGACAAGGAACTCGGTGTCTTTCGTCAGCAGATCAGTCAATGATCAGGCAATCCTACTGAAATCATGAATGAAGCATCGGTAGAAACCGACATGCCCCAGAAAAGACCGTAACTACCGCAGGTTGGACGGTGGTGCGAGTTTTCTAATGACATCTACCTTGGCCGGATCAACCTCCATGCCCATGTTGGAGATGATATGGCCAAGCACCGTCCCTTGAGTCACCATGAAGTGACTCTTCTCCCAAGACAACACTAGGTGAAGCTCAATGCATCGCTGAAAGACTCGGTCTAGGCAGTCAAGATAGGAGTCGAATCCGTCACCGTAGACCGAGAAATCATCCATGAAGACCTCCAAGCACTCACCCACCATGTCTGAAAAGATAGACGGCATGTATCTCTGAAAAGTCGCAGGGGCGTCGCATAGCCCGAATGGCATGCGTCTGAAAGCATATGTGTCGAAGGGACAAGTGAAGGTAGTCTTGTTCTGGTCCTCGGGCGCGATGGCCACCTAATTGTAGCCGGAGTACCCATCCAAAAAAGCAGTAGTGGCTCTTTCCTGCCAGTCTCTCAATGATCTGATCTATAAAGGGCAGGGGGAAATGATCCTTCTTGGTGGCCTAGTTGAGTCGTCTGTAATCCACGCAGACCCGCTGATGAATCCACATTTCATCATCTTTATTCTATCATTTTGGCCTCAAAAACCCTAGTAAATGCATGTAAATAGCATTAAATCCAGCATATTAGCATTCATGCATGTACCTGTAATTAGTGTATAAAATATTGTAATTAAAGCCAAAATTATAGAATAAATAAAAGAAAAGAAAAAGAATAAAATATTGTAAATATTTTATGACCCAAACCCCTGAGACTTAGGCATCTTGATGAATAGGTCGACAAGGAATAAAGTAGGGGGAGATAAGGGTTAAAATACAGCAAAAATACCTATTCTTTCTATTTATTCCTTATTCATTTTGGGACCTATTTTTGGTTTCACCTTTCACACATCAAATAAAGAAACTTTGTACATAAAAGTTGTAGATAATTTAATAAAGAAAAATACAAAATTAATTTCATTCAAAAATAATGTACAGATAAAAAGTTATGGTCTGAATAAAAATCCAGAATTCCAACTTCCCAGACCCGTATCTCACAACTGATAACTCCAAATGCAGCAAACTCATCTTTAATTGTATATAGAATAAAATAAGCTATTTAATGGCGGTGGTTTCGCATTTGGAAGAGCTACAGTTTGAAAGTTGAGTTTTGGATCCACATTGTATACTTGTACAGATTAAAATATTCAATTTATTATTTATTCATTATTTTTATAATTTTAAATTTTTATAATTTTGTAAATATTACTTATAATAATTATGTACATTAAAATAAGAATAAAAACCTAAATAAAAAAATAATAAAATAAAAAAATACCTATATAAAATACATAGGTATTATACCTATAAATATACCTATATGATACATACTTCTATTTTATTAAATATACAAAACACATCAATAAAATAAAATAAAAATATATTTGTGTATATAAAAGTATTTTATAATGTTATAAAATAATAAATATAATTAAAGAAATTAAAAATATCAAAATAAAAATAAAAGGATAAAATATATAGATATTATACCTATATAGGCTATAATAAGTAACTTGCAAAATAAATCTCATAAAAATAATTAAAAATCATCATAAAATACTAAATAAAAAAATAAACATTTTTTGTAAAATAACCAAACACTAAATAAATTGTTTTCTTTTTTAAATTAATTGTTAATGTATTTTTAGGAGGTTTTTCCTGGTTGGTCCACGTGGACCAATTAGGTAGTCGGGCTCGTTGACCAAGGTCAACAGCCTGACCTTCCTCCCAGCTCTGCGCCAACCTCATTTTTTGCCCACTTTGGCAGATTTATCGAGGCCGCCTCTTACATCTTTTCACGAAACTTTCTTCTGCAACTTTGCTCCCCTAGGATCCAGCTTACACGCCTGATGGCCGAAAAGTCACCAAGACACGGGTGAAAGAAAATAGATCAAGGGTCGTTGCGACCCGGATCTCGGAAGTCAATCGACCAATCAAGAAAATGAGGTTCAGACCACCAAAATCAAATCAAAATCAAATAAAAGCGATAGCGGTCCTGGCTAGTGGATTAGCCTGGTATAGCGACCAGGGTCGGACTCAGGGAGCACGTGATGGCCTTGCAGCCTACGAAGTAGTCTCAAAAAGAAATAAAATAAAATAAAATTCTTTTTGGTGGATTTTTAATTGTTTTTATTTTTTTGGTTTTTTTTAATTAATAAGGAAAATAAGAAAACAAGTAAAACAACCGACTTCAAGCAATTATTTAATGTAACAAAAAATACTCAAAAATTCAAATAAAAATGTTTTTATGTATTTTATGTTTTCTACTATTTTTAGTGACTTTTTGGTATTTTTCTGATTTTTATTTAATTTTCTAAAAATAAAACAATGCAAGAAAACAGCAACAATGTCCAGCCGAGCTTGAGGGACTTAGATAAAATATCTAAAAATCCCTAAAAAGCTTGGAGGTAATTTTCCTGTATAGAAGAAGGAACAAGGAAAATTTAGGCACTGAAATTATTGTTTTTGGATTTTTAAATTAATTATTAGAATTTATATAGAGTTTTTAGTGTTTTTCGATTTTTATGAGTTTTATATAATGAAAAAGAGACCAAAATTGGTCAGAAAATCAAACAAGACAAAATACAGTAGCGAATTTTTTTGTAATTTTTAGATGAGTTTTAATATTTTTATGATTTTTCAAGTCAGACAGTAAAGAAAAAGGCTGTTGTTTTTGAATTTTTAAAAATAGCAAATAAAAGAAAAAATGTCTCCAAAAATTCTAGAAAATTCTACAACATGGCAGGAGCCATGTATCCAATTTTCATTGAATTTGGAGTGAGTTTGATATTTTATTCAAAATCAAAACCTAAGTACAGTGCACAGGGACCTGTACGTAAATACAAGAAGCTCCAGGGGGTCCGATGCAAAAATCCCGAGAAGTCATGCGCGAGGCACGTGTTTGGGGCACACAGGGACCTAATTGCAAATAAACTAAGGTCCTAGGACTATTTAATAACATGTATTAAAAGTCCGAGGGCTTTAGTGTAAAATACCCAAGAATATACACACATGAACAAATAAATCACACACAGGGGTATAAATGCAATTCTCTAAAAGTTTTCATTCATTCATGAACATCCCAGAACTACAAGGCTATCAATGCAAATATCCCAGACAAACACGTGTCGATGCACGTGACACACTACAGGCAGGGGTATACATGCAAATAGCAGAAAAGATAAGGTCCAAAGTGCAAATTACCAAACTAAAATAAAATCCTAAAAATATTTACAGGACTAACTACGAAATAGAGTAAACAGGGGGGCCTAAGGGAATATTTACCCTTTATTAAATAGGCCGTCGGATGGGCGCCACATGTGCTGATCGACGGCTGAGAAAGGGTGGCGCCCAACGCTGAGTCTTCGGTGCTGATCGAATGCCCCAGGCTTTACCACGTGAGAGATCGAAATGTGGAGAGGCGTTGTGGCTAAACCTCAGCGATCGGATGATCCAGATCGCTCCTCCAAAGATCTGACGCTGCTGGTGGCTCCTCAGATGAACGGTTGAGATGCAAACTGGAGCTGGAGGTGCACCCACGGTAGCTGGAGGTCGAGGAAGAACTGATGGCAGGCGACCTTCGCCGGCCCGCTGCGCACACTCCTGGCCTCCTCTCGGGGCTCTGATGATCAGAGAATAAGCTCTGTGGGCTCCCGCTTCGAATGGCGGCCTCCGATGACTCAATGGAGCTCCGAGGAGCTCTGGAGAGTCCGACGGAGGCGAAGCTGCTGGACCAGATGGTCCAAGCCCTCAGATGGGCTCGGATGTCCCTGCAAAGTGCACCAGCAAACTCGCGGGTCGAGGGCAAATTGCCTCGACGCTGTGAGAGGGGGTGACGGTGGTCGGTGAGGCGTGGCGGTCGAGCTCCAACAAGGGGTAGACGGTGGAGCTCGAAACCCCATCTCCTGTGCGAGCTGGGTTGAGTGAGAGGGCGGAGAATGTGCTCAAAGGAGAGGCGAGTGTGATGGTGTAGTCCGATGATCGATACGAAGATGGATGTGGCCGAAATTGGAGGTGAACGGCGACGGCGAGATTTGGGCGAAACTAGAAATTAAAGAACAGGAAATGAAACTAGGGCTACCTAGGTGGAGGAATCGACTGGGCAAGAGCTGCTGGAGCTCTGGGTCGTTGCCTCGCGGGTCGTCGTGGCCCGAGGCTCGAGCTCCTGCTTCAGGCGGAGCACGGCGACGCTAGCTCGCCGGATCAGAGGTCCGGTCACCTTCACCTCTCTTCGACACCACCGACGGAGAGCTGTCACCTCAGGGAAGGCATTGGAGGTCACGGGAATGAAAGGTGGGGAGCCAAAGATGGGAAAATGGGAGGCGGAGCTCGGTTTTTATGTGGTGGAAGGTCCGGGATGAAATGGATTGGTCCGGCTCTGTGGAGCATGGATCCCTAAGCTGAAGATCGGGCGAGGTTCCCGGATTATAGGAGAGTGATTAGGACCAGGGGTTTGGCGGAATGATGATCGGATCTGGAGGGGATAATTGGGAGAAGTCGGGTATGGCGTCTGGAATCCGTGGGAAGTGGTCCACAGGGGGGGTTGACCGGGCGGTCAACATCCCCGTGGACCAATGGGAAGCAGCCATCTGGAAATGATTTGGAAAATCAATTAAAAATAGTAAATGGCTGAATTATTAAAAACTTAAAACATGAAATATTTTTGTTTTGAATTTTTCTATTTTTTTGGTGATTTTTAATTAATTTTTCAAAATAAAAATAAGGTATTTACATAGTAGGGCTATATATAGGTATATATACAATATAGGGTTTTGATTTTTGATTTTTAATTTGTTATTTTTATACAATTTTATTCCCATTTCATATTTTATTTATTTATATCATAAAATTAGGAATAAAAATGTATTTTTATTTTATTTTTATTATTTATATACAAGGGTGAAATAAATAGGTATATACATCTATGTACATGGTATATTTACAATATTATTTTTGGTTTTTAATTTTGTTCTTTTTATTTTGTTTTTGTTTTTGTTGTTTTTATTTTATTATTTACATCATAAAAGGTAGACTATATACAAATTTTTATAGAAATTAGTTTTATTTATATATAAGGTGAAATAAATATAAGTAAGTGGACTATATACATGGTGACTATGTATAAGTGTTCTATTTTTATTTTCTTTTTGTTTTTTTTCTATTTTTATCTTGATTTTATATTGATAAGTATTTACAAGCCATTTTTATTTTATTTTTGGGAGGAAAATATTTTTGTGATATTTACAGGTATATTTACACACATGAGCCCATATCTCCCTCTACTTTGGCTTTTATGCGGTCAGGCCCATGCTGAGCCCTCCCTTGGGTTAGGTTGCTCAATATTTATTCTAAATATTTCCCTCTTTTTCTTTTTAATCTTTATTCTTTTATTTTTGCACAAAAACATGCTAATTATTACTTTTTACACAATGCATGCTTTTGGTAATTATTGGTATTTACAAATATCTACATGCATTTGCAAAGGTTTTTGTAGCTAAAATATAAGAATAAAGAGTGATGAATGAGTATTCATCACCCCCCTATACTTAACTTTGCTAGTCCCTTAGCAAACACTTAGAGTCAAGAGCGATGAAGAAGACATAACTCGTGCTATGTATAGGGAAGTAAAAAGGAAGGCTATATGCAAAGACGAATGAATGAATAGAAAGTCAAGAGACTCTCGGCTTTTCCCCCTATACTTAGGATCAAGTAATCCTAAGTATCGCAGGCTGTACACAAAGGGAAAACCGAGTGGAGCACGTACATGGTCTACCCCCCCTATACTTAAGGTAAAATATCTCTAAGTATGGGAAACAAAAACAGGGGTAGACAGAAACAAAAGAAATACCCACAGGTCCTACATCCCCCCTATACTTAGGGTAAAGTACACCCTAAGTATAGCATAATCAAAGGATGAATAAAGGGATGTGGGACTTAAGAATGTGATGATATGGACATCTGGATCTATACAAGTCGGAAGATCAGTGAAAATCAGGCGTGAGATGCCATAGATGTGAGTCAAAGGACCACATCTCACGCAAAATGAATAGGGGCAACATCAACGACCCGCGGCTCATGATCTAGAAATGGCTTGAGCCACTGGCCGTTCACTCGAAAGGTACTCTAAGAAGACAACTCGGATATATCAATGCTACCGTTGTCATGTACCTTTCTCACCAAGTAGGGTCCCTTCCATTTGCTCTGTAGCTTCCCTAGAAATAGACGAAGCCTCGCATCAAACAACCATACTCTCTGTCCAGGCTCAAAATGCTTGTGGCTGATATGAGAATCATGCCACTCCTTCACTCTCTCCTTGTAATGTACGCTGTTTGAGAAGGCGGTATCTCTAAGCTCCTCCAGGGCTGTTAGCTCTGCCCTCCTCTGGTCTCGCACACCATCTGGATCCATAAGTATCTCAGTGACTGCCCAAAGTGACATGTGTCTCAGCTCAACAGGCAAATGGCACGGCTTGCCATATACGAGGTGAAAGGGAGATGTAACCAATGGTGTCTTGAAAGACGTCCTATAGGCCCACAAGACCGAGTCCAAAAGCTGTGACCAATCCTTTCGGTCAGGGCGGACGACTTTCTGCAAAATAGTCTTGATCTCCCTGTTCAACACCTCGGCTAGACCATTCGTCTATGGATGGTAAGGTGTGGCATCTCGATGGTCTATGCCGAACTCGCTAGCAAGGGCCTTCACCTGATCGTTGATGAAATGAGACCCCCCATCTGAAATCAATGCTCGAGGTACCCCGAACCGCGTGATGATGTGCTTCCTCAAAAATCTGCAAATTGTCCTCGCATCAGCGGCTCGGGCGGGGATAGCCTCAACCCAACGACTAACATAGTCTACGGCCAACAGAATGTACTCAAATCCCTGACTCTTAGGGAATGGACCCATGAAATCGATGCCCCATGCGTCAAAAACCTCACAGAAGTGAATGGGCTGCATCGGCATATTATCACGCTGTCTGATGAATACCCATTCATCACTCTTTATTCTTATATTTTAGCTACAAAAACCTATGCAAATGCATGTAGATACTTGTAAATAGGAATAATTAGCAAAAGCATACATGTTTGTAAATACTTATGATTAGCATGTTTTTGTGCAAAAATAAAAGAATAAAGATTAAAAAGAAAAAGAGGGAAATATTTAGAATAAATATTGAGCAACCTAACCCAAGGGAGGGCTCAGCATGGGCCTGACCGCATAAAAGCCAAAGTAGAGGGAGATAGGGGCTCATGTGTAAATATTTATGTTTTCCTCACCCAAAAATATGCTTGTATATATTGTGTATATATTTAGAAGCTATTAAAAACAAAATAAAAATTTAAAAATCAAAAATTCAAAAATACCCCTTCACCATGTACATAGAACACCTTCCTTATTTATTCAACCTTATAAATAAATAAAATTATTTTCAAAACTTTTTGTAAGTATTCTATGTTATATTGTAAATAAAATAAATAAAAAAAGAATTAAAACAAAAATCAAATAAAAATTACAAAAATTAAAATTACAAAAATATCTTGTACATATGCCATGTACATAGTGTACCTAACTATTTATTTCCTCTATGTATATAAATGATAAAAATAAAACAAAAATAGCCTTTTATTCCTCATTTTATTCTATAAATAAATAAAATATAAATAGGAATAAAATTGTATAAAAATAACTAATTAAAAATCAAAATTAAAAATCATATATTGTATATATACCTATGTATAGCTATACTATGTAAATACCTTATTTTTATTTTGAAAAATTAATTAAAAATCACCAAAAAATAGAAAAAAATAAAATAAAAATATTTTATGTTTTAAGTTTTTGCTAATTCTGTCATTTTCTAGCCTAAATAAATAAATAAAGTTTTATTTGCTTGGCGGGCTCTGATTGGTCCACGGGGGATTGTTGACCCCCGGTCAACTCTCCCCCAGGACCACCAGAGCCGGGTCCCCCTCGCCCGACCCGTTTTCTCCATATTCTTCACGGTTGACCTGACCGCCTTTCCCCTTAACCCCGGGCCCCGATTGATACCCGATCACCCAGGACCCTCGCCCGGGGTGGGCTTGCCGGATCCGAGCTCCGCCTGACTCGCCCGAACACCATCTTCTCGGACCTGGCACCATATTTAATGTCGTCACCAGCGACCTATTCACGCCATCTTTGATCTTCCCCTCGGCGCCTGTGAGCTCCTCCATCATCCCTGAGTGACAGCCGTGGCCGGTGGAGTTGCAGCGAGGCCCGGGCAGCCGGGAGTCACTGATCCGGTGGAAATCACCACCGTGCGCCGCCGCAAGCGCGCCGAGCCTCGGGGAGCTCGACGACCCCTTGAGGCAACGACCGGGAGCCTCATCGGCTCCAGCCCAGTAGAATGCGCCCATCAGGTAGATTCCGTAGCCAGTAGATTAGCGTAGCTTTAGGTTTTTAGATTTGCAGTAGCGTAGCTCCGCCCCCTCCGCCAGCCATCTCCGTCCATTCCCTTGATCATCCGACACCGCCATCAGCTCCCCAAGACCCCTCTCCACCTTCTCCGACCTTTCACTCCCCCTGTATCGCCCCGGAGCAGGGACTTGGCTCTCCTCCCTCCGCCGCTCGCCGGAGAGCTCCCATCTCACTGCACCAGCCACCTTCCGCCCGCTCTGACGGGTCGAGGCACTTTACCCTCGACCCAGCTTCTTTTCTGTGCAGGTCTCAAGGCAAATCGACCTCATCTGGAGGTCTGAACTTCTGGGCACAGCTGCTTCCGTTCCTCCACGTCGCCTGAGCTCTCTGGAGCTTCTCGCGTCCATCGGAGCAGCACATCGGGTGCGGAGCTTCACGAGGAAGCTTTCCCGCACTTCAGGAGCGGTAGACGAGGACCGACGTACACGCAGAGGGCCGGCGAAGCTCACCGGCCGCCAGTTCTTCCAGGATCGTCGTCCACCGTCAGATCAGCCTCGAGCTCCAGTTCTCATCACGCCCGTCCATTCATTGGAGCAGCACTGACCATCAGATCTCCCTGGGGTCGATCATCACCGTTGAGCGGCGAGGTTAAGCCACGTGGATGCACCTCGTCCATCCGATCCGAGCCCGGACTTCTTCGAAGACCCACGCTGCAGCACCTTCGTCCGATCATCCACGTGGACACACATCAGCCGTCGGATCGACTCGAGGGGTTGCTTTGGTGTGCGGCGCGTCAACTCGACCGTTTGATCTGCCACGCGTCGTGCATCCGTCCCTCGGCATTAATAAAAGGGGTAATTTATCCTTAGGCCCCTTTACTTTATGCATTTAGTTTCTAATCCTGTAAATAAGTAGTTTAGTTCTTTTATTTCTGTGACATTTGCACTGCGGACCTTCTAGTTTATGAGAATTGCATTTATGCCCCTGCTTGTGTGAGTCACGTGCTTCGCCACGTGTGGTTTTGGTATTTTTGCAACTCTAGTCCTGTAGTTCTGGATGTTTATAATTGAATGAAAACTTTTTGGTAATTGCATATATGCCCCTGTGAGTGTTGTATTTGCACATGTGCGTCTTTTGAGTGGGTTATTTGCAACATAGCCCCTGGACTTTTTGGTACGAGTTACCAAAAGGTCCTAGGACTTGTTTTTATTACCAGAAGGTCCCTGAGTGCCCCAGGCACGCGCCACGCGCGTGACTTGCTGGGTTATTTGCACCTGGACCCCCAGTTCTTCGGGTATTTGCACTTAAGTCCCTGTGCACTGTACCCTCTTCTTGATTTTGAATAAAATATCAAACCACCTCCAAATTCGATGAAAATTTGATACATGGCTCCTGCCATGTTGTAGGATTTTTGAGAATTTTTGAGGACATTTTTGATTTTATTTGTTATTTTTAAAAATTCAAAAACATTATTTCAGCTACTGTCTAGGTTTCAAAATCCCAAAAAAATATAAAAACACCCCCAAAAATTCTAAAAAATTTGTTACTGTTCTTTGTGTGTTGTTTGAATTTCTAGCCAATTTTGGCTATTTTTCATTGAGTAAAAACCCTAAAAATCTAAAAACACCTAAAAACTCATAAAAATTATAATGAATAATCTAAAAATCCAAAAACAATAATTTTGGTGCCCTAATTTTCCTTCTTTTATCTAGTATACAGGAAAATTACCTCCAGGTTCCTTTGAGATCCTTAAATATTTTATTTTTGGATTTTGGGCCTGGCTGGACAGTACCTTGCCTTCTTAGCACTGTTTGATTTTTAGAAAATAAAATACACCTTATAAAAATCCCAAAAATTCACCAAAAACACTTAAAAACCTAAAAAACATAAAAACAATTTTTCTTGAATTTTTGCTTGATTTTTGGTGCTTTAAATAAATTGCTCAAGTGTGCTTTTATTTGCTTTCTTTTATTTTCTCATTATATTAAAAATCCAAAAAAATATAAAAATTATTAAAAACCACTAAAAACATTTTCTTTTAGTTTATTTTCATTTTTACTACTTCGTAGGCCCTAGGCCAACCCGTGCTCCTTGTGTTCGACCCTGGGGTGCTATACCAGGTTAATCTCATAGCTAGGACCGCACTTCGTGTTTTGATCTCTGATTTCTTTCGCGGTTCGATATTTTTCTTGATACACCTATCCTCTGAGATCCGGGTCGCAACGACCCTTGTTTCAGTACCTTCACCCGGGTCTTGAGGGTCTTTGGGTGTCATCAGAATGGCGCCGTTGCCGGGGAGCACGGCTTAGTAGTATTTTTGTTTTTATTCTCGTTTTTGTTTTCGCGGCTTTTCGTGGCTCTTCGGAGCTCGCGGCTTTTCGCGGCTTTTGTATTTAGTTTCTTTCTGTTTTATTTTGTTTTATTCTTATTTTCTTTTCTTTTTATTTTTGTTTTATTTTGTGTGTTTATTTTATTTTTCATTTTTTTGCATATATACCCTGACTTTCATTTTTATTTCTTTTCTTTATTATTTGATTATTCTTTTTGGTCTGACCACTCTTCTTTTCTTCTTGCGAGGGCCCGAGGACCGCGGAGGCGACTTTCGAGGAGCCGGTGCAGCCGCGGCACTTGGAGGCGGCTTCTTTCTCTACGAAGCCGCAAGAGAGAGCGAGAGGAGAGAGTTGAGTGGGTGAGGATAGCTTAGGACTTTAGTTCATTTATTATTATTATTGTAATAATACAGGGACAGGACTTGGACACTGTTTGGACTTGACTACCGTAGCGGGTCTGTTTCGCCAAGCACCGGTGTGCTCGGGGGAGCCTTTAGGACCTCGCGGTTTTTCGCGGTTTTTACGCGGTTTTTCTTTTTCTTTCTTACTGTCTTTTCCGGTTTTTCGCGGTTTTTGCTCGAGCCCCTAGATTTAGGATTTTCTGGTGATTGTGCCGTAATTGAGTAGGATCCACACACTTAAGGCATATCTGTTCCTATAGAACCGTAATTGGACCTACTTAAAATAAATAATAAAAATAACCGACTCGCTAGCCTCCGTAGCCTACGTGCCGTAGCCCGTCCTGTAAAGCGCTTACTCCTACCCCCGATTTGTCGGGCAGGGGAGGGACGGGCCAAGACCGGACTCTTTGGCTTGGAGGTCGGTGACCGGTTAGACGGTTCTTCGCTAGAAGTTGCTCGTCTAGGACTCGGCTTTTCCCGCTGCATCATTTAGCTTAGTTTAAATTCTGTCTTTATTTTATGCGCGGATCATTTTGCATGTAGAGAGCTGGAGCAAGGTACGCATTTCTGACTTTGCATGCATCATTGATTTCTCGTGCATCGGCTTTTTCGACTTCTCCCCCTTGTTTTGGACTTAATAATCAGGAGAACCGAAAAATTCGTTAGGCGTTTCTTTTTATTGAAAAATATCTAAAAACAAAAACAATAAAATCAGGGACTGCTAATCATACTTGACCTAAAAGACACCTCACGAAAAAATCTGTCTTGGGGAGAGTAACCCCTTCCTTGTCTGGTTTGAATGAGCGAGAGAGTGATCCGCACATTAGGATAGAGCCTCCGATCTTTTCTTGACTGATTACCGGCTTTCAGTACGGGACAGTCGGTTGAGAAAGATTTGGATACCTATTTACCTCACGTAATCGCTCTGATAGACTGGATGATCACCTAAATAAAATTGACAAGATAATTGACCGATCCCTTTGGTCTTCAGCTCTGTGTGCGTAGGTGAATTTGGGGTTTGCTTGTTCATCTTGTTTGATTGCCAGATCCCTTCGATCCTTTCTCATCTCCCTCCCTCACCTCCCTTCATTCCACTTGCTTCTTCTTTATCCCTGGATGATGGATTCCCCTCACTACGAGCCGACTCTTACGACTTCTTCTCCGTCTTCTGACCATCACTCCAGTCCACCTTCTAGGGAGGATGGATCTCCGACCAACCTCCCGCTCCCTCCCTCCCTTTCATCTCATCACTCTGGGCATGCTGTGCTAGACGTCCGCGGATACCAGCTAGAGCAGATGCGAGACCCGGACGATGCTGTTGCTGAGTTGAGAGCGCACTCCGTTGGTGACCAGAGAGAGCAGTGGAGATTAGCAGACATATCCTATTCCGGAGGGATGGAGGAGCAGATAGCACATGGAGCTCAGTCAGCTTCTACATTAGGTCCATTCATCTTGGAGTTGGATTACATTCAGCGACTGCCGACATTTTCAGGAGGGGCGCACGAGGAGCCGTATCTTCACCTGTCAGCTTTCGAGGAGTTTTGTAGAGCACAGAGATATTCAGACGTCACTGCAGAGGAGCTGATGAGCAGGACCTTCCCATTCACGCTTCACGACAGAGCCATGAGATGGCACCGACGATTGGGGAGGACATTCGAGACGTGGGGAGAGCTACGCCGAGAGTTTCTACAGAGATACTTCCCTCCACGTAGAGCAGAGTTTATGCGGTCTTTGATCATGGACTTTTCAGTTGACCCCCAGGAGCCATTGCACGAGGCATGGCCGAGGTTTCTTGACCTCTTGATGAGATTTCCTGAGCACGGACTTCCACTTACAGACTTGATAGAGATCTCCATGCGGGGGATGACCGCAGAGCAGATAGCACTGGTGATTACCACATGTGGCGGTTCACACCGCAGTTCCGACATTCACTTCCTGGATACCATCTCGAGGTTACTGTCACAGAGATCTTCTTCGCGAGATGCCATGGTCGGGACAACACATGTGGACGATGTTGTACCAGTGCGGTGTGTCACTTTACATGGTGATTCAGCTTCTACACACCAGCCCGAGGATTTGGATGATGCCGCACCATTGACAGAGGAGATGACTGCGATAGCAGAGGTTCGGACCCAGAGTCTACTTGAGTTCCCGTTGGCCTTCCAGTTGGAGTTCGAGTCAGCCCCAGAGTTCCCTGTTGACGAGTCTAGGATATCAGATCTTTTGATACTCCAGGAGCCGGAGGAGCCCCAGCTTTTGCAGCCATTGATTCAGACACTTCAGATTCCAGTCCCGGAGGAGTCAGTTTCTTTCCTACAGAGACACTTCTCGGATGCAGACAGTCACCAGGACTCAGCCCAGCAGCCACAGCTCGATGAGGGACACCACTTTGATAGTACAGACACAGAGAGTCCCGTCCTTGAGCCTTTTGACCTCCACTTTGTTGAGATAGATACACTTCCTGAGGACCAGCTGACCGACAGCATAGCCGCAGAGCGAGGATCAGCTGCAGACACTTTGCCAGCCTCCGCGATATTGACTAGTACCTTCTCCTGCTTCCAGATTGCCGAGACTTACACTTCAGATGATGATGCAGCCTGGTGCACTGAGTGGATACTTGACAGCAGCGCATATGCCCATCTAGATCCTGATCCTCTTCTTCTCACTTCTGATCCTGCATCTCTCCCCGAGGGTTATCTGCGGGAGGATGCCGCACTCGATGAGTACTCGGTTTCAACTACTGATAGTATTTCCGATCTGGCGGAACACGGAACCGAGTCTTTAGATCTTTCTGATCCTGATTCTTCTCACCTCGACGACCCTCGCGAGGATGAGCCCATCCTGGAGATATTCGATGATCTGCCTGATCTTCTTCCATTTCATTCATCGGATATCAGTCTTCCTAGAGAGTCTCCTGATCTTGACCTTCCACATCTTTTTGAGACGGTGATTGACGTGGAGGATTCCCTGACTGATCCATCCTTCTCCACGTTCGATTTCTTCGGCTCCACACTCTCACTCCAGTCTGATCCAGAGCCGAGGATTTCTTTTGTGCTACCGGATCCCGATCACTTCTTTCCATATCACTGGCCGATAGCAGACACCCGCTTGATTGCATACCTGGGTGTCTTACTTTACACTGTTGAGTTCGTCGTTGTTCTCACACCGAGACTGCGGCGACAGTACGGCATTCGCCTTACCGATGCCGTCCTGAACCTTGATACTGCATTATCCTAGCCTTTGCGCCCAGCTAGGGGCGTAAAATCTAGCGCTTGTTGAGAGGCACCTCAACATTGTATTCTTTTGTATATACGTGTTTGATCTTATTTTGATCCTTCTTTCTTCCGTTCTTGTTTTCACCCCAGGTCTCACTTAGGATTATCTTTGCTATACTTAGGATATTTCTCATCCTAAGTATAGGGGGGTGAAAACACCGGGTTGTTCTTCGTTCTGTTCCATCACTCCTGTTGTTGCCTATACTTAAGGTTCTTCACCTTAAGTATAGGGGGAGTGATGTCCTCCTTCTTGTATATATTCGTCATTTTCTTCGTGTCTTTCTACCCCTGTTTTGCTACCTATACTTATGGATATTTCACCCTAAGTATGGGGGGGTAGACCCTGTACATTCTCCACTCGGTTTTCCCTTCGTGTACAGCCTGCTATACTTAGGATTACTTGATCCTAAGTATAGGGGGAAGACCCGAGTCCATCTTGACTTTTTCATTTCCTTTTGTATAGCCTTTCTTTTCACTTCCCTATACATAGCACGAGTTATGTCTTCTTCATCGCTCTTGACTCCGAGGACATCGTTCGAGCTAAGTATAGGGGGGTGTGTATATATTTCATATATACTTTAGCCATAACTCGTACTTTGTGTGAGTGTTTTAATAAATAAAATGGCTAAAAACCACAAAAATTAAAAATTTTCATGTACATAATCTTCTTTTATTTGCACATACATAGCTAGTGTACAAATTATTTTTTGTAAAAATGATTTCAAAAATCTTTTGTGTGTAAAGCTTGTGTAAATATTTTTGTATCAAAATTATGTATATAGTACAAAATTTTTCCAAAATGTTTTGAAAATCAAAAGTTTGCAAAAATCTTGTGTAAATGTGTGTAAATATCTTTTTGCAAAACCTGCACTTCATGCATCATCATTCATGATTTCAAAACATTTTTCAAAAATTTTGCATGATTGTAAAATAGTGTGTAAATATGCATCTTTTTGTACATATGTATATAGTTTTTCTTGGATGATAGTTGACATTTAAACTAGCCTGGAATCAAATTGAGAAATTGAGCTTGATTAAGATCTTAATCCACCTAATTCTAAGAGGAACCTTATAGGGCTTAGGTTTAAGGCTTTTCAGGTCCATGGTGACTTAATTCTTTGAGTCCACTAGGCTATGATCACATGTCATCTCAATGAGCCTAAGTAGAGCACTTAACAACAACACATGACTCATATAGATTATGGCTTTACTTGGACAACCGCACTATGCACCGAGCTCTCTACGGATGAGGTGGTGAGGAGGCAGTCTTCCTTGACTTGGGGTAGCATATGAGGGTAGTACTTCTAGGCGGAACCTCTCTTCTTCTTATAGTGAAGGAAGTGCGTCTCAACTTGATCTGGTTGCCATGAGGTCTAACGACGGGAGTTGTGGGTTGCAATAAAGCTTCAAAAGAGGGATAGTCTACTGGCTCAAGAGGAAAAACTCCTTGTATATATGCTGCACATGTACATGTTGTATAGATGCACTCGAAAAAAAAATGCAAAAAGAAAAGAACTCCAAAAAAGTGGTGGGTCTGAGAGAAAATGATAATCCCACCGGAGTATGTATATAAGAGCAATAAGCAAAGCTTGGTTTCATGATCCACCTGTTGTAGCTTGCAGCAGGGAGACTTGGCTACACTGGTCAAGCTCCCAAGGGTACTTGGCTACACTGGCCTTGACCCATTCTCTTCTTCCCCCTCTTCTTGAGCCGGTTGTACTTGAACTTAGAAGGGAATACCCCGCTTCTCGAGGAAAGAGTGGCCAGATTGAGGTCATAGAGTTACCTTGTTGGGGAGGGTTGTCAAGTTGCCATTTCTGAGGTGGAGAGCTTAGACCTCACTTTCACAGGACAAGAAAAGATTCATGGTCTTCAGGGTTTGTGATTGATGACTTGTTCTGATCTGGAGCATTGAGGAGTCTTGATTATAGATTAGTGGAACTCAGAGGCTGTTAGGTTTTAAGCTTAAGTCTAAATAAGGTTCCGACACATTAATAATCCAAAGATCTGATTAAGCTCCATGCCCCAATTTGATTAAGGCAAGTTTAATAATCAACCTTGATCCATGTACATTCTCTTTTTCTTTTTCTTTCTTTCTTTTTCACTTCTTTTTCAAATAAGTGTTTGCTAAGGGACTAGCAAAGTATAGTATAGGGGGGTGATGAATACCCATTCATCACTCTTTATTCTTATATTTTAGCTACAAAAACCTATGCAAATGCATGTAGATACTTGTAAATAGGAATAATTAGCAAAAGCATACATGTTTGTAAATACTTATAATTAGCATGTTTTTGTGCAAAAATAAAAGAATAAAGATTAAAAAGAAAAAGAGGGAAATATTTAGAATAAATATTGAGAAACCTAACCCAAGGGAGGGCTCAGCATGGGCCTGACCGCATAAAAGCCAAAGTAGAGGGAGATAGGGGCTCATGTGTAAATATTTATGTTTTCCTCACCCAAAAATATGCTTGTATATATTGTGTATATATTTAGAAGCTATTAAAAACAAAATAAAAATTTAAAAATCAAAAATTCAAAAATACCCCTTCACCATGTACATAGAACACCTTCCTTATTTATTCAACCTTATAAATAAATAAAATTATTTTCAAAACTTTTTGTAAGTATTCTATGTTATATTGTAAATAAAATAAATAAAAAAAGAATTAAAACAAAAATCAAATAAAAATAACAAAAATTAAAATTACAAAAATATCTTGTACATATGCCATGTACATAGTGTACCTAACTATTTATTTCCTCTATGTATATAAATGAAAAAATAAAACAAAAATAGCCTTTTATTCCTCATTTTATTCTATAAATAAATAAAATATAAAATAGGAATAAAATTGTATAAAAATAACTAATTAAAAATCAAAATTAAAAATCATATATTGTATATATACCTATGTATAGCTATACTACGTAAATACCTTATTTTTATTTTGAAAAATTAATTAAAAATCACCAAAAAATAGAAAAAAATAAAATAAAAATATTTTATGTTTTAAGTTTTTGCTAATTCTGTCATTTTCTAGCCTAAATAAATAAATAAAGTTTTATTTGCTTGGCGGGCTCTGATTGGTCCACGGGGGATTGTTGACCCCCGGTCAACTCTCCCCCCAGGACCACCAGAGCCGGGTCCCCCTCGCCCGACCCGTTTTCTCCATATTCTTCACGGTTGACCCGACCGCCTTTCCCCTTAACCCCGGGCCCCGATTGATACCCGATCACCCAGGACCCTCGCCCGGGGTGAGCTTGCCGGATCCGAGCTCCGCCTGACTCGCCCGAACACCATCTTCTCGGACCTGGCACCATATTTAATGTCGTCACCGGTGACCTATTCACGCCATCTTTGATCTTCCCCTCGGCGCCTGTGAGCTCCTCCATCATCCCTGAGTGACAGCCGTGGCCGGTGGAGTTGCAGCGAGGCCCGGGCAGCCGGGAGTCACTGATCCGGTGGAAATCACCACCGTGCGCCGCCGCAAGCGCGCCGAGCCTCGGGGAGCTCGACGACCCCTTGAGGCAACGACCGGGAGCCTCATCGGCTCCAGCCCAGTCGAATGCGCCCATCAGGTAGATTCCGTAGCCAGTAGATTAGCGTAGCTTTAGGTTTTTAGATTTGCAGTAGCGTAGCTCCGCCCCCTCCGCCAGCCATCTCCGTCCATTCCCTTGATCATCCGACACCGCCATCAGCTCCGCCAGACCCCTCTCCACCTTCTCCGACCTTTCACTCCCCCTGTATCGCCCCGGAGCAGGGACTTGGCTCTCCTCCCTCCGCCGCTCGCCGGAGAGCTCCCATCTCACTGCACCAGCCACCTTCCGCCCGCTCTGACGGGTCGAGGCACTTTACCCTCGACCCAGCTTCTTTTCTGTGCAGGTCTCAAGGCAAATCGACCTCATCTGGAGGTCGGAACTTCTGGGCACAGCAGCTTCCGTTCCTCCACGTCGCCTGAGCTCTCTGGAGCTCCTCGCGTCCATCGGAGCAGCACATCGGGTGCGGAGCTTCACGAGGAAGCTTTCCCGCACTTCAGGAGCGGTAGACGAGGACCGACGTACACGTAGAGGGCCGGCGAAGCTCACCGGCCGCCAGTTCTTCCAGGATCGTCGTCCACCGTCAGATCGGCCTCGAGCTCCAGTTCTCATCACGCCCGTCCATTCATCGGAGCAGCACTGACCATCAGATCTCCCTGGGGTCGATCATCACCGTTGAGCGGCGAGGTTAAGCCACGTGGCTGCACCTCGTCCATCCGATCCGAGCCCGGACTTCTTCGAAGACCCACGCTGTAGCACCTTCGTCCGATCATCCACGTGGACACACATCAGCCGTCGGATTGACTCGAGGGGTTGCTTTGGTGTGCGGCGCGTCAACTCGACCGTTTGATCTGCCACGCGTCGTGCATCCGTCCCTCGGCATTAATAAAAGGGGTAATTTATCCTTAGGCCCCTTTACTTTATGCATTTAGTTTCTAATCCTGTAAATAAGTAGTTTAGTTCTTTTATTTCTGTGACATTTGCACTGCGGACCTTCTAGTTTATGAGAATTGCATTTATGCCCCTGCTTGTGTGAGTCACGTGCTTCGCCACGTGTGGTTTTGGTATTTTTGCAACTCTAGTCCTGTAGTTCTGGATGTTTATAATTGAATGAAAACTTTTTGGTAATTGCATATATGCCCCTGTGAGTGTTGTATTTGCGCATGTGCGTCTTTTGAGTGGGTTATTTGCAACATAGCCCCTGGACTTTTTGGTACGAGTTACCAAAAGGTCCTAGGACTTGTTTTTATTACCAGAAGGTCCCTGAGTGCCCCAGGCACGCGCCACGCGCGTGACTTGCTGGGTTATTTGCACCTGGACCCCCAGTTCTTCGGGTATTTGCACTTAAGTCCCTATGCACTATGCCCTCTTCTTTATTTTGAATAAAATATCAAACCACCTCCAAATTCGATGAAAATTTGACACATGGCTCCTGCCATGTTGTAGGATTTTTGAGAATTTTTGAGGACATTTTTGATTTTATTTGTTATTTTTAAAAATTCAAAAACATCTATTTCAGCTACTGTCTAGGTTTAAAAATCCCAAAAAAATATAAAAACACCCCCAAAAATTCTAAAAAATTTAGTTACTGTTCTTTGTGTGTTGTTTGAATTTCTAGCCAATTTTGGCTATTTTTCATTGAGTAAAAACCCTAAAAATCTAAAAACACCTAAAAACTCATAAAAATTATAATAAATAATATAAAAATCCAAAAACAATAATTTTGGTGCCCTAATTTTCCTTCTTTTATCTAGTATACAGGAATATTACCTACAGGTTCCTTTGAGATCCTTAAATATTTTATTTTTGGATTTTGGGCCTGGCTGGACACTACCTTGCCTTCTTAGCACTGTTTGATTTTTAGAAAATAAAATACACCTTATAAAAATCCCAAAAATTCACCAAAAACACTTAAAAACCTAAAAAACATAAAAACAATTTTTCTTGAATTTTTGCTTGATTTTTGGTGCTTTAAATAAATTGCTCAAGTGTGCTTTTATTTGCTTTCTTTTATTTTTCTCATTATATTAAAAATCCAAAAAAAATATAAAAATTATTAAAAACCACTAAAAACATTTTCTTTTAGTTTATTTTCATTTTTACTACTTCGTAGGCCCTAGGCCAACCCGTGCTCCTTGTGTTCGACCCTGGGGTGCTATACCAGGTTAATCTCATAGCTAGGACTGCACTTCGTGTTTTGATCTCTGATTTCTTTCGCGGTTCGATATTTTTCTTGATATACCTATCCTCTGAGATCCGGGTCGCAACGACCCTTGTTTCAGTACCTTCACCGGGTCTTGAGGGTCTTTGGGTGTCATCACTGTCCACAAGTGCCCATCCTCTGACAGTCAGTACACCTCTTCACGACCTCATCAGAGTCCTTGAAGAGGGTAGGCCACCACAAGCCGGATTGGAGCACTTTCTGTGCCGTTCTCCTCCCAGAATGATGTCCTCCTGCCTCAAGCTTGTGGCAGTAAGTGAGGACGCTATGGTGCTCCTCTTGAGGAATGCACCTACGCCAGACGCTATCCCCTCCTTCGTGGTAAAGGATGGGATCCTCCTAGTGGTAGGACTTGGCCTTCGCGAGGAAGGTCTCAAGCCTCTGCCTTGGCCAACCTTGTGGAACTTTCTTAGCAACAAGAAAGTTCACAATGTCGGCATACCACGGGAGTGAGGCGATGGCAAGGATCGCCTCATCTGGGAAGGTCTCACAAATGGGATCAATCTGCTCGGACTCCTCAGGCTGCTCTAAACGGGAGAGATGATCTGCCACCACATTCTTGACTCCAGGCTTATCCTTGATGTCAATGTCGAACTCCTGGAGTAGAAGGATCCATCTAGTCAGTCTGGCCTTGGCATCCTTCTTTGCCATGAGGTATCGGATGGCGGTGTGATCAGTATACAAGGCCACTCTAGATCCAATGATGTAAGATCTGAACTTATCTAGGGCGAACAATACGGCTAGCATCTCCTTCTCTGTGACTGTATAATTCCGCTGCGCGAAATCCAATGTGCGGCTAGCGTAGTGGATAGCAAAGGGGACTCCATCCCTCCTCTGTCCCAGCACGGCCCCCACGGCAAAATCAGAGGCATCCATCATGATCTCGAATGGGAGAGACCAATCAGGCGGCTGGAGGACAGGAGCCTCAATAACACACTGCTTGAGAGTCTCAAAGGGCGAAAGACACTTGTCATCGACAAGGAACTCGGTGTCTTTCATCAGTAGGTCAGTCAACGGCCATGCAATCTTGCTGAAATCATGAATGAATCGTCGATAGAAACCGACGTGCCCCAGGAATGACCGTAACCATCTCAGATTGGACGGTAGTGCGAGTTTTCTAATGACATCTACCTTGGCCGGATCAACCTCCATGCCCCTGTTGGAGATGATATGGCCAAGCACCAACCCTTGAGTCACCATGAAGTGACTCTTCTCCCAAGATAGCACCAAGTGAACCTCTATACATCACTGGAGTACTCGGTCTAGGCAGTCAAGACAAGAGTCAAATCCGTCGTCGTAAACCGAGAAATCATCCATGAAGACCTCCAAACTCTCCCCTACCATGTCCGAAAAGATCGACAGCATGCATCTCTGAAAAGTCGCAGGGGCATTGCATAGCCCAAATGGCATGCGTCGGAAGGCGTATGTGCTGAAGGGACATGTAAAGGTGGTCTTCTCCTGCTCCTCAGGAGCGATGGCCACCTGGTTGTAGGCCGAGTATCCATCCAGAAAACAGTAATGTCTATTCCCTGCCAGTCTCTCAATGATCTGGTCAATAAAAGGCAGGGGGAAATGATCCTTCTTGGTGGCCTGGTTGAGTCTCCTGTAGTCAACGCAGACCCGCCAAGAAGTGGGTACTCGTGTAGCAATCTCCTCTCCCGACTCACTGATCACAGTCGTGATGCCCGTCTTCTTGGGCACCACATGCAAGGGGCTGACCCACTTGGAGTCGGAGATGGGATAGATAAAATCGGCACTCCACCATTTCAAGATTTCCTTCATGACAACCTCTCTCAGATTGGGGTTTAGCCACCACTGGAACTCACACGACGGCTTTGCCTCATCCTCGAGATAGATATGGTGGGAGCACAGGTCCGGACTAATCCCCTGGAGATCTGCTACGCTCCATCCGATTGCCTTGCGGTTCTTTTCAAGAACCCCCATCACTCGGGATTCTTGCTCTCCAGTCAGATCGGCGGAGATGATGACTGGGTACATCTCAGGCTCACCTGCAAGGAATCGATACTTCAACAAAGTAGGGAGCGGCTTCAGCTCTGGACAGCTGGGTGCTGGCAAATCTGGCTTCGAAAGAAGCCGCGTGTATGCTGCCAAATCTGTCCGGGAGAATGAGAATGTACTCTCGCAAACTGGATCTGAAGAAGGCTGCTCAACTGAACTATCTCTGATCTGCTCGGCATCTACCTCCTCCTCAACTGTAGGCTCAGTGGAACTCAGGTCTGGCATATAATCCTCGCAATCTGCCCAATCAGACTCTGAATCCGAGGGATCTGCATCAAACAAGGTGGCATCAGTACCACCATCATTACAAAAATTAGTGTCGCGGTCGAGAACCGGTTCTGCTGCCTCTGAAGTATCATGGACCAGGAATGTGCTCTCCAAGCTCTCCTCTGTTGTCATCTCTGCATCAGCGGTGTCTGAAAATGAGAGGATGGCCTGTGCTGCTGGGTCTGCCCAAACTGCCTCATCATCTGTGATCACAAAGTCACAATCCTGGTGGATGTCTAGCCCTGCCTCTGTCAGCTGCTCTGTATCTGAACTGGTCTCTGAGCATGATCTCTCTCTGGCTCGGCTGTCCTCGACCGTCTCTATTTGTACACTTTCGCCCTCGACGCGAAAGTATACCTTCCCGCTATCATGGTCAGTCACCGCCTTGGCTGTGGCCAAGAATGGATGACCTAGAATGATGGGGGTATCGGTCACTGAATCAGGGATATCCATGTCCAACACTACGAAGTCCACGGGGAAATGCAGGCCCTGAATAGTGACGACAACGTCTCGCAACAAGCCCTTCGGCCTCTTGACAGATCGATCAACAAACTGGAGGACTGTCCTGCTCTGTCTAAGAGTGCCCAACTCGAAACGGTCGAGAAGGGCTGCCGGAAGGAGGTTGATCGACGATCCGCTATCTAGTAGAGTGCGGTCGAACCTCTGCTCTCTAATATGACATCTGACATAAGGGGCTCCTGAATCTGGCCTCTTAGCCGGCAGACGGTTCTGGATCGCGAAACACGTGGCTTTTGTCAGCACATGGATATCTGAATAGTGGTTCCTCCTCTTCCTCCTGACTGTGGTCCTGTCTCTCAACGAATGCTGAAGAAGGGGAATGTGTTGCAAAGCCTCCTGAAGAGTCAGCTGTATGTGAAATCGGTCTATCATCTGCTGGCTGAACTCCTCCTGGTCTCTCTTTTTGGGGTTTTCTATTTTCTTCCCCTTCCCCATCTGAAGGGCTCTAGGGAAGGGGATCATTGGGTCCTTCTCAGATGAAGGACCAGAAAAAGGTCTAGACGGCTCGACGACCGGATCCGCACATACATCACGCACCACAGTGGGACCAGAAAAAACCAAACCTTTTCCTTTATTCACAACATGGTTCCGAGATACATCAGAAGTGGGAAAAACAACAGATCTCTCAACAAAAGTGTGGGTGGCCTCAACACCACCATCGGCTGGATCAACTGGAACTGGAAGACTTGCGGCCTCAGTACCGCGCTCTGGCTCAGCTTCCTGGGTGGCCTCAGTACCACCTCCTCGAACTGGTGAAATGGCGGCCTCAGCACTGCCTGTGGAGTCAGCATCCTTGGTGGCATCAGTACCACTGTCATCATCTCGAGCGGCCTCAGTACCGCTCTCCTCCTCCTCATCTGGCGCTCTAAGTGTATCCTCATGGCGTCGCTCAGACGAGGCGCCGCCTGCTGGTGTCCTACCCCTCCTAAGTGTGACAAAATCAGCATCAAAAAGATCTGCAGACATATCATCAAATGGATCACTAGGAGTGGCATACTCAGTGTAAGCTACATGCTCAGATTTCCGCTTCAGGCTGTTGGGGTTTGGCTCGATCTGGGCAGGGATAGCATTTTTCCCTCTCACAATGTCCCGCATCTCCTGGCGGAACTCGTCCATCTCCCGTCTGAAAGTAGCCTGCTGGTCCGTGAGGAGGCGAGCTATATCATCCAAAGCGGGGCTCTCGTGGGAGCCCGACGGGTAGCCTCTCTGGTAATGAGGCTGCTGGAAGTGGTGCTGCTGCTGCTGAGAGGGGTATGGGTGTGGTGGATGCTGTTGCTAGTGAGGCTGCTCGCGCCTCCAAGACTGTCCCTGCTAATAGGGACGAGGACCGTAGGACGACTGCTGCTGCTGCTGTGAAGGGTAGACTGGGGGCTGCTGCTGCGGGTGGTGCTCTCTCTGATGGCCGTACTGGCCTCCCTGACCTGACGGCTGCTGCTGGGGCTGGGTACCTCCGGTACCCCACCGGAATCCAGGATGGTCTCGTCGGATACCGGGCTGAGGGTGGTCATACCAAATTCCGTTGACATCCATCAACGGCTCTGCATCGTACTGGGCTGGCGGGAGTACTGCCAGAGGCTGATCAGGCTGGTATACCACCATCTGCAAGTCTGGAGAAGGTGGTGACTAGTAGGTGGGCTGCGGCTGCTGGTATGGCTCCGCTTGTACAAGGTGAACCTGTCTAGGCTGCTGGTGTGAGCTGGAGCGCTGGGACGAGCTGCCGCTGCTGCTGTGATCGCCTCACGACTGAAGACGGGGCTGGGAAGCCGTCTGTGCCTCCTGGAGACACATGAGCTGGGTCTCCATGTCGCTCAGAGTATGTGCCATCTGCTCCATCTGAGTGATGCCATGGCACTGCTTCTTCTCTATCAGCTCCATCCGATCCAACTTCTCGCTAATGATACCCATGTCCGCAGCGGATGACTCTGCCTGTGCTGCTGCTACTGTGGATGAACTGGAAGGACCGGCGTTGACCCGTGCTATCCTCTAGTACTGCACGGGTCCTGGCTGCTGCTGAGGTCTGCCCTGAGTATACAACCGGGTCTGGGACATCACCATGTAGTTCTCGGCCATCTCCTTGTAGATGGCCCAGACCTGGTCGTGATCCTTGGCGAAGTAAGACCCGCCACAAGAAGCGTTCACCAAGTCTTGGAGCTCTTGTGTCAGCCCGCTGAAAAATCTCTGCACAAGGTTGGGCTTGGAAATGTCGTGGTGCGGGCATCGATCAGTCAGTTCTCGGAACCTCTCCCATGCCTCATGGAACTGCTCGTTGGGGAGCATGGAGAAGTTGCTGATAAGGGCTCTCACTACATTGGTCCGCCCGAGTGGATAGTACATATGCAAGTACTCGGTGCGGAGCTGCTCCCAAGTGTAAACAAACTTCCCCAGATGCTTCAGCCAGGTGGCTGCTCTATCTGCCAAGGAAAAGGGGAAGGCAATCATTCGAATCGTGTCCTGGTCCACCTGGCAGTCGTGGACAGTGCTGCAAATCATCAAGAACTCCTGGAGGTGGAGATGGGGCTCCTCAGTGGCGAGCCCATGGAAACGGGGGAGTAACTGCAAGGTGTTCGAGGGGAACTTGAAGTCCCCCACGATAGCTGGTAACACGACCCAGTGATGCATCAGTATCGATCTGGGGTTGTGCAACTCCCGCATCGGTCTCGGTGGTCCTCCTGCCGCGGCGGCGGCTGCTGCTGCTGCGGCGGCGGCTGTTGCGGCTGCTGCTGCGGCTGCTGTATCTGCATCATCTGGGATCCTCGGCCCGTCTCTCCGCTGCTCTCTCTCTGCTCTCATCTCCTCCATCTCTCTCCTCATATCCAGTATGAATGCTCCCTGATCCCTCAACTGCTGCTGAACTGTCTCGAGGGAGGCGATCAGGGTGGAGTTGATCGCACCCTGGTCCAACACAAAGTGCTCAGGCTGTGGACCTCGATTGCGATCGTCAGAACTGTCGGCCATGGTGTCTGCAAAATCAAATGATCCGAACTCAGGTGCCGATAAATCAGCTAATTTCTCCTTTGGCACTGGTCTCTCGGAATCGAAAGAAAGGGGGTCGAGGGGGAACAGGGCGGAATCATACTCGGACTCGGAGAGCGGGTCTCGGCTCTCGTGAGCCAACCTAGATGAACGGGTAGACACGCCCGAAAGCGGTGCAGCCAAAGGCTGCCTAAGAGATCATCTACCCATCATCGTGATGTAGCGAGTAAGGCGGATGGGATCTGGAGAAACTATGATGACAAACAAACCCCTCAGTTCACCAACGCAACGCGAGCTGAAGACCGTGAAGGCTTGGTCAAATTATCTTGTCAAGTTAATATTTTGGTGAACAATCAATCTATCAGAGTGATTACGTGACCTGCTGGGATACCCGATACTACCCCAACCGACTGTCCTGCACGAAAGAGTCGGTAATCAGTCGGGAATAGCACCGGAGGGCTCTACCTAGTGTACGGGTCACTCTCTCGCACAATCAAACCAACCAATGAGGGGGTTGCTCTCCCCAAGACAGATTTTTAGATCAAGTGTCTTTTAGGGTCAATAGCTTAAACAATCCCAATTTTATGGTTTATCTTTTTAATATTTTTCAATAAAAACAAAAGGCCTAACGAATTTTTCGGTTCTCCGGATTATTAAGTCAAAAACAAAGGGAGAAGACGAAAAAGCCGATGCGTGATGAAATCAATGATGCATGCAAAGATAGAAATGCGTACCTGTCTCCATCACTCTACATGCAAAGTGATCCGCGCAGAATTGAAAAGTAGGAAATAAACTACCTAAATGGTGCAGCGGTGAAAACCGAGTCCTAAACAGGCAACTTCTACTCGACAGAACCGTCTAACTGGTCACAGGTCCTTCAAGCCGAAGGGTCCGGTCTCGGTCTACCCCTCCTCCTCCCAACACATCGGGTTTAGGAGCAGCGCTTGGCAGGGCAGGCTACGACACGTAGGCTACGAAGGGAGTGAGTCAGTTATTTTTATTAATGATTTATTAGTAGATCTAATTAATGAACTATAGGTGCAGGCAGATAATTAAGTGTTTAGATCCTACTAATTACGGCACAGTCAAACAGAAAATCCTAAATCTAAGGGCTCGAGAAAAACCGCGTAAAACCGTAAAAGGCAGCGAAGAAAAACAAAACCGCGAAAAGCTAGGAAAAATCCTAAGGGTCCCCCGAGCACACCAGTGCTCGGCGAAACAAACCCGCTACAAAATCCAAGTCCAAGTCCACAGTCTGTCCCTGTATTATTACAATAATCAAATGAAATAAAATAAAATCTAACAACTCTACTCTAATCCTCTCCCACTCATCTCTCTCTCACGCTCTCCTGCGGCTCAGTGCAGAAGTGAGCCGCCTCCAAGTCCCGCGGTTGCGCCGGCTTCTCGAAAGCTACCGCCTCGGTCCTCGGGCCCTCGCAAGAAAGAGTCAGAGTGTCAAACCGATAAAATAATCAAATATAAACAAGAAATAAAAACAGGGGTATATGTGCAGAAATGGTAAAGGAAATAAACAAGCAAAATCAATCAAAAACAAAAAGAAAAGAAAATAAAATAAAACAAAAATAAAATAAAAACAAAAAGCCGCGAAAAGCTGCGGACTCAGAAAGAGCTGCGGAAAGCCGCGAAAAAAAGAAAATAAAGTAAAAATAAAAACTACTAAGCCGTGCTCCCCGGCAACGGCGCCATTCTGATGGCCGAAAAGTCACCAAGACACGGGTGAAAGAAAATAGATCAAGGGTCGTTGCGACCCGGATCTCGGAAGTCAATCGGCCAATCAAGAAAATGAGGTTCAGACCACCAAAATCAAATCAAAATCAAATAAAAGCGATAGCGGTCCTGGCTAGTGGATTAGCCTGGTATAATGACCAGGGTCGGACTCAGGGAGCACGTGATGGCCTTGCGGCCTACGAAGTAGTCTCAAAAAGAAATAAAATAAAATAAATATCTTTTTGGTGGATTTTTAATTGTTTTTAATTTTTTTGGTTTTTTTAATTAATAAGGAAAATAAGAAAACAAGTAAAATAACCGACTTCAAGCAATTATTTAATGTAACGAAAATTACTCAAAAATTCAAATAAAAATGTTTTTATGTATTTTATATTTTCTACTGTTTTAATGAATTTTTGGTATTTTTCTGATTTTTATTTAATTTTATAAAAATAAAACAATGCAAGAAAACAACAACAATGTCCAGCCGAGCTTGAGGGACTTAGATAAAATATCTAAAAATCCCTAAAAAGCTTGGAGTAATTTTCCTGTATAGAAGAAGGAACAAGGAAAATTTAGTCACTGAAATTATTGTTTTTGGAGTTTTAAATTAATTATTAGAATTTATATAGAGTTTTTAGTTTTTTTCGATTTTTATGAGTTTTATATAATGAAAAATGACCAAAAGTGGTCAGAAAATCAAACAAGACAAAATACACAGTAGCTAATTTTTTTGTAATTTTTAGACGAGTTTTAATATTTTTTATGATTTTTCAAGTCAGACAGTAAAGAAAAAGGTTGTTTTTGAATTTTTAAAAATAGCAAATACAAGCAAAAATGTCTCCAAAAATTCTAGAAAATTTTACAACATTGCAAGAGCCATGTGTCCAATTTCATTGAATTTGGAGTGAGTTTGATATTTTATTCAAAATCAAAACCTAAGTACAGTGCACATGGACCTGTACGTAAATACCAGAAGCTCCAGGGGGTCTGATGCAAAAATCCCGAGAAGTCACGCGCAAGGCGCGTGTCTGGGGCACACAGGGATCTAATTGCAAATAAACTAAGGTCCTGGGACTATTTAATAACAGGTATTAAAAGTCCGAGGGCCTTAGTGTAAAATACCCAAGAATATACGCACATGAACAAATAAATCACGCACAGGGGTATAAATGCAATTCTCTAAAAGTTTTCATTCATTCATGAACATCCCAGAACTACAAGGCTATCAATGCAAATATCCCAGACAAACACGTGTCGATGCACGTGACACACTACAGGCAGGGGTATACATGCAAATAGCAGAAAAGATAAGGTCCAACGTGCAAATTACCAAACTAAAATAAAATCCTAAAAATATTTACAGGACTAACTACGAAATAGAGTAAACAGGGGGGCCTAAGGGAATATTTACCCTTTATTAAATAGGCCGTCGGATGGGCGCCACGTGTGCTGATCGACGACTGAGAAAGGGTGGCGCCCAACGCTGAGTCTTCGGTGTTGATCGAACGTCCCGGGCTTGACCACGTGGGAGATCGAACGGTATTGAGGCGTTGTTGCTAAACCTCGGCGATTGGATGATCCAGATCGCTCCTCCAAAGATCTGACGCTGCTGATGGCTCCTCAGATGAACGGCTGAGATGCAAACTGGAGCTGGAGGTGCATCGGACGGTAGCTGGAGGTCGAGGAAGAACTGATGGCCGGCGACCTTCGTCGGCCCGCTGCGCGCACTCCCGGCCTCCTCGCGTGGCTCTGATGATCGGAGAAGAAGCTCTGTGGGCTCCCGCGTCGAATGGCGGCCTCCGATGACTCAATGGAGCTCCGAGGAGCTCTAGAGAGTCCGGCGGAGGCGAAGCTGCTGGACCAGATGGTCCAAGCCCTCAGATGGGCTCGGATGTCCCTGCAAGGTGCACCAGCAAACTCGCGGGTCGAGGGCAAATTGCCTCGACCCTGTGAGAGGGGATGACGGTGGTCGGTGAGGCGGGGCGGTCGAGCTCCGGCGAGGGGTAGATGGTGGAGCTCGAAACCCCAGCTCCTGTGCGAGCTGCGTTGAGTGAGAGGGCGGAGAATGTGCTCGAAGGAGAGTTGAGTGTGATGGTGCGGTCCAATGATCGATACGAAGATGGATGTGGCCAGAATCGGAGGTGAACGACGACGGCGAGATTTGGGCGAAACTAGAAATTAAAGAACAGGAAATGAAACTAGGGCTACCTGGGTGGAGGAATCGACTGGGCGTGAGCTGCTGGAGCTCTGGGTCGTTGCCTCGCGGGTCGTCGTGGCCCGAGGCTCGAGCTCCTACTTCAGGCGGAGCACGGCGGTGCTAGCTCACCGGATCAGAGGTCCGATCACCTTCACCTCTCTTCGACACCACCGACGGAGAGCTGTCACCTCAGGGAAGGCAGTGGAGGTCATGGGAATGAAAGGTGGGGAGCCAAAGATGGGAAAATGGGAGGCGGAGCTCGGTTTTATGCGGTGGAAGGTCCGGGAAGATATGGATGAGTCCGGCTCTGTGGTGCACGGATCCCTAAGCTGAAGATCGGACGAGATTCCCGGATTATAGGAGAGTGATTAGGACCCTGGGTTTGGCGGAATGATGATCGGATCTGGAGATAATTGGGAGAAGTCGGGTCTGGCGTCTGGAATCCGTGGGAAGTGGTCCACAGGGGGGAGTTGATCGGGCGGTCAACATCCCCGTGGACCAATGGGAAGCAGCCATCTGGAAATGATTTGGAAAATTAATTAAAAATAGTAAATGGCTGAATTATTAAAAACTTAAAACATAAAATATTTTTGTTTTGATTTTTTCATTTTTTAGTGATTTTTAATTAATTTTTCAAAATAAAAATAAGGTATTTACATAGTAGGGATATATATAGGTATATATACAATATAGGGTTTTGATTTTTGATTTTTAATTTGTTATTTTTATACATTTTTATTCCCATTTCATATTTTATTTATTTATAGCATAAAATTAGGAATAGAAAGGTATTTTTATTTTATTTTTATTATTTATATACAAGGGTGAAATAAATAGGTATATACATCTATGTACATGGTATATTTACAATATTATTTTTCGTTTTTAATTTTGTTCTTTTTATTTTGTTTTTGTTTTTGTTGTTTTTATTTTATTTATTTACACCATAAAAGGTAGACTATATACAAATTTTTATAGAAATTAATTTTTTTATTTATAAGGTGAAATAAATATAAGTGAGTAGACTATATACATGGTGACTATGTACAAGTGTTCTATTTTTATTTTCTTTTTGGTTTTTTTCTATTTTTATCTTGATTTTATATTGATAAGTATTTACAAGCCATTTTTATTTTATTTTTGGGAGGAAAATATTTTTGTGATATTTACAGGTATATTTACACACATGAGCCCCTATCTCCCTCTACTTTGGCTTTTATGCGGTCAGGCCCATACTGAGCCCTCCCTTAGGTTAGGTTGCTCGATATTTATTCTAAATATTTCCCTCTTTTTCTTTTTAATCTTTATTCTTTTATTTTTGCACAAAAAACATGCTAATTATTACTTTTTACACAATGCATGCTTTTGGTAATTATTGGTATTTACAAATATCTACATGCATTTGCAAAGGTTTTTGTAGCTAAAATATAAGAATAAAGAGTGATGAATGAGTATTCATCAATGCATATAGCCTATCTTAGGTTATGGATCATCACAACACCCGCTGCCACCTCGCTTCTCTCGCCTGGTCACCATCCTTCAAAAGGCCCCTCTGATTTTCCTTCTCGTCTTTGAACCGGTTTTGGGCGCCAAAAACCTCCAGGTGAGGGTCGAGGGTTAATCTCCGGTGACAGGGGAGTCCTCCCCCATCTCAGCCGAGGTGCGGCGAAGCACCTAACGCCGAGTTCCATCATCTCCGGCCACCTCCTGGCCGTGAGGTTCCAACCTCGGGTCTACAACCCTTGAGGTTCGTTTTCTTCTTTTTTCTTGCTTGTCTTTAGTCCTGGTAGCAGTAGGATCTCATAGGTACCCTCCACTTCACCTGAGATTCATCAATTTGTTTTCGCCTCCACCTCACCGGAGCAAGCTCTGGCGAGTTCGTTTCTCCATTATCCGCCGCCTATAGACCACCTCCTTGCCACTGGAGGGTCGCGACATTTTGCCCGCGACCCCCTTTACCCTTTATGCAGGTACTTCGAACGAGTCCAGGTGCTGGAGAGGATTTTGCGAGCGGTCGGAGCGTCTTGGACCCGTCTCCTCGTCTTTGACGTGGCGGTGGTCCTACGGCGTTCCCTCGCTCTTTTTGCCTCCTCTGGTTGACAGAGCAACCAAGCAGGAGTGTTTCTGGACAATCTGAGCTTCAACGAGAAGACGAAGGAGGGAGATCTTCTTGGAGGAAGCTCGCTCCGGCGGGAGATCCTCCCTGTTCTTCCAGCGTGGTCCTCCACCGTCCGATTGACGAGAGTCTCCAGAAATCACAGCAACCACCGGATCTGGTGCAGCCCCAGCCGTCGATCACGCTAGGAGCATCTAATCGGGACCGTCCAGACCGAACCGGTACCGGGCCACGGATCGCTGCCATGTGTCAAGCACACCCTCATCTGTCATCCGTGCCCGCCTAAGTTGGGTATTTTGCGCATTAGACCCAACTTATTTTTGTATTTATTAAATAACCTTGAAACTTTCATCTGCATTTTAAATAGTTGTATAATTTGCAAGTAACCCCTCTACTTTTGGGCTATTCCCATTTTGACCCTCGCCAGGTCACGTGCTCTACGCACGTGACTTGGCGATTTTGCAAAGAGACCCAGAAGTTTTTGTGTGTTTATTTTTAGTGCCAAAAGTTTCATATGCAGTTAGAAAATTTCTGGGCATTTTACATTTCAGCCCCCAAACTTTTGTGATATTGCATCTGTGCCCCTCACGTGGGTATGGGATTTTTACAAAAAAGGCCTTGTGACTTTGGCTATTGCTTTTTGGTCTAGGAAGTATGTTATTTAGTATAAATTTTGTGTGAAAATTGCCTGAAAGCCCCTGGAGTTTGGTTTATTTGCGAAATAGGCCCCTGTCAGCCTTGATATTTTTGCTTGCTTGCTCCATTTATTTACGGCCTCATTTCAATTCCAAAAATTCCCAAAAATTAAACTTAAGCTTCTGTGTGCTTGTACTTTATCGCCATTATTTTAGTTTTTGATTTTATTGCATTTTCATATTTATTAAAAATAAAAAACATGCCATTTTACTACTGTCTAGCTTAGAAAATACCAAAATTTCCAAAAAAATTACCTACTGTCTATTTTAACCTATTTTAGTGTCGGTCCAAAAACCACTAAAAATCTCAAAAGAAAAACCTTAAAAATTCAAAAATACCCAAAAACTTCTAAAAGTTCTAAAAAATCATAGAAAACTCCAAAAAATACAAACTCAGTTCTTGTTTCTTCCTTATTTTATTCTCTTTGTTCTAAATCTAATTTGGGAAAATTTTAAGATCATCTGATATTTTTCCTTCCCATTTTAGTCTCGGCCAGATTGTTAATTCACTATTTTCTTTATTTCTATTTAAAAAATACCAAAAACATTTTGAAAAATACCCAAAAATCACAAAAATAGTAAAATATTATAAAAACACCAAAAAGATTTTATTTCTGAATTTTTGGTTATTTTTGCATATTTTTATAAATATCATATCCTCTCTTTTATTATATAGCTTATATATTCCAATATTAATAAATATATAATATAAATTATAAAAATTAGAAAATTAAAAATCAAAATAGAAAATACAAAATGAAAATAAAAAAATTAAAAAAAAATTAAAAACCCACAAAAATCTTTGTATTGCATAGTGTAGACAGCACTTCACATTCACTCACATACGTACTTGTTTGATCTACCCTGTTTGGCTCCATGTGTTCGAACTCTCTGCATACTTGCTCTATACACCATTTATGTAGAGTTAAAAATAAATTTTAACTTCACATTTATTTCTTATTGCTTGATCTATAGTGTGGGTTAATTGTTGATTTTAGTCCAGGATTCATTGCGGGTCACCGCAGCGACCTCGGTTGTCTCCGCCTTGTGTGAGACATAATTTTAGACCCCGTGAATTTTGGCTAAATCAAATGGCGCCGTTGCCGGGGAGCAACAACGTGTAGATCATTTTTGCCTTGTGTTGTGATTATTTGTCTACTCTTGCAGCTTTTATCTCTATTTTTTGTAGTTTCCTTATTTTTGATATTTCTTGTTTGAATTGTCTAACCCCTCTCTTGTTTGACTTCTTGCGAGGAACCGCGGATCGAGGGAGACGCTCTACCTTGGGCGTCAGTGCACCCACGTGAAGGCGGCAGGAGACTTTTGACCTAGCATCAAAGAAGGCAGGGAGGACTTGAGAAGACAGTCGTATTTTTGAGCACTTTTTGTGTTCTATTTATTTTGTAATTTGTAGTGAGAGAGAGACTTTTTAACTGTAATAATACAGGTACCCCCTGACATTTGGACTCTCGAGCCTAACTTCCAGGTGTTTGTACACCTAGGGGCTCGCCACGATTTTTGTCGGCTTTCTTCGCATTCTTTTTATTTTGTTTTGTTTTTCGATTTTATTTATTTTGTGTGATTGAGCCCCTAGCTTTAGGAATTGCTTGCGATAGATTAAGGCCAAACACCTAATACCTTTGCATGTTCCTATAGTATCGTTTGGGCTTAGTCAAATCTAAACAGTTGATTCACTGTCTTTGATCCGTTGCGCTGCGAGCTCATCCCGCCAAGCGCTTCTCCTGAACTCGATTTGTCGAGAGGAGGAGGGGTGAGCCTAGACCGGAATCTAGGATTGAGGATTTGTAGTCAACTTGTGGTTCTTCCCGCTAATAGCAATTTCTGAAACTTAGGGCAATTTCATCGCATTGCATTTGCATGTAGATAGGTTTCAATTCTGCTGAGCATCGCATGTAGAGTGCTGGAGGCAAGGTGAGCATTTCTCTTTAGCATTCATCATTGATTGCCGTTTGCATTGATTTTCTGACTCTTTTTCTGATTTTGCCAACCTAGGTGCTTAAAGGAATTGACTCCTCGTTAGACGCGTGCATTTCTCACTCAAAATCCAAAAAAAGTGATAATCAATTAAATTGGGACTGCTAATATTACTTGACCCTAAAACCGATCAAAAAGAAAAATCTTGTTTTGGGCGAGTAATCCCCTCATTGTCTTCGTTTTACATTGCTCGCGCACACGCTAAGGATTAGTGCCCAAATCCCATTTCAGCCCCCTAAGTGTGTGTGCAAACTTTTCGACTGCTCACCTAACTCTAAAACAGACAAGATAAAAAGACCGCTCTTTGCGGTCTCTACTGAGTTGAGTAGGTGAATTGAGGGTTTGTCTTATTTTGATTTTTGTCTGTGAGTGTTGTGTGTGTCCTAGATCATCTTTGTGCACTTGCGCCTTCTTCTTCACTCTCTTGACTTGACCGATGTGCTCCCCCGAATCATTTCCTTTTGTTTTCGAGATGGACTCCTGGAGTGCATTCTATCCGGACTTTGCGGATCCCTCACTCGCTCTCGCCTGTCCACCTCCCTTTTATCAGGAGGACCCTCCTCCTACTTGTTCTGATTTTTGTATATACCCGCCTCAGCCACAACATCACGATTCAGAGTTCTATTCACACCCACCCCCACCTGTATATTATCCACCTTCACACCACCCGAGTCTGACCTGATGGAGTCACCTCCCTCGATCTCTATGAGTGATATCTTGAATCGAATGACAAAGCGCATTGATTTGATGAATGATGATCTTGCTTTCTTGAAGAAGAATCAGATTAATGCTCCTTTCGTCGGGGATACGGCTTCACTTATGGGTGATCATGGGAGCTTGCAAACCAAAAATACAAAAAAATGAGAAAAATTCGAAAATCCAAAAAGAGTTCGGGAGACACTTGGTTGATCAATATTGTGAGGAGAGAGTCCATTTGCCAGAGCCCTTGGCCACACATCCATTCACGCTTAGTCCCACCTTTGACACCGAGGATGCTGCTGTACAGACTGCTCTTGGCATGCCTCGTGTATATGCTGATTCTGACTTCCTCCCTTGTATGGAGGAGGTCCAAAAATTAAAAAAAATGCTATCTGAACCTGAAGTGGTGGCTACTATTCATGAGATTATCCGTGCCCCACTTCAGCAGGCCATGATCCAATTATCTGCTCCTCTTCCCAAGAAGAGAAAGCGGAGGAGCAGATCTGAGCGTCACATTTTGACCATGGCCACTGCCCACGCCATCACACACCACCGCATTCCCAGAAAGAAGAACACAACTACACCATTCATCACTTGCATCATCTCTGACTATACATGTGATCACACTCTCCTAGACGACGGTGCTTCGATTAGCATACTACCCTTCTCGCTGGTACAGTCTCTTCACTTAGGGCCTCTAAAGAAAACCAGGATGATCGTTCAGTTTGCTGATGGATCTATCAAGAGGCCGAAGGGTATCCTTGAAAACGTCGTCATTTCTATTCAGGGCACGAGCCACCATGTTGATTTTGTTGTGTTGCCCATGGAGAACTCCATAGGGGAGCCATCTTCAATCATCTTGGGACGACCATTCCTTGCCTCTGCGAGGGTCGTTATTGACTATGGATCATGAGAGATTCGCTTCCGTCCTGTTGACGAGAGCGAAGTGTTGATCACCATACCCACAGTTGACCAGAGATCTACACCTAAGGCACCTTCACCGATTGTAGCTGACTCCGAGGCCTGTGACCAATCTGATGCTACTAGATATACTTGCTTAGCGACCACTGATGAGACCCGACGGATCCCCCGAAAAGAGAGGAAATCGGAAAGCATAGACCTCGCAGTTCCTCCTTCTGGTGTGTGGCGATGTGTTGATGAAATCCAAAGCATTTACGTGATTGATCCCATTGAGCGGTGGGCAGATACCAAGACTAGACAGGACGGACCTGGTTTGACTACTTCCACTGATATGTTTGTCCCTGGTCCTTCAAAGGTAAAGATGATTGAGGTCGGTTATGATGCGAACCTTCACAATTTTTGGCCTCTTGATGAAAAAGATGATCCGGGTGAAACTCTTGAGGATGAACAGAGTTCGTATATGTCCACTGATGATTTCATGCCTTTTGATTTTGACCTGGACGAGAACTCGCAGGACGACTCTGATTACACTTCTTTCGATGAGGATGAGCTTGTCCCATTCCACTTCGATATCTGCGAGACTTCCAAGGCCAGACCCGACCATACTTCTTCCACTCACACGTATGCGCCTTCACACCATAGGACCACCAAGGGAGAACCTAGCCATATTGTTTTCATTGATCAGTCTGTCCCTTTCCATTTTGATTCCACTGAGGGCCTTCACCGTGTCGACCCTGATCGGCGTCCGCCCACTGTGGACCCCGATGTCGACATACACCATATCAGATCTATCCCTCAGCGGTCCCGCAAGAAGGTTTGCTTTCCACCTTCTTATGATCATCCATTTATGTTGTAGATTCTCGCCCGTGACTCTCTGTTCTATCTTCCGTCTTGCTCATCCACCCATTCTCGTGTCTGCCTTGCTTAGGACGTACTTTGTCCTAAGTATAGGGGGTGGACGAGCCGAGTGTTCTCTAATCGTTCCGTGTCATCACTCCTGTTGTTTCCTATACTTAGGGCTTCTTTTACCCAAAGTATAGGGGGAGTGATGTGTACATCCTCCGATCTCTTCTCTCATCTTCTGCTCTCCTTTCTTGTTTTCTTCTTTTCTTCTTTTCCTCTTCTATTTTCTTTATCTATCAAAAAGGTGCCGCCCTTGTACACAGTTTTCCATACTTAGGACGTACTTTGTCATAAGTATAGGGGGGTGTGCACCCCGAGTTTCTTCTATTCTTTTCGATCCTCTCCATTGTCTCCTCTTCTTTTCTATACTTAGGGATATTTTACCCTAAGTATAGGGGGAGACAATCTGAGTATGATCTGTTCATTCCCACCCTTGACCCTCCCTGCGTTGTGTACAGTCTGCTATACTTAGGATTATTTGATCCTAACTATAGGGGGACGGTCAACTTCTTATTGGTTCATTCATTTATTCTTTAGACTTGTCTATACTTAGTACGAGTTATGTCTTCTCTTTTCTCTCCGATCTATGAGGACATAGCTCAAGCTAAGTATAGGGGGGTCGTATATACTGCGTATATACTTTAGCCATAACTCGTACTTTCATATTTTCTTAATAATATTGCTAATCATTCTTTAAAATTCATTAAAAACCCGTAATAAAAAGGTGTTTTGTTCCTCAAATTCTTTTTTTATTTATAGATTAATAAATCAGGTGAAAATGTTTTTTGCAAAATGTTTGAAAAATAGTTTGAAAATCTTTGTGAAAATCTATTGAAAACTATTTTGAAAATGTTTTGTTACATGTTTTCAACCTGTGTAAAATGTGTGGTTTGTAAAAATTGATTTTCTTTGTGTGAAATAAAATGTTTGAAAAATGATTTGCAAATGGTTTGAAAAATGGTTGCAAAAATATTTTGAAAAATCTATATATACTGTTTTGAAAACCTTTGCAAAATGATTTTCAATGTATGTACATGTTTGTAAAATGTTTGTAAAAACTATTTTGGACTATAGTTTTCAAAAATTGTGTGAAAAGCTTGTGTCAAATAAGTTTGAGGAATACATACACCTCACTAAAATCCATTATATGTATATGTATAAAATTGGTCACTAACCCTTGTAAATTCTTAAAATCCACTTCTTGTTTATATAAAGAAGCACTCCCGTGTACATATTTTTCACCTAGTTTTCAGCCAAAATCTTTTTGTTTTCAAAAATCTCAAAAACATTTGCAAAACTAAAATCCAAAAACATGTGAAAAATCTTTTTGAAAAAAGACAAAAAATGCATCTGCATATGCATCATCATCATCTTTTCAAAAAAAATCCATAAAAAGTTCAAAATCTTTGAAAATTGCATCACAAAAATATTTTCTGCATCCTGCATAGCATTGCATAGCATTTGCATTTTTCGGATTGAGTTTGATAGTTGAACAAGTCTAAGTAAAATCTAGAGATTGGAGCTTGATTGGACCTTAAAATCTACCTAATAACAGAAACCTTATAGGAACTGGGTTTGAGGTACTTCAGGTCTAGTTGACTTAATTCTTTGAGGATCACGAGACTTGGTTCAATGGATTCTCGACTGCCTAAGTAGAGTATTTTGGAGCACACACACGATTCTTGTTGATAATGACCTAACTTGGACACCTGCACCTTTCACATGGCTCAACTCAGTTGGAGTGGTGAGGGGATTGGATTTGCCGGTATGAGACTCACACACTTGTCCTCCTCTAGGGAGGGAAGTGCACCCCAAACCGTAAATCAGAACAAAAACCTAAATAAAAAAATAATAAAATAAAAAAATACCTATTTAAAATACATAGGTATTATACCTATAAATATACCTATATGATACATACTTCTATTTTATTAAATATACAAAACACATTAATAAAATAAAATAAAAATATATTTGTGTATATAAAAGTATTTTATAATGTTATAAAATAATAAATATAATTAAAGAAATTAAAAATAAAAGGATAAAGCTATAATAAGTAACTTGTAAAAATAAATCTCATAAAAATAATTAAAAATCATCATAAAATACTAAATAAAAAAATAAACATTTTTTTAAATAACCAAAAACTAAATAAATTGTTTTCTTTTTTTAAATTTATTTTTAATGTATTTCTAGGAGATTTTTCCTAGTTGGTCCACGTGGACCAACCAGGTGGTCGGGCTCGTTGACCGAGGTCAACAGCCTGACCTTCCTCCCAGCTCTGCGCCAACCTCGTTTTTTGCCCGCTTTGGCGGATTTATCGAAGCCGCCTCTTACATCTTTTCACGAAACTTTCTTCTGCAACTTTGCTCCCCCAGGATCCAGCTTACACGCCTATAGCCTATCTTGGGTTGTGGATCATCACAACCCCCGCTGCCACCTCGCTTCTCTCGCCTGGTCACCATCCTTCAAAAGGCCCCTCTGATTTTCCTTCTCGTCTTTGAACCGGTTTTGGGCGCCAAAAACCTCCAGGTGAGGGTCGAGGGTTAATCTCCGGTGACAGGGGAGTCATCCCCCATCTCAGGCGAGGTGCGACGAAGCACCTAACGCCGAGTTCCATGATATCTGGCCACCTCCTGGCCGTGAGGTTCCAACCTCAGGTCTACAGCCCTTGAGGTACGTTTTCTTCTTTTTTATTGCTTATCTTTAGTCCTGGTAGCAGTAGGATCCCATAGGTACCCTCCACTTCGCCTGAGATTCATCAATTTGTTTTCGCCTCCACCTCACCGGAGCAAGCTCTGGCGAGTTCGTTTCTCCGTTATCCGCCGCCTATAGACCACCTCCTTGCCACTGGAGGGTCGCGGCATTTTGCCCGTGACCTCCTTTACCCTTTTTGCAGGTACTCCGAATGAGTCCAGGTGCTGGAGAGGATTTTGCGAGCGGCTGGAGAGTCTTGGACCCATCTCCTCGTCTTTGATGTGGCGGTGGTCCTACGACATTCCCTCGCTCTTTTTGCCTCCTCCGGTCGACAGAGCAACCAAGCAGGAGTGTTTCTGGACAATCTGAGCTTCAACGAGTGACGAAGGAGGGAGATCTTCTCGGAGGAAGCTCGCTTCGGCGGGAGATCCTCCCTGTTCTTCCAGCGTGGTCCTCCACCGTCCGATCGACGAGAGTCTCCAGAAATCACAGCAGCCATCGGATCTGGTGCAGCCCCAACCGTCGATCACGCTAGGAGCATCTAATCGGGACCGTCCAGACCAAACTGGTTCTGGGCCACGGGTCGCCGCCACGTGTCAAGCACACCCTCATCTATCGTTCGTGCCCGCCTAAGTTGGGTATTTTGCGCATTAGACCCAACTTATTTTTGTATTTATTAAATAACCTTGAAACTTTCATCTGCATTTTAAATAGTTGTATAATTTGCAAGTAACCCCTCTACTTTTGGGTTATTCCCATTTTGACCCTCGCCAGGTCACGTGCTCTAAGCACGTGACTTGGCGATTTTGCAAAGAGACCCAGAAGTTTTTGTGTGTTTATTTTTAGTGCCAAAAGTTTCATATGCAGTTAGAAAATTTCTGGGCATTTTACATTTCAGCCCCCAAGCTTTTGTGATATTGCATCCGTGCCCCTCCCAAGCGTGCGTGCGATGCACATGGGTCTGGGATTTTTATAGAAAAGCCCTTGCGACTTTGGCTATTGCTTTTTGGTGTAGGAAGTATTTTATTTAGTATAAATTTTGTGTGAAAATTGCCTGAAAGTCCCAGGAGTTTTGTTTATTTGCGAAATAGGCCCCTGTCAGCCTTGATATTTTTGCTTGCTTGCTCCATTTATTTAAGGCCTCATTTCAATTCCAAAAATTCTCAAAAATTAAACTTAAGCTCATGTGTGCTTGTACTTTAACGCCTTTTTTTAGTTTTTTATTTTAATACATTTTCATATTTATTAAAAATAAAAAACATGCCATTTTACTACTGTCTAGCTTAGAAAATACCAAAAAATATTAAAATACCTCGAAAAATTCCAAAAAAATTACCTACTGTCTGATTTAACCTATTTTAGTGTCAGTCCAAAAACCACTAAAAATCTCAAAAGAAAAACCTTAAAAATTCAAAAATACCCAAAAACTCTAAAAAAATCTAAAAAACCATAGAAAACTCTAAAAAATACAAACTCAGTTCTGGTTTCTTCCTTATTTTATTCTCTTTGTTTTAAATCTAATTTGGGAAAATTTTGAGATCATCTGATATTTTCCTTCCCATTTTAGTCTTGGCCAGATTGTCAATTCACTGTTTTCTTTATTTCAGTTTTTAAAAATACCGAAAACATATTGAAAAATACCCAAAAATCACAAAAATAGTAAAAAATTATAAAAAACCAAAAAGATTTTATTTCTGAATTTTTGGCTATTTTTGCATATTTTTATAAATATCATATCCTCTCTTTTATTATATAGCTTATATATTCCAATATTTAAAAAAATATATAAGATATAAATTATAAAAATTAGAAAATTAAAAATCAAAATACAAAATTAAAAATTAAAATATAAAAATTAAAAACCCACAAAAATCTTTGTTTTGCATAGTGTAGACAGCACTTCACATTCACTCACATACGCACGTGTTTGATCTACTTTGTTTGGCTCCCCGTGTTCGAACTCTCTGCATACTTGATCTATACACCATTTATATAGAGTTAAAAATAAATTTTAACTTCACATTTATTTCTTATTGCTTGATCTATAGTGTGGGTTAATTGTTGATTTTAGTCAAGGATTCATTGCGGGTCACTGCAGCGACCTCGGTTGTCTCCGCCTTGTGTGAGACATAATTTTAGACCCCGTGAATTTTGGCTAAATCACCCGCCAAGAAGTGGGTACCCGGGTAGCGATCTCCTCTCGAGACTCGCTGACTACTGTCGTGATGTCCGTCTTCTTGGGCACCACATGCAACGGACTGACCCACTTGGAGTCGTAGATTGGGTAGAGAAAATCGACGCTCCACCATTTCGAGATCTCCTTCATGACAACCTCTCTCAGATTCGGGTTCAGCCGCCGCTAGAACTCACACGACGGCTTTGCCTCATCCTCGAGATAGATATGGTGGGAGCACAGGGCAGGACTTATCCCCTGGAGATCGGCTACGCTCCATCCAATCGCCTTGCAGTTCTTTTCAAGAACCCCCATCAGACGGGATTCCTGCTCTCCAGTCAAATCGGCTGAGATAATGACTGGGTACATCTCATGCTCACCCGCAAGGAACCTATACTTCAGCAACGCAGGAAGTGGCTTCAGCTCTGGACAACTGGGTGCTGTCGGATCTGGCCTCTGAAAACTCTGAGTGAATGCTGCCAAATCTGCATGGGAGAATGGAAACTCTCGCTCACAATCAGTATCTGGAGAAGGCTGCTCTACTGGACTGTCTCTGCTCTGCATGGCATCTACCTCCTCCGTAGCTGTAGGCTTAGTAGAAGTCAGATCTGGTATGAAATCATCAAACTCTGCCCAATAAAAATCTGACTCCGAGGGATCTGTATCATCATCACAAAACAACTCTGTCTCACGGTCGAGAATCGGCTCTGCTGCCTGTAAGGTATCCTGGACCAGGAATGCGCTCTCCAAGCTCTCCTCTGCTGGCGTCTCTGTATCAGCAGACTCTGAAGGTGAGAGGATAGCCTGTGCGACTGGATCTGCCCATACTGCCTCATCATCTGTGATCACAAAATCGCAGTCCTGGTGGATGTCTGGCCCTGCATCTGTCATCTGCTCTGAATCTGTTGCCGGCTCTGAGCATGTTGAATCTCTGACTCTGATGTCCTCGACCGTCTCTATTTGTACACTCTCTCCCTCGATGCGAAAGTATACCTTCCCGCTATCATGGTCGGTCACTGCCTTGGTTGTGGCAAAGAATGGGCGACCTAGAATGATGGGGGTATCGGTCATAGACTCAGGGATCTCCATGTCCAGCACAACAAAGTCCACGGGGAATTGCAGGCCTTGAATCGTGACAACAACGTCCCTCAGCAACCCCTTCGGCCTCTTGACAGTTCAATCAGCAAACTGAAGGACTGTCCTGCTCTGTCGTAGAGTGCCCAACTCGAAGTGGTCGAGAAGGGCTGCCGGAAGTATTTGATCGAAGAACCATTGTCTAATATAGTGCGGTCGAACCTCTTCCCTCGGATATGGCATATGACATATGGGGCTCCTGAATCTGGCCTCTTGGCAGGCAGACGGTTCTGAATCGCGAAACAAGTGGCCCGGGTAAGCACATGGATTTTGGACTGGCCGTTCCTCCTCTTCCTCCTAACTGTCGTCTTGTCTCTGAGCGATCTCTAGAGTAGAGGGATGTGCTCCAAGGCCTCCTAAAGAGTCAGCTGAATGTGAAATCTGTCGATCATCTGTTGGCTGAACTCTTCCTGCTACTTCTTTTTGGGATTTTCGATTTTCTTTCCCTTTCCCATGTGAAGTGCTCTAGGGAAGGGGATCACAGGGTCCTTCTCAGATGAATGACTAGGAGAGGGTCTAGGCTGCTCAAGTCCGGTAGAATCCACACATACATCAAGCACCACAGGCGGATCAGAAGAAAATAAACCCTTTCCTTTATTGCTGGAAATGTCCTGAGATACGTGAACAGAAGTAAATACTATAGGACTATCAGAAGTAAAAACGGTGGCATCAGCACCACCCTCGGCATGTCGACTTGCGGCATCAGCACCGCGCTCTGGCTCGGCAACAATGGTGGCATCAGTACCACCTCCTCCATCTGGTGAAACAACGTCATCAGTACCGCCGGTGGGATCAGCATCCATGGTGGCGTCAGCACCACCGTCATCATCTCTTGCAGCCTCAACATTGCTTTCCTCCTCGCCTGGCGCTCTGGAAGTGGCCTGGGGGTGTCGCTCAGACGAGGCGCCGCCTGCTGGCATCCTACCGCTCCTAAGTGTGACAAAGTCAGTATCAAAAAGATAGGCAGACATATCACCAAATGAATCTCTCGGAGTGGCATACTCTGTGAAATCTACCTGCTCAGACTTCCTCTTCAGGTTGTTCGATTTCAGCTCAATCTGGGCAGGGATGGCGGCCTTCCCTCTCACGATTTCCCGCATCTCCTGGCATAACTCATCCATCTCCCGTCTGAATGTAGCCTGCTAGTCAGTCAAGAGGCGGGCTATGTCGTCTAGAGCGGGGTTCTCATAGGTCGGCCCATGAGAACCTGACGGGTGGCCTCTCTAGTAGTGAGGTTGCTGCTGTGGCTGGTGCTGCGGGTGAGAGGGGTACTGCTGATGCTGCTGCTGAGGCTGATCACGCCTCCACGAATGTCCCTGCTGATAGGGACGAGGACCATACTGGGATGACTGCTGCTGCTGCTGGTACACTGGGGGCTGCTGCTGCTGGTGATCTCACTGATGGCCGTACTTACCACCCTGACCTGAAGGCTACTGCTAGGAACTGGCACCTCCGGCCGACCAACGGAATCCGGGATGGTCTCGTCGGATACCGGGCTGGGGTCGGTCGTACCAAATCCCGGTGACATCCATCAACGGCTCTGACTCATAAGGGGGTGGCAGGAGTACTGCTAGAGGCTGATCCGGCTGGTAGACAACCATCTGCGTGTCTGGAGATGGTGGTGACTGGTAGTGTGGTTGCGGCTGCTGGTACGGCTTCGCCGGTACAAGATGGACCTATCTAGGCTGGCTGGAGCTGGAGCACTGGGACGAGCTGCCACTGCCACTCGGATCTCCTCGTGTCTGAATACGAGTCTGAGAAGCCGTCTGTGCCTCCTGGAGACACTTGAGCCGTGTCTTCAAGTCACTCAGTGTCTGTTCCATCTAATCCATCTGTGATATGCTCTGGCACTGCTTCTTCTCTATAATCTCCATCCGGTCTAGCTTCTCGCTGATAATTCCCATGTCGGCGGCTGTGGACTCGGCCAGTGCGGCTACCGCTGACGAAGTGGAAGGACCGGCGTCGACCCGTGTGATCCCCTGGTACTGCATGGTCTGTGGCTGGGGGCATCCCTAAGTGTAGAGTCGGGTCTGGGACACCACCGTATAGTTCTCGGCCATCTCCTCGTAGATGGCCCAGACCTGATCCTCGTCCTTGGCGAAGTAGGACCTGCCACATGAAGCATTCATCAGGCCCTGTAGCTCTGGTGTCAGCCCGCAGAAGAAGCTCTGAACTAAGTTCGGCTTCGATATCTCGTGGTGCGGACATCTGTCTGTAAGCTCTCTAAACCTCTCCCATGCCTCGTGGAATTGCTCATTGGGGAGCATGGAGAAGTTGCTGATCAGGGCCCTCGTTGCATTTGTCCGCCCGAGTGGATAGTACTTGTTCAAGTACTCGGTGCGGAGCTGCTCCCAGGTGTACACAAACTTCCCCAAGTGCTTCAGCCAGGTGGCTGCTCTATCGGCCAGTGAGAAGGGGAAGGCAATCATACAGATGGTATCCTCGTCCACCTGTCTGTCGTGGACTGTGCTGCAGATCATCAGGAACTCCTAGAGGTGGAGATGGGTCTCCTCAGTGGCGAGCCCATGGAACTGGGGGAGGAGCTGGAAGGTATTCGGGTGGAACTTGAAGTCCCCCACGATGGCTGGATGCACTACCTAACGGTGCGTCAAAGTCGATCCGGGGTTGTCCAACTCCCGCATCGGTCTCGGCTGGTCTGGCGCTGCCGCTGCTGCGGCTGCTGCTGCTACGGCTGCTGCGGCTGCTGCTGCATCGTCGGGTCTCCTCGAGCCGTCTTCGGGCTGGCACTGGTCACGGTCGGCTCTCATCTGCTCCATCTCTCGCCTCATCTCAATCATAAAGGCACCCTGATCCCTCAACTGCTGCTGCACTATCTCTAGGGAGGCGATTAGGGTGGAGTTGATCGCACCCTGGTCCATGATGAATGTCTGCTCGGCTCGAGGACCTCCGGTGCGGTCGTTACTGCTTCCGGCCATGGTCTCTGCAAAGGCAAAAGACCCAAACTCAGGTGCCGATAAATCTGACTGTGGTCTCTCATCTGGCACTGACATCTCAGGAATGGTACAATGGGGGTCGAGGGGGAAGAGGGTGGGGTCGAACTCGGGTTCGGAGAGCGGGTCTCGGCTCTCGCGAACCGACCTAGATGAATGGGCTGGAGTGCTGAAAAGCGGTGCAGCCAAAGGCTTCCTAAGGGACCTCCTTCCCATCATCACGATCTGGAGAGTCGGGCGGCTATGATAAGCAAGCAATACTCCGGATTCACCTACTCAACGCGAGCTGAAGACCATAAGAGTTCGATCAATTATCTTGTCAGTTTTTATTAGGTGATCAAGTCAAGATAGCAGAGCGGTTACGTGACCTGTTGGGAATCCGATTCCCCCAGGAGACTGGCACGATCCCTAATAGATCTTTCCCAACCAGTACAAGCTGCGGACCATTTACCGGCTACCCGATCAGCTCGCTCTGTTAAGGATATCGCAGCCCGCTTTATCGGAGACCGAAGCGATCCTCACTTGAGAACAACTAGCCCAGAAGCAGTAGTCTGAAGGAGGTTCAGATATGGCTCTATCCTAGGGTGCGGGTCACTCTCTCACACATGCAAACCAGAAAAGGAGGGGATTGCTCTCCCCAAGACAAATTTTTATGATGAGTCTCTTTTAGGGTCAAGTAGAGTTAGCAGTCCCAATTTTATGATTTGGATTTTTTAGGTATTTTTCAATAACAAACAATCGCCTAACGAATATTTCGGCTCTCCTGGTTATTTATGTCCAAAAATGGAGGGAGAAGTCGAAAAAGCCGATGCGCGTGAAATCAATGATGCATGCACGGGATAGAATGTGCACCTGACTCCAGCAGTATACATGCAATATGATCCGCGCATAATTGAAAGACAGAATTAAAACTACCTAAATGATGCAAGCGGAAATCCGGGCCCTAACAAGCAGTTCTACTTGAAAGAACAATGGCTAAGTGGTCAATCAAGAGGGGTCGGTGTCCGGTTCGGATGTCGATCGGTGCCCGCCACAATGGGTCCTGCCAGCGCTGTATACGACCTCTAGCAGTGCGGGACCACTCAAGTGACCAAGTAGTCTTTTTATTAAGTTTTTATTTTGGTCCAATTAACGGTCTATAGGTACATGCAAATTTATTAGGTGTTTGGATCCTATTTATTACGGCACAATCAATAAAATCCTAAGCTAAGGCTAAAATCCGCGAGAATTAATAAGGCAAGAAATAAATGATAAAAACTGCGTAAAAACCGTGAAAAAGCCGATGGGGTCCCCCGAGCACACCGGTGCTCAGCGAAACAGACCCCGAGAGTCTAAGTGTCAGAGGTCTCTGGTCCCAGTATTATTACAACAGTTCAAATATACAGGAAATAAAACTAATCTAAAACTACACTACTCCCGCACTCTGTTGCCTCCTCGCGCTCTCGTGTAGCTCCGTGCAGAAGGGAGCCACCTCCGATTCTCGCGGTTGTGTCGGCTCCTCAAGAGGAGCTGTCTCGGTCCTCGGGCCCTCGCAAGTAAACAACAAGTGTGTCACCAACCAGATAAACAAACAAATAAACAAAACAGGGTATATGTGCAAAAATATGAAATAAAAATAAACACTCAAAACAACCAAAAATAAAATAAAAGAAAATAAAAGAAAATAAAAATAAAACAAAAACAAAAAGCCGCAAAAAGACGCGGACAAAGAAAAAGCCGTGGAAAGCCGCGAAAAAGAAAAGAAAATAAAACGAAAAATAAAACCGACTACTAACCCGTGCTCCCCGGCAATGGCGCCATTCTGATGGCCAAAATTTTCACCAAGACTCGGGTGAATATAATAGAACTAGGATCGTTGCGACTCGGATCTCAGAGATCAATCGGTCAATCAAGAAAAATATAGAGCAGACCACCAATCAACAAGATAAAATAATAAAAATCAAAATAGTGGCCCTGGCTATGAAATTAGCTTGGTCTAGCACCCAGGGTCAGACTCAGCGAGTAGGAATTGGCCTCGCGGCGTACGAAGTAGTCAAGAAATTAAACAAAGCAAAAACAACTATTTTTGATGGTTTTTAAATATTTTTATATTTTTTTGGATTTTTATTAATGGAGGAAAATAATAAAAAGACAAAACAATCACAATCAACAAATTATTTAAACACTCTAAAAATCTCCAAAAATTAAAACAAAAATTATTTTATGTTTTTAGGGTTTTTACTGTTTTTGGTGATTTTGTGAGATTTTTATATTTTTTATAAAAATCAAAGAAGGTGAAAACAGTGAATTGTTGTCCAGTCAAGCTTGAAAGATCAATTTAAAATATCAAATTGATCTATAAAAGCCTGGAGGTATTTTTATGAAAAATAGAAACAATAGAAAATTCAGAAGAAAAGTTTGTATTTTTTGGTTTTTCTACAATTTTTTAGAATTTTTATGAGTTTTTAAGTGTTTTTCAACTTTTAAGGTTTTTTATATCCAAAAATCGCCAAGAATGCATAGAAAATCAAACACACAAAAACAAACAAAACTTAATTTTTTTAGAATTTTTAAGAGTTTTTATATTTTTTTAGGATTTTCTAATCTGGGCAGACCCAAAAACGACTATTTTTGAATTTTTAAAAATACCAAAACACCTCAAAAATGTACCAAAAAATAATGGAAATTTTTACACAGTGGCAGGAGCCACGTGTCCAAATTTCACATAATTTGGGTTAAATTTGCTATTTTATTTAAATAAAAGAAAATCATACAGTGCACATGGACCTATATGTAATGAAAAGTATTTGCATGGGCTGAAAAGTAACAAAACCAGAAAGTGTGGGGTCCCTCGTGCAAAAACTCCAAGAACGCACGCGCGTTGCATGTGTACTGGGCACGGAGGGACCTAGATGTAAGAAAACTTAATTCCAGGGGCTTAATAGCAACGCGTGCTAAAATCCCATGGAATAAGTTGCAAAATACCCAACTAATTCAGCATATGTTGAATAAAACCATTCACAGGGGTATGGATGCAAATATCAGAAAATAAATTCATTCCAAAACTCATAAAAACGTCAGCCCATACAACGCAATTTCTCCAAAAATCACGTGATGAAGCACGTGTATCACACAGGCAGGGATGAAAATGCAAATACAAGAAAGGTTCAGGTCCTAAATGCAATATTTCCACAATAAAAACAATTGAGACAAATATTTACAAGACTATATTAAAAAAACAAAATGATAGGGGCCTAAGTATAAATTACCCCTTATTATCGGAAGGCTGAGGTGAGGCCACGTGGCTGATCGGAAGGCTGAGATGCGTGGCTACCCCTTCTCTGGATAGAACGGTCCTGATCAACCCTCGGTTGGATCTGACTGTGGGCGGCTGCTCCTCAAATAAAGGGTCTAAATCACACCTGGAGCTCTGAGGATGAACGGACGGCAGAGGAAGGTCCTGGAAGAACACCTCACCGGCGAGCTTCGCCGGCTCCGTGCATGCGGTGGAGGCCTCCTCTCCGGTTGCTGAGATATGGTAAAGCTCCGCCGTGATGCTCCGCAGCGACTGGGATCCTCCGATGAGACCGGAAACCACCGGAGTGGCCCAGCGACGTTAGAAGCTCGAAGCTCCTGGCCTCGAACGAGACGGCCCTCAGATAGGTCGCATTGACCTGCAAAACAGCCTAGGGAGCTTCCTGGGTCGATGGCAAACTGCCTCGACCCTGTTAGAGGTGGAATGGGTGGCTGGCGAGTCGAGATGGGCGACCTCCGGCGAGGCGATAGCGATGAATGTCGAGCCTTGGCTCCGGGGCGAGCCAAGGTGGGTGAGTGGGTGAAGAATGTGAGGAGAGGTCTCGTGGTCGTGATGGTCGATCAGATGAGTGGAACGATGATCGGAGCGAATGGAATCGGTCGGAGACGGCGATGGGTCGATTTGGGGGTATCGAAAATTAAAGAAAAATAGGAAGAATCAGGTCTACCTGATTACGGGAGTCGACTGGGGATGAGCTCAGGAAGCTCTGGGTCATCGCCTCGAAGGGTCGTCGGAACCAGAGGCTCGGGCACAGCTCACGGCGGCGCACGGCGGCAGACATTGTCGGATCAATGGCAGCAGGGCTTCCTCTCCTCTCTTCGACACGCCAATCGATAGCTGTCACTCTAATGATTAGGGTGGAGGTCCTGGGACGAAGGAGCAGTGCCAAATATGGCGTGAAATGGCGGCCGGAGCTGGAGCTATATAGTGGTGCAGGTCCGGCTAAATGGAGTCGGGCATGGATGCATGGAGCACCGACCCCTAGAATCCACCCCGGGCGAGGGTCTCGGATAAGCAAGGACCAAATGGAGCCCGGGGTTTAGGGATTTGGCTATCGGATCAAGTGGGGAAAAATAGGAGAAATCGGGTCGGGGCAACAAGATCCGAGTCTGGTGGTCCTGGGCGGAGAGTTGACCGGGGGTCAACATCCCCCGTGGACCAATTAGAGCTTGCCAATTATTAAAGATTTAAAAATTCAATAAAAAATAGTAAATGCAATTATTTCAAAACTTAAAACATGAAAATGTTTATTTATTTTTAAATTAATTTTTTGTGATTTTTATTTATTTTTTTGAAGAATAATTTATGTATTTACAAAATATTATTATTATATACAGGTATATACATATGTATTTTTTATTTTTGATTTTTAATTATTATTTTTATACATTTTATTCCAATTTTATATTTTATTTATTTATAAGATAAAATTTAGAATAAAAGGGTATATTTATTTTATTTTTATTAAATATTTACAAGGATGAAATAAATACTTTTATTTACATACATACATGGTATATATACAAGGTGGGTTTGGGTTTTTATTTTCTTTCTTTTTATTTTATTTTCATTTTTCTAATTTTTTTATTTATTTACACCATGCAATTTGGAATTTGAAAATATTTTTGTTGTATCTTTTTATTATTTATTTATAAGGAAAAATAAATAAGTAAGTTATTTTTATACACATGGTCTATGTACAATGATGAAGGAATTTTATTTCTTTTTATTTCTCTTTTATTTTTTCCATTTTTATTTTTATTTTATATTTACAAATATATACAAATAAATAATCACGTATTTTTATTTTGAATAATAGGAAAATAATTTTTATTTATTTACAGGTATATGTATAAACACATGAGCTTCCCTATCTCTCTCTACTTGGGTTCTTTTGCGGTCAAGCCATGCTGAGCCTTCCCTTGGGATTAGGTCGCTCAATATTTATTCTAAATATCTCCCTCTTTTTCTTTTATTTCTTTATTCTTTTATTTATGTACAAAAACATGCTAATTATACATATTTACACAATGCATGCTATTTGACAATTATTGCTATTTACATGAATATACATGTGTTTTGCGTAGGTTTTGTAGCTAAAATAAAAGAATAAAGAGTGATGAATGGGTATTAATCAGTAAGTTACCTACTCCATGGAGTCGGATCCTCTCTCTCTCTCTCTTTATATATATATATATATATATATATGGGTTTGAAGGGACAACCCAACATTGCTGCCCCACCCTATTTTTTCCGTAATTTTTTCTACTTTTTTTGAAAAAATTCGGCATGTATATTCATCTATATATCCCTCTATATGTCATTCGAATTTCATCAGAAACAGAGACTCATATGCCCTCCATCTTGAACATGTGGACTACAACAATCTTTATACCTTTAAAATTACATGTTCTAGATGAAGGGCATAGGAATCTCTGTTTCTGACGGAATTCGAATGACAGATTGGAAGGATATATAGATGAATATACATGGTGAAAATTTTCAAAAAAAATAGAAAAAATTGCGGAAAAAATAGGACGGGGCATGGCTGCAAGGGACAACCCCATTCCCCCCGCCCCCCCCGCTCTCTCTCTCTCTCTATATATATATATATATATATGGGAAAAAGAAGTATGCTCCCTAGATGTAGCTAACTTACATGCTTCCACCTCTTTTTCTCTGTTTTTTTTCTGAAATGAAATCTATTAGAATTTATATCACAATATGTCAACATGGTGTCATTAAAATTTTGAATTAGTTCGGGACTTCTATCCCCTCCATCAAGACTGTCAAATTTTAACGGTCTTAGAATTGGTGAAATTGACACCCTTCATATGGAGAACATATGAGTATATATTTCTGACGAGATTAGAATGACATGTTAGGGAGATATAGTGATGAATAAACATATTTTTAATCTTCAAAAAATAAAAAATAGGGGAGAAAATAGAGGTGGGAGTAGCCAATTGGCTACACCCAGGGTGTAGCCTCATTTAATCATATATATATATAGAGAGAGAGAGAGAGAGGGAGAGAGAGAGAGATATGAGGTTGCTTTTGCTCTATTTTTCGGTTAAATTTTTTATTTTTTTGAAAATTACAATTACGTATTTTCATCACTATATATATATCCCTTTAATCTGCCATTCCATTTTCGTCTGAATAAGAGACTCATATACCCTCCATTCAAAACAGGTCAATTAGAGAATTTTAAGATCGTTAAAATTATATAATCTAGATGGAGGACATAGAAGTCTCTGTGACAAAATTTGGATAACATATTAGAGGGATGTAGTGATGAAAATACATGACGATATTTTCAAAAGACAAAAAAATTCACCGAAAGGGCTGCCCCGCCCCATTTTCCCTTTTTTTTAAAAATACTTATGTGGATTTTATAACTATATTTCTATATTATGTCGTTCAAGTTTCGTGCGAAACATTACTCCTATGGCCTTCATCCTGACGGGTTCAATTTTAACAATTCTACGACCATTAAAAATGATTGTCTAGATGTAGGTCGTAGGAGTTTCCGTTTCCCACGAAACTTGAAATGATATAATATAGAGATCTAATAATGAAAACCTACAGATTAATTTTAAAAAAATAAAAAAAATGAGAAAAATGAGGCTGTGAGCCAAGTTAACTCCCTCTAAGGGGCAACCACATTTTACTATATATATGTATAGGGGAAAATGGGGTTGCTCCCTAGGGGGAGCTAACTTAGCTCCCATCACCTCCATTTTCTCCATTTTTTAATTTTTTTTTTAAAATTTCTTCTGTGAATATTCATCATTACATCACTTAATTATACCATTCAAATTCTGTGCAAAACAGAGACTTCTACCGTCTCCATCCAGACGGAGTCGATTTCAAAAATTATGCGAGTGTTAGAAAATGACGGTCTAGATGAAGGATGTAGGGGTCTTTGTTTCACAAGAAATTTGAATGGCATAATATAGGGATATAATGATGAATATTCACGGAAGACATTTTTCAAAAAAAATTAAAATTTTAGGGAAAATGGGGCAGGGAAGCTAAGTTAGCTCCCCCTTGGAGGTAGCCCATTTTCCCCATATATATGTATGTATGTATGTATTATATGGGAATAAGGAGTATGCACCAAGATGCATCATGTTTACATGCATTGGTGCCACAAACATCTATTTTTCATTTTTTAAAATGAAAAATCTTGAGGAATCTACTTAGAATGATTAGTAGGAAACAAGTCTAAAACTTCATGTAAAACAAGCATTCCTAACATGTCCATCTAGAAAGGGTCCATTTCATTAATTTTAAGACCATTAAAATTTGATAGTCTTGATGAAGGGGATGTAAGTGTTGAATTAAGTTGATTCTGGAATGATACCATGGTGTTGTATGGTGATCTAAATCTCCCAAGATTTCATTTAAAAAATAAAAAAAATGGACGTTTGTGCCATCAGTGCAGGCAAACTTACATGCACCTTGGTGCATACTCCATATATATATATATATATAGAGTGGTGATCCTGTGAGATGGAGATTCTGTGAGATGGTGAGATGGGTAATCTCAACCAACAATTTTACCATCATTCACGGCACGAAACTTGGGGGGATTTAGATAAAATAATGAGTGAAATGTGTGTTTCAAATTTCGTGTAAAAAAATCCCTAACATGTCCATATGGAGGGGGTCGATTTCAGCAATTCTGAGACCGTTAAAATTTGACAGTCTTGATGGAGGGGATAGAAGTCTCGAATTAAGTTGAATTTGGAATAGTACCATGATGGTATATAGTGATCTAAATCCCCCCAAGTTTCATGCCGTGAATGATGGTAAAATGTGTGGTTGAAATTACACATCTCACCATCTCACAGAATCCCCATCTCACAGGATCGCCACTATATATATATATATGAGGAAAGGGAGCCTACTTTGTGAAGTAGGTAACTTACCTACTTCACATTCTATTTTTTTTTGTAAATTTTTTATTATTTTTTGAAAAATACCACGTGGATTTTCATAATTATATTCCTCTAATATGTCATTCAAATTTCGTCAGAAACAGAGACTCCTACGGCCTCCATCCAGACATTCATTTTGTAACGGTCACAGATTTGCTATTTTTCATGTTCTGGATAGAGGCCGTAGGAGTTTCTGTTTCTGACGAAATTTGAATGACATATTAGAGGGATATAGTTATGAAAATCCATAGGTAAGGTTACCTACTTCACAAAGTAGGCTCCCTTTCCTCTATATGAGGAAAGGGAGCCAACTTTGTGAAGTAGGTAACTTGCCTACTTCACATTCTATTTTTTGTAAATTTTTTATTATTTTTTGAAAAATACCACCGTGGATTTTCATAATTATATTCCTCTAATATGTCATTCAAATTTCGTCAGAGACAGAGACTCCTACGGCCTCCATCCAGACATTCATTTTTTAACGGTCACAGATTTGTTGTATTTTTCATGTTCTGGATAGAGGCCGTAGGAGTTTCTGTTTCTGATGAAATTTGAATGACATATTAGAGGGATATAGTTATGAAAATCCACTGTGGCAATTTTTCAAAAAAATAAAAAATTGCAAAAATGGAATGTGAAGTAGGTAAGGTTACCTACTTCACAAAGTAGGCTCCCTTTCCTCTCTCTCTCTCCCTATATATATATATAGGAAAGGGAGCCCACTTTGTGAAGTAGGTAACCTTGCCTACTTCACATCCATTTTTAGTATTTTTTATTTTTTTTGAAAAATACTACTATCGATTTTCATAACTATATCCTTCTAATATGTCATTCAAATTTCGTCAGAAACAGAGACTCCTATGGCCTTCATCCAGACAATCATTTTTTAACGGTCACAGAATTGCTGTATTTTACATGTTCTGGATGGAAGCTGTAGGAGTCTCTGTTTCTGACGAAATTTGAATGACATATTAGAGGGATATAGTTATATGAAAATCCACGGTAGTATTTTTCAAAAAAATAAAAAAATTTTACGAAAATGGATGTGAAGTAGATGAGGTTACCTACTTCACAAAGTAGGCTCCCTTTCCTCATATATATATATATATATATATATGAGATTAATGGGGCTGCCCTCACGTCATTTTCGGTATTTTTTTTATTTTTTTTGAAAGATATCGCCATGTATATTCATCCCTATATCCCTCCCATATACCATTCGAATTTCGTCAGAAACAGAGGCCCTTAAGGCCTCCATCCAGACAGTCATTTTTAACAGTCGCAGGATTTTTTTTAATCGAAACTATCTCGATGGAGGCCGTAGGAGTCTCTGTTTCTGATGAAATTCGAATGGTATATAAGAGAGATATAAGGATGAATATACATGGTGATATTTTTCCAAAAAAAAAACACCGGAATAAGGGGCGGGGCAACCCCATTAAATCATATATATATATATATATAGAGAGAGAGAGAGAGGGCACTTCCAATGAGGTGCACCTTTCGTGGCTGTATGGAAAGCCCATCACGAGATCCGTTAGATCTCGATATAGTGGTTCTTCATCCAAAAAGGTATTTTAGGACATACATTTCGGTTTTGAATTTGAATTTCATTTTGAATTTAAAACTTACTTCATCCTTGTATTTTCCATTTTTAGTGCATCTGATTTGGTATTTTTTGTTGCCTTTTAGTTAATGAAGTTTCGCTAACGTGGTAGCATTTTCACGCAATTCAGAATAGTAGAGCGCTTTGTAAAATTGCCATTGATATTGTAGAACTGTATCCTACATTGTAAAATAAAATCACAGGTAGTAATAGTTGTATTATTTTAATTATAATTTCAATAATATTATTGTAAAGGTGCATATAGGTTTTGTAATATTCGTATGAAGAACTACAAAAAAGATAAATTAATAAATCATGAATTATTAAGAGAAACAAGATAAGTATAAAATAATTGAGATTGTGAAAAATAATCTGATATTGTAAAAATATCTAAGATTGTAAAAAAAGATATGAAATTTGTAAGAAAGAAATTGAGATCGTTAAAAAGCAATATGAGATTGTAAAAACAATCTCAGATTGTAAGAAACAATTTGAAAATTGTAAGAAACAATCCGAGATTTGTAAAAAAAATGATTTAAGATTGTAAAAAACGATCTGGGATTGTAAAAAAAGGGTCTGAGATTATAAAAAATTGATCTCTGATAGTAAAAACCGGGCGCCGTCCACCAGCATATATCCCTCCTCCACCCACACCTCCTCTGCCCTTCTCCTCCACCAACGTCACGTGTGCCGCCACCTCCTCCTCCGTCGTCGTGCTCCACCACCTCCTCCTCCGTCACCGTCATGTGCGTAGGCGGAAGAAGGCTTCAACGTATGCGCCACCATCTCCTCCACGTCGCCGTGCACCCCAATCATCGTTGCAGCAACAAGGAGAAGCTCTGCCTATTGCGGTACTGCACCACAAGTCGAAGAAGACGAGGAGGCGGACTGCTCCATGGACGCCGGCGTGCTCCGCCTACTGCACGCCTCCTACGATGCCAAGCTCGATGGCGGCATGATTGGCGTCGATGGCGGCATGATGTTCCTCATTTTTGGAATGACGATGGCGACATGGAGAGAGGGAGAGAGAGAGAGGAAGAGAGAGGAGATAATTGTGAAGATTAATTGTTACATTCTAAATATAGAATATGCAAAAATGACCATAATTGATTTTTCGACATTAAAAATATATAAATAACGAGCCATTAATTATGACCATCGGATTGATTATGTATGGATACGATGATTGGCTTTCCTTGCACCCAGGAAAGGTGCACCTTATTGGATATATTTCCTATATATATAGGGTTAAATGAGGCTAGACCCTGGGTGTAGCCAATTGACTACTCACACATCTATTTTCTCCCCTATTTTTTATTTTTTTGAAAAATGAAAATATGTATATTCATCCTTATATCCCCATAACATGTCATTCCAATTTCATCAGAAACAAAGACTCCTATCCCCTCAATCTGAAAGGGGTCAATTTCAGCAATTTTAATTATCGTTAAAATTTGACAGTCTTGATGGATGGGATATAAGTCTCGAATTAAGTCGAATTTTTAATAACACCTTGGAGACATATTGTGATCTAAATTCCAATAGATTTCATTTCTGAAAAATAAAAAAAATAGAGGGAAAAAGATATGGGAACATATATATTAGGTACACCCTCAGCCCCTTATATTCTCAAACCTGTAAGCATAAATAAGCTTTGAGAACAAGAGTTTCGGAATTAGTACTGTCTATCCCTCCAACAACTATCATTTGTATCTGGCTATCCCTCCAACAACTATCATTTGTCCCACCAATATATTTATATTTTAAAGAACAACAACCGAAACGAGAATGAGGAATAATTCACTGTGTCACCGTACTTATTCCTGAACACTACAAGAAATCAGAAATAGATCATCATGTTCTTATCACACATCTCTATATATCGAGATTCAGTATCCTTCAGGTGGAACACAGGAAATGAATCTCAAATCTACAGTATTATTGTTCATCTACATGATCGGATGAAGGTATTATAATCTAGTTCCGCGTTACAATTACATCCAAAATAATCTGATATGTTGTTTACATCAACTTTTCTAAAGAGCGATAGTTATCCATGCTTGTGAGTGACAATAACTGCATCTTTTTTTGGCGTAAAGGACATATTGAGTCATGCAGCTTGCGATGACAAGATCACTATATTAAATATCACTGTAAACATTAAAAAATAAATCCTGCAAAATTAGTAGTAGCAGAAATATCCCTCTAAATATATTTTTCTTTTTACAAAAATATTTTTTGGTTTCATTACCATTGGTGACGATGTTAATCTAACTCATTTTGACCAACAACAAAAATTGAAAAAAATCACGCATTAACCCTATTGAATCGTTCTTTGCATCCCATCCCTTGAGTATGAGGCCCCCAAACTTCACCTCATTCTCTAGGTCCTTCGTCGTCATACACCTAATAACCTCAGGAACTTCAACCCTTTTACTAGAGCTATTTGGAGTCCTCCCCGCAACCTCATGTCCATGAGTAACTTCAACACCTTTGCCATTTTGAGTCCTTCTCACAACCTCATATTCCTGAGGAACTTCGACCCCGTTGCTAGAGCGATTTAAAGTCCTCCAAGATACACACCTCTTTCAAAATAGTGCGACATAATACCTACTCCATTGCTCAAGCTTGCTAGAAACATCACTCCTATTGCCTATTTTACTTCAACTCCTTATGTGATCGAAAGACTAAGACTATTACTGCTTCATCGCTCGAGCTTGATTCGACTGCATGCAGGGTCCACAAAATGTCTTCTGAGATTTGTGCAAGTGGTACGAGCTTGACAATGAAGTTTGCAAGTAGGTGGCCCTTATTGGGGAAGTGGAAGTAGTAGTGGATGTCAAATTTTGAGAGTCAGTGCACCATCTTTTTTTCCTATTTGTCCTTGCAGCATCTTATCCGCGTCTATATTAAGATTATAATGGATTATACTTGGAAGTCTTGGTGTGGTTTCCTTGCATCAGTCTTTTTATAAAAAAATGATTCAAAGTTTCATTCATCATGTCGAGTGAGAATGTGATGAATCTTTATTTCATCAACTTTATTCTTTCATTTTGGCCTTTAAACCCTAAATAAATGCATGTATATATCATTATTTTGCATAAATTAACATTCATTTTTTTATTGTAGAAATATTGTATAAAATGTAATGTTTAAAGTCAAAATAAAAGAATAAAGAAAAGAAAAGAAAAAATAAAATGCCAAAGGTATTTTATGACCCTAAACCCTGAGACCAAGTCAAGAATTGATATGATCGACAAGGAATAAAGTAGGGGGAGATAAGGGTTAAATACACAATAAAAATCCTAATTTTTACCCTTCATTAATTCACTTTTGGGACCCATTTTATTCTTTATTCCTGAAATAAAGAAACTTTATACATGAAAGTTGTAGACAAAAATACATAGAAAAATATAAATTTACTTTACATAAAAACAATACAAAATGTATATTTTATACTCAGAATAAAAGCCAAAATTCAAACTTTCCAGACCCATATCTTCTCCATATAGACTCAAAATGCACTAAAATCACTTTTAATTGTATATAACTTTTTATTAGCTATTTAATGAAGGTAGTTTTACTTTATTTGGAGTTAAGATATAAAAGTTAAGTTTTGGACTCCTATTGTACAATATACCTGAATAAAATATTCATTTTGTTTATTCTTTTTATTTTTAATTATTATTTATTTTTATAATTTTGCAAATATTCTTTATAATATATGTATATATTTAGAATACAATAAAAACTATAAAAAATATATTAAAATAAAATAATATACAAAAATACATAGATGAATATACAATACTTATACCTATGTAATATATATCTATTTCTTTAAGTATACAAAGGAACTCAGAAATATAAAATAAAAATATATTTGTGTATTTTAAATAAGTTTTAAATATATAAACTTTATAAATAAAATAATAAAATAATAAAATAAAAATAAAATATGCATAACACATGTAAATATACATATACTTTTACTTGTAAAAAGTAACTTACAATAAAATAATCCATAAAAACAAATAAAAATCATATCAAAATACTACATAAAATAATTAACATTTTCCGTGTTTTAACCAAAAATTAAATAAATCATTTACTAATTTATTTTTAATTATTTTTGAATTTGAATTCTGGTTTATTTTTTACGGGTGACATGGCCCAATCAGGATCGTCCCTCGTTGAATTGGATCAACTCCTCTAACCCAAGTCGTAGGCTATTAAAACCTCATTTTACCCCATTCTTCCTCGATTTTTGTTGATAGATACTTACATTTTTTGGTCGATTCGTTCTTCGACTTTTCGCCTCGACTATCCACCTTTCACGTGCATGCATTTCCTCGAGCAGTGCATCACTTCATCGAGTCGTTCACCTCGATCAATGTACACTATTACTCTCTTGTACAAAACCACCTCCGCCTCCTTCCTCGATTTTTTGGATTCCTTTTGCTTCGCATATTCCCCTCATTTTGCGCTCATTGGCTTGAGCGAGGTGACAACTTACTCGCCTAGAACTTTGCAGGATAGAGGAAGAGGTGTAAAGGTGGTTCCCATTCATCTCTATTGCTCGCCAGCGAGAGGTCCATCTCACAACTCTGGAAGCTTGAGGTCGGTTTCTTTTTCCTTTTGGTAGATTTTATTTGTTGCTTTTATTTCCTGTCGTTAGATTTAAGTTTCGTTACTTGCTTTAGTATAGAATCAATCCTTTTGTAATTCGCAGGAGCTCCACTCCGACGAACATTCCACAGTGACCGCCTTGTTCCAACAACCACGACCACCTCACTCTCTTGCACCGATGCTTCTCCACATTTCACGCCACTCGTCCACCCCAGATCGACCATCGATCTGGACCATAGAGGTCCAAATCCTTCACCCTCGCAGAGCCTCGCTGCCCCTTGCCATTTCACCTCTGACCTTCACCAAATAACTGCCAACACCTTCCCCCTTCCTTCTTCATTTCTTCTATATCATGTGCAGGTGTTGAAGGGCCCTTCCGTGGTCCATTTGGATCGAAGAACGATCTCCAGGTCCTCCGACGAAGCATCGAGCTCCAGGAACCTACCAGTGGTCTCCGAACATCTTTGAGGCCTCTGGGAGCTCCGAGGAGGACGCCAGAACATGTAGGGACCTTCAGGGATGACACAGGTGGCTGGAGGCTCAACCATCTTAGATTTCAAAACTCGCCCAGGGCGAGTTCTTCGTGTGTTCTTCCAACAACCTTGTCCACCGTCCAATCGAGTGGCATCTTCTAGATTAAGCAGCAAGTGTCAGATCAGAGCAAGCCTTCACCATCCGATCTCCGTCGGAGATCTAATCCATGTCGTTGCTGCGAAGCATCATCGTGCCATCCTATGCTGCCATGTGTCCAAGTGAACGATCGAGGACCGCATAATCCGTACCTTTAGGGGGTATTTTGCATCTTTGACCCATGCTTTTTGTTTATTTTATAGTCCTGTAATTTTTTTCTTGCCTTATATTTTGTGGACATTTTACAAGTTGGACCCCAAGCTTTCATCGAATTCCATTTTAGTCCAAGCTCATGTGTCATCCCACGTGTGCTGAGCATTTTGCATGGGAGCCCTTGCGACTTTTTTTATTATAGTTTACCATTTTAAATTTAAATAATAGTTGTAAACTTTTAGGTAATTTGCATTGTAGCCACTGCTTTATATTTTAATTGCAAATGTACCCTTGCAGATCATTTATTTTTATGCATGTTCTCTATTTTTAATAAATATCATCCATATTCTAAAAAACATGAAAATATAGGGCAATGTGCATGGTAGCTTGTTCTTTGATGCTATATTTTTAGATTTGCAATTTACATGTTTTTCTTAGTTATTTAAAATCAAAACATTACAATTTTACCCCTATTTGCCTTAAAAATACATAAAAAATATAAAACCTTTTTGAAATATTCCAAAAAAATTTACATTTTGTTTATTTTTGTATTTCACGACTCTATACCAAAAATTCTTAAAATAGACAAATAAAATGATTAAAAATTAAAAATATCCAAAATCCTTTAAAAATTATAAAAAAATCATCAAAAATATTGATTTTTATCTTGTTATTTTATATACATTATTATCTTTGTATTAAAATTAATTTTGAGAGATTTTAAGGCGTTATGATATTTATAACCTCAAATCATTTCGACCTATTTATTTAATCCCTATTTTGGGATACTTTTTACTTTAAAAATATAAAACTATTCGCAAAAATACCTAAAAAATCAAAAAATGTTGAAAATTATAAAAAAAAATAAAAACATTCATTCTACATTTTTTTGTTTATTTTTAGTAGTATTTAAAAATATATTACCCTCTATTGTATATATAATTATATATAAACCTATATTATATATTAAAAATAAAAGGAAAATTAACTGAAAATATAAAAAGAAAATATAAAATATAAAATTAAAAATAATGAAAAATATAAAAATTAAAAATCTATATAAATTATATAATTAAAAACTTACACAAAAACACAATAAATAGATAAGACAAAGACAAATTTTGTGCATCATTGCACAGTCTATCACGTTTGCTCCCTGTTTTCGATACACTACACATACTTACGCCTATACACACTTATTGTATAGTTATATTATCCACATTTTATTTCTATTGATATATCTATTTGTGGGTTAATTGTTAAATTATTCGGATTTTGTGAGCATTTGCTTCGACAACTGTTGATCCACCTTATGGATTGACAAGACCCCACAAAACCCGAGTTTTCAAATAGCTTCGTTGCTGGGGAGTAACATTTTATACATTGTATTTATCTGTTTCTTCTTTCTTATCTATTTGTCTCTTTATTTCTTCTTCATTTCATTTTATATTATTTTTGAATAGTCTAACATTTCTCTTCTTTGACCTTGTTACAAGGGACAACAAATCGAGGGCGAATTTTCTAGGAGATTCGATGCATTCCCCGAGACGAGGAGTCGGCTTTCTGACCTAGCTGGCTGAAGAGAGAAGAATGAGAGAACTTGGGGAATTTTTGAAGACAATAACATTTTATTTTCATTTTATTTTATCTTGTAATTTAATTGAGAGAGAGACATCTAATTGTAATAATTTGGACTCTCCAGGATTCTTCACACTTCACGAGGTCCACTGTTCTGGTGATTGTTCACATGGGGGCCTCGTCGATTTTTTGTGGGTTTTTACTTTTATTTTTTCTTTGTTTTTTTCTTTTATTTTTATTTCTTTTGTGTGATTGAGTCTTGGAATAAGATTGCTTGATCGATAAAATAGGTCCAAAGCCCTAACTAACTTGGATGTACATAGAGTGCGTGCTTGGATCTAGTCAAAGTAAATAGTTGGATATTTGGATTCGAGACCGTGTACTGTGAGAAATTCCACTTAGCACTTGCAGGACCCGCTGTGGCGGGCACCGAGGAATCTCGAAGATCGGACCCTTTGTTTCTTTTCTAGATATTCAAATCTTGCTCTTCACGTTAATAGCAAATACTATTCTAGGTCTATTTCATCGGTTGCATTGCATATAGTGTAGGTTTAAATTCTGCTTAGCATCCTGCACAAAGAGAGCTGGATGCAAGGTGGGCATTCCTATTTTAGAATGCACTATTTATTATTGCTTGCATTGCTTTTCTGACTCTCTCCATTTGATTTTGACCACTTAGCATACTAAAAGAATTGATGATCCCTCGTTAGGGCTCGAGCATTTTTATTAAAATACAAAAGTGAAAACTAATAAAATTGAGACAGCTATTTCTACTCTACTGAAATCAAAAGAAAAATCCTTATCTTGGGGAGAGTAACACCCTCATTGTATTCGTATTTTATATTTGCCCACGTACACATTGAGGATTAGTTCCCCAATCCCATACCTACATGCGTGCTTGTACAACTTTGTGATCATCACCTAACTGTAAAATTTGACAAGATAAAAAGACCAAACTTTCACGGTCATCATAGTGTTGAGTAGATGAATTGAGGGGTTTTTGTTTATTTATATTTACGTTTGTTTGTGTGCATACTAGATCTTCTATGTGCAGTTGTGCCCATTTGATGAACGTCAAATCTGCCTCTTTAATAAAGTCGTGTTATCGTAGTACAGGAGGCAGATTTGGTTCATGCAAAGACCACACCTTCGAATATGTGAGCATTATTTTACTTGGCAAGTATAACAAGGTCAAACTCTGGGACACGAGCCTCTTCGTCTATTTCAAGTCATTAGGTATTCATGTAGATGTACAAAAAAATGCAGATAAAATAATGCATACACATTGAAGGAAAATGATGCATGTATTTTTTATTTGATTTTTAATGAAATTATATGATTATGCATGAACTAAATGCATGAATAATGGAATGCAAGACAAAAGATACAAATATGCCCTACAAAACATTAAGTTAATGAGCACGGACTAAGGTTCGAATTCAGGGTCAAATTGATCATTAAAATCAAGAATAAGTATCTATCAATGGTAGAAATTTATAGAGCATGGGATACTATATGTCATCAAAATACATCGTATTTTATTTAGCGTCAAATCAGGAAATTAAGTATTCCACTAGATAGAGGGTGAAATAAGCAACAAAATGTCATTGAAATCATGCAATTTGGAGTTAAAATGCTCAAGATATGAAGTAAAGAGTTCAATGGCATAAATTTAATAAAAATGAAAGGAAACAAATGATAAATAATCACAAATAGGTCCCTGGAGGGACCTATTTGCAATTTAGCAAAACCAGCAAGGGCCCTTCTACAATTTATACTGAAGTGCGGGGATCATTTTGTAATAACATCGCAAGGGCCTCCCTGCAAATTACCCAAGTGCGAACGTGAGGCATGCGCATGGGACCAAAATGTAATATCCATGAGTATCCGAGTTCTTCGTGCAATTTACCCATGCCTACACGTGTGGACCACGCGCGGGGGCTAGGTTTAGGAGAAGTCCTAGGCTCGGACCATGTGGTGCTTTTTGGTGCCTCAGAGGATGGTTCGGAGCACCCGAGCCTCTTTTCTTCGTTGTGGCCAACGTGTCTAAATTTAGGCAGCTTCTCTTCGTTCCCTGCCGTCGATAGCCAGAGGAGGCTGTGATCCGATGACCTCCTTGGAGCTCCACCGTTCTTAGTTCGTCCACCCGATGATCGATGGAGTTCCTAAGAGCCTTGGCGTGGAAGTTCTAATGATGAAGAAAACGCATGGATGGCTTGGTGCTGCTGACAACGAGGACTCGTCGGAGGCGGAGCGACAGAACATGTCGTCGTCCAAGCTCTGGCCAATGACGATCCTGTAAGGGTTAGTCGTAGCTAAAGCATGTCATGCATGTATGAAGTGAATTGAGTGATGCCCTATGCGTGGCAGAGAATGTGGAGGGCCTGGGCCCCATCTCCGATGAGACAAAGAGGAGATGGGTCGGAGTGGAGGTGGTTATGGGGAAATGAAGGTGGTGATCGGAGGCGTTCGTGTGGACGAAGGATGGACGGCGGAGGTTGTGAGGTGATCAGGCGATGGTGATGATGGTTATGTGTGTGGTATTAATTCTTAGGAATTGAAGAAAAATGAGGGGAGAAGTACTTAGAGGTCGGAAGGGAAATATGGTGGAGGAGGCAGACTGGGATGGGCTTTGGAGGAAGCCGGGGTCGTCGCACAACGAGGTCAGCCCGACCTCGGTGCTCGGCGGTGCTTGGAGGCGCCACTACATGACCTCTCACCGGAAGCGTGCAGCCATCGTAGACTCAACAATCTACCCTCCGCTATCACCGAAGGGTGGAGGAAGCTAGGTCGAAGCTTCTTGATTGGTTGATGGTCTAAGAACGAGGCAGAGAGGGAGGTTTTATAGGTGGTATCCGATCGTTTACAAGAGGTGGTCGATGGAGATGTAACGGGTGGAATAGGATTTGATAGCGAAGAGTGATGGGCTGGCGAGGGTAACGAGTGATAGAGCTTCGTGATGGAGGCATTAGGACGAGGAGTGATTGGCTGGGAGGATCTACAAAAATGGAAGGAGTCGAGGGTGTCGATAGGTGTAACGGACGAAAAACAAACGTAGACGACAGGTTTTGGACAATTGGATCTTGCGATCCAATGACCCAGATGGAGGTGCAAATGGAGGGCTGAGATCATATCATTAGATCTTATCCAACAGTGGATGATAGTGCGGGAATGGATGGACCGGATGGAGGAGTGGGATTGATCCAAGGGTGAAGGGAGATGGGGCGACGTGGAGAGGGTAGGACCGTAGGATGGACAGAGATCGTGCAGGCGAGGTTCGAGCGGGTGTGTACGGTTGTGATTTGATCAGGGGGTTGATCTGATGGTAGGGGCAAGGTGGTGAGCGACGATGGAGTTGTAGGCTAGGGGAAAGGGATCCAAGGGTGGAGAAGGCGGTGGGTGGAGAGAGGTGGTGCAACCACGTGGGTGGCCCAGAGAGCGCCACGTGGAACAATCAGAAAATTCAATAAATCGAAAATAAGGAAAAATAAAAAAAATAAAAGGAAGCAAAATTAGGAAAAAAGTCAAAACATGAAAGTTGTAGATCTCAATGAGATCTACAAGTTTCATGTTGGATAAAAAATCAAAAGAGGTCATTTGTACAAAAGTGCATTTTTGGGTGTATTTTTAAATGGTAAAAACACTGCTTTGAGGTTTTGGTATTTTTTGTATTTTTTATCTCTTTTAAAGGTCTGAACAGATATAGACAATTAATTAACCTAATTTCTAGGGGTTTTTTAATAAGAATTTAAAAAATAAAGAAGGAGGTATTAATTAAATATAATAAATAAAGTTTTAATTATACACATAAGTACCTCCTTCTCCCTCCCTTCGTCTTGGACTACATCTCCCAACTAGATATTAGGGCTCCATCCTTGCTTCATCAACCTATTTGAAAAATGATATCAAAGGGGTGGAGCATAGTTTAGGATGTGCAGAAGCTTTCTGAGGACATGGGGACTGAGATCGAAGCCTATTATAGAGGGCTCGTCTTTCCATGCATTTGTAAGTCCACAGCTGACTGAGCGGTCTAACTTGTACAAGGGAGCTAGGTATGTTGGGTCAACGTGAGTGGGAAGGGTGGTAGGAGTGAAATCTGAGGATGACTTCAGGATCAAAATCTCTAATCCCGAAGAGTGTGCGGCCAAATAGTCAACGTGTCCGTCAAGAGAATTCGGAGTTGTCTGTACTTGTTTTTCTGGGAGTACATCGGGGTGTGTCTTTTTTGAGTATCTAAGATACCTTCGACACCTAGACTTGTATCATTATATGATGCAGAGCCCTTTTATGGTGCTATCTCAACTCCTTGGTCCTAATAGTGTTTGGTCCAAGTGGACACTTTGAAAATGGTTGGGAGCGCTCGCCATTGGTGGAAGCTCTTTGTATTTTGACTTTGAAGGATAGAGCTTTTCTTTGAATAGATTTCTTTCTTTACTTTTCTTTTTGGCTAGCTCCACTGCTTTTACCAAAAGTTGGCGCACACTAATCAACAATTATTTATGTTTCATCACACCCTGGTACATAGGTAAATATTAAACGATAGCATATGAAGTTGTTTACATACTAGCTAGGATTTTGCTGACACTCAGGTTTCTTGAAGACTTCATTAACTTTATCCCATTCGTCGAGTGTCATTGAATTGTGTCTAGACTCAAATCACCAGTCCCAGTTCCTCAAGTGATAACTCAACTCATCTCATCAATCATGCGGTTGTGAAATTGGTGTGTTGATCATATTCTTTCGAAGGTAGAGATGTAGAGTGTAATATACTGCTCAAATCTTTCAAACTAGGGAAGTGTGGGCTATTAAGTTTAAAACCCTAATGACTAAGGCTGGCTAACTCAGACTCTCAAGATCTCATAAATCCAGTGTCTTCAAAACTCCTTAAGCCTTGAGTGAATTTGAATGTGTCAGGAATACACCAACTCCAAAGTTAGTGAATTTTTGTGATTTTTATCTTTTGCAAATTTTTATGAATTTTAATTTATCATTTTTTTTAATTCCTTTGAGAGACAATGACCGACCCAAGCTCATATGAATAGTTGCGTCTACTTTCAACTACTATGGGTGTAAATACAGACCATTAGACAGACCTGTGTTACTTGAGGATGGAGCCATAGACAGTGTCCTCTAAACACCCACTCTGCTAAGGGAGACGAAGTTCCCTAATTGAAGAGTAGATACTCATTTTTAAGCCTAGTAGACAGAGTTTCTAATGAAAATTTTTAATTTTCAATTCTTACGGAGTTTTTGAAAAAAGGTTGATTTTATTTACAAAAAGTTAATCCCTCAATTTTTAAGAAAAAGTTTTTACAAGAATTTTTACAAAACCTAGTTCACAGCAACTTAAACCAAGCTCAAAAAGATTTTCAAAAAAATTTAAAACAGGAGCTATGGTTAAAGTATATATATAATAATATACGGTATACCCCCTATACTTAACTTTTTCTATGTCCGCATAGCACAAGCGATATGAAGCCATAGCTCTGGTTAAATATAAGGTGATATAGCAGAACTGAGTAGGAGGGGCCCCCTATACTTAGGTCAAAAATGGCCTAAGTATAATACGATAGAGCGAGGAAGAATGAATGAGACGGGTTCCCCTATACTTAGGATGAATATAACCTGAGTAAGGGATTTGGAATTTTGAGAAGGGGGGGTCCGTAGCTGTTAGGGCTAGAGGGTGATTTATATAGATGAGTGGAGAGTGGGGGTGGGGTTGAGGATTTTTACAGATGACTATGAAGAAGATGAGGGGTGTGTGTGTGTGTGAATATACAGAAATGGTGGGGGTGGGGGGATGAGTGGATGTAAAGATATGAGGTGTGTGTGTGTGTGCGTGAATGTGAAGGGGGGAGGGTAGATCATCTAGTGATCTACTCTCTCTCTCTCTTTTTCCTTTTTTTTACAGACGTGAGCCCTCGAATGAGGGCTGCAAGAAACGCACATGCTACATTTTTTACAAAATGATGCATGAAACACTGATTAACAAATCCTTGAGTTTTCCTTGATTTCCTTTTGCAGCCTTCTCAACGGGAGCTCCCAACTCCATGCCTCCATGTTGATCAAGCATCCTCGATCTTCATGGGCCCTGACACAAAAGAATAATGTTAGAAAAATAGCAAAAAAAATAATCAACAAAAATGATGCAAAACTAACATGATGAGAAGACCTATAATTTTGAAAATATTCACTACAAAAATATTTCAACAAAATTTGAAAAATAAATAAAGGTGAGTCGTATCTCTGGCAATGATGCCATTTGATGAATGTCAAATCTGCCTTTTTAATAAAGTCATGTTATCGTAGTACATGAGGCAGATTTGGTTCATGAAAAGACCACACCTTTGAATATGTAGACACTATTCTACTTGGCAAGTATACCAAGGTCTAACTTAGGGACATCAACCTCTTTGTCTATTTATCAAATTTTATCTATTTAATTTATGTGTGATTATTTTCAAGTCTTTAGGTCTTCATGCAGATGGACAATAAAATGTAGAAAAATAATGCAAACATATTGAAGGAAAATGATGCATGCATTTTATATGATTTTTAATGCAATCATACGATTATGAATGAACATAATGCATGAATAATGGAATGCAAGAAAAAAGATACAAATATGTTCTACAAAACATTAAGTTAATGAGCACAAACTAAGGTTCGAATTTAGAGTCAGATTGAGCGTCAAAATCAAGAATAAGTATCTATCAATGGTAGAAATTTATAGAGCACGGGACACTATATGTCATCGAAATTCATCGTATTTTATTCAATGTCAAATCAGGAAATTAAATGCCACTAGTTAGAGGGTGAAATAAGCCACAAAATGACACTAAAATCATGCAACTTGGAATTAAATTGCTCAAGATATGAAGTAAACAGTGTAAGGGCATAAATATAATAAAAATACGAGGAAATAAATGATAAGTAATCACAAATAGGTCCATGAAGGGACCTATATGCAATTTAGCAAAACCAGCAGGGACCTTTCTGTAATTTATCCTAACACGCGGGGACCATTTTGTAATTTGATAAAATCACAAGGACCTACCTGCAAATTACCCAGACACACACTTGGGGACCAAAAAGGAATATCCATGAGTAGCCGAGTTCTTCATGAAATTTACCCAACCCCACATGTGCGGAGCACATGCGGGGGCCAGGTTGGGGAGAAGTCCCAAGCTCGGACCACATGGTGCTTTCTGGTGCCTCGGAGGATGGTTCGGAGCACTCGGGAATCTTTGCTTCGTTGTGGCCAATGTGGCTAAATTTGGGTTGTCCGATCGTGAGGATCAGACGGCAGCTGCTCTTCGTGCCATGTCGTCAATAGCTGGAGGAGGCTGTACTCCGGTGACCTCCTTGGAGCTCCACCATGTTTCGTTCATACACCCGATGATCGATGGAGTTCCTGAGAACCTTGGCGTGGAAGTTCTGATGGTGGAGAAGACACAGGGACGACTTTGTACTGCTGACGACGAGGATTCACCGGAGGCAGAGCGACATAAAATGTCTCTGGCCAAGCTTCGACCAATGAAGATCCCGCAAGGGTTAGTCGTAGCCGAAGCATGTCATGTGTGTGTGTGAAGTGAAGTGAGTGAGGCCCTATGCATGACGGAGAAGGAAGAGGGCATGGGCTCCATCTCCGACGAGCCAAAGAGGACATGGGTCGGAGAGGAGGGGGTTCTAGGGAAATGAAGGGGGTGATCGGAGGCGTTCGCATGGATGAAGGATGGATGGCGGAGGTCATGAGGTGATTAGACGATGGTGACAATGATTATGTACATGGGATTAATTCTAGGGAATCGAAGAAAAATAAGGAGAGGAGAAGTACCTGGAGGTCAGAAGGGAAACATGACAAAGGAGGCAGCATGGGTTGGGATTTGAAGGAAGTCTGGGTCGTTGCACAAAGAGGTCAGCCCAGCCTTGGTGCTCGACGGTGCTTGGAGGCGTCGCTACATGGCCGGAGCGGCCATGGATCTCACCAGGAGCGTGCAACCATTTTAGCCTCGACAAGCTGCCCTCCGCTGTCACCGGAGGGTGGAGGAAGCTAGGTCGGAGCTCCTTGATTGGTGGATGATCGGAGAAGGAGGCAGCGAGGAAGGTTTTATAGGGGGGTGATGAATACTCATTCATCAGTCTTTATTCTTATATTTTAGCTACAAAAACCTTTGCAAATGCATGTATATATTTGTAAATATAAATAATTACCAAAAGCATGCATGGTGTAAAAAGTAATAATTAGCATGTTTTTGTGCAAAAATAAAAGAATAAAGATTAAAAAGAAAAAGAGGAAATATTTAGAATAAATATTGAGCAACCTAACCCAAGGGAGGGCTCAGCATGGGCCTGACCGCATAAAAGCCAAAGTAGAGGGAGATAGGGGCTCATGTGTGTAAATATATTTGTAAATAAATAAATATTTTTTCCTCTAAAAAAATAGAATAAAATGACTTGTATATATTGTGTATATATGTATTATAAAAATCAAAACAAAAATAAAAAAATCAAAAAGAAATAAAAATAGAACACTTGTACATAGTCACCATGTGTATAGTCCACTCCTCTATATTTATTTAGCCTTGTAAATAAATAAAATTAATCTCCAAAAATTTTGTAAATATTCTACCTTTTATGTTGTAAATAAATAAAATAAAAACAACAAAATAAAAACAAAATAAAAAGCACAAAATTGAAAACCAAAAATCACATTGTAAATATACCATGTACATAGATGTATATATCTATTTATTTCACTATTGTATATAAATAATAAAAATAAAATAAAAATACCCTTTTATTCCTAATTTTATACTATAAATAAATAAAATATAAAATAGGAATAAAAATGCACAAAAATAACAAATAAAAAATCAAAAATTAAAAAGACATATTGTATATATACATATATATGGCTATATAGTGTAAATACCTTATTTATTTTGAAAAATTAATTAAAAATCACCAAAAATAGAAAAAATTAAAACAAAAATATTTCATGTTTTAAGTTTTTTCTTAATTCGGTCTTTTTCTATTTTATTTTGAATTTCCAAATAAATATGAGATGGATGCTTCCCATTGGTCCACGGGGTTGTTGACCGCCCGGTCAACTCCCCCCTGTGGACCACTTCACACGGGTCCTGGAAGCCCGACCCGAGTTCTCGAATTTTTAGCGTCCAGACCCGATCGCTTCTCACCCAAACCCCGGGTCTGTTTCACTCACGACACATCTGACACCCTCGCCGGGGTGCCCGCCTCGGGGTCCTCGCTCCGAGCTGCCCTACCCGATCACTTCTAGCCGGACCCCTGGATGAATAAAAGCCAAGCTCCGCCCGCCATTTGCGCATCTTTGGATCATTTGCTTCCCACCCAGTGACCTCCATCGTCTTGGCGATAGTGACAGCTCGCCCCTGAGGGTGTTGCAGCGAGGAGGGAGCAGGAGACCATCGATCCGGCGAGCTTCAGCCGCCGTGCTCCGCCCAGAGCAGGAGCCAGAGCCTCGGACGCCGACGGTCCTCGAGGCAAGGACCCAGAGCACCCCCAGCTCGTCCACAATCGACTCGGCCACCTAGGTAGCCCTATTTCTTTCCCTTGTTCTTTAATTTCCCGTTTGCCCCAAATCTCGCCGTCGCCGACCATCATCGATTCCGGCCACACCCACCTTCCATTCGATCATCGGACCGCTCCATCACACTCGCCTTCCTCCCGCGCACGTTCTACGCCCCTCCATTCGACCCAGCTCGCACAGGAGCTGGGGATTTGAGCTCCACCGTCTACCCCTCGCCAGAGCTCGACCGCCCCACCTCACCGACCACCGTCACCCCTCCTAACGGGGTCGAGGCACTTTGCCCTCGACCCGCGAGTCTGCTGGTGTACTTTGCAGGAACATCCGAGCCCATCTGAGGGCTTGGACCATTTGGAGCAGCAGCTTGAGCTCCGCCGGCTCCGCCTGAGCTCCTCGGAGCTCCGTTGGGCCATCGGAGAGCACCATTCGACGCGGAAGGCCCGTAGCCATCTTCTCCGATCTTCAGTGGGCCGCGAGGAGGACGCCAGAGCACACACGGGTCCAGCGAAAGTCGCCGGCCTCCAGTTCGTCCACCATCCTTCTCCGCCGTCCGATCGACCCCGAGCTCCAGTTTTGATCCTGGCCGTCCATTCGAGGAGCTTCCAGCGCCGTCCGATCTTGAGAGGGGCGATCTGGATCGTTCGATTACCGAAGTTTTAGCCACAACGCTATTCACCGTTCGATCTTCCACGTGGTCAAGCCCGAGCCATTCGATCAGCACGAGGACTCAGCTTTAGGGTGCCACCTCTTCCCAGTCATCGATCAGCACACGTGGCGCCCATCTGACGGTCGGCTTAATAAAGGGTAATTTACCCTTAGGCCTTCTCTTTCTAGTAGTTTGCTTTCAGTCCTGTAAATATTTTTAGGATTTTATTTACGTTAGGTAAATTGCATGTTGAACCCTGTCTTGTTTGCTATTTGCATGTATACCCTGCCTATAGTGTGTCACGTGCATCGACACGTGTGTTTTTGGGATATTTGCATATTTAGCCTTGTAGTTCTGGATTGTTATGAAATGAATGAATATTTTTAGATAATTGCATTTCTACCCCTGTGAGTGTGGAATTGGCGCATGTGCGTTTATTCTTGGGTAATTTACAACAGCCCCCTGGACTTTTAATACCTGTTATTATTTAGTCCAGGGACCTTGTTTTTATTGCAATTAGGTCCTTGTGTGCCCCAGACACGCGCCTCGCGCGTGACTTCTTGGGATTTTGCACCGGACGCCCCAGAACTTTGGGTATTTACGTACAGGTCCTCGTGCACTATACCTTGGTTTTAATTTGAAAAAATTATCAAACTTACTCCGAATTCAATGAAAATTGGAAACATGGCTCCTGCCATGTTGTAAAATTTTCTAGAATTTTTGGGGACATTTTTGGTTTTTATTTGCTTTTTTTAAAAATTCAAAAACAGCCTTTTTCCTTACTATCTAATTTAAAAATTCACAAAAAATATTAAAACTCATCTAAAAATTATAAAAAAAACTAGCTAGTGTGTGTTTTGGCTTGATTGATTTTTCTGACCAAATTTGGTCATTTTTCATTTCATAAAACTTATAAAAATTACAAAACACGAAAAATCTCATAAAAATTATAATAAATAATCTAAAAATCCAAAAATAATAATTTCTGTGCCTAAATTTTCCTTGTTTCTTTCTCTATACAGGAAAATACCTCCAAGCTTTTTAGGGGCTTTTAGATATTTTATCTAAGTCCCTCAAGCTCCGCTGGACATTACCTTCATTTTCTTACATTGTTTTATTTTTAGAAAATTAAATAAAAATCAGAAAAATACCAAAAATTCACTAAAAACAGTAAAAATCACAGAAAGTATAAAACATTTTTATTTGAATTTTTGATTGATTTTTGATGCATTAAATAAATTGTTGTGTTAGCTTGTTTCTTTGTTTTCCTTATTTTCTTAATTAATTAAAATCCAAAAAAATTAAAAACAATTAAAAATCCACCAAAAACACTTGTCTTTTATTTTTAATTCTTTTTTTAGACTACTTCGTAGGCCGCGAGGCCATCACGTGCTCCCTGAGTCCGACTCTGGTCGCTATACCAGGCTAATCTAATAGCCAGGACCGCTATCGTGTTTGATTGATTTTTCTCTGATTTGGTGGTCTGATCCTCATTTTCTCGATTGAGCTGAGATTCTCCTCGATCCGGGTCGCAACGACCCGAGTGATATTTTGACCTGATCCGGATTAGTGGGATCTTTGGCTCATCAGAATGGCGA